>JBBPBS010001012.1:0-57841 GCA_037974835.1 Cicer judaicum
GCCTTCATAAAAATATTGGATGAGCAATTGTTCAGAAATTTGGTGATGAGGACAGCTTGACACTAATTTCTTGAATCTCTCCCAATACTCATGTAATGATTCCCTATCAATCTGCCTGATACCACATAATTCTTTTTTGATTGAACCAGCTCTTGAGGCAGGGAATAATTTTTCTAGAAACAATATCTTGAGATCATTCCAACTTGTAACAGAACCTGGTTGAACGTAGTATAACCAGTCCTTGGCAGCATCTTGGAGTGAAAATGGGAAGGCTCTTAGCTTAAGATGGTCTTTTGTGACTCCTTGAGGCTTCATGGTAGAACACACAATATGGAATTCCTTCAAGTGTTTGTGGGGATCCTCACCTGCAAGACCATTAAACTTTGGAAGCAAGTGTATTAAACTAGATTTAAGTTCAAATGGTACAGTAACTTCAGGATATGTGATACATAATGCATTATAATTGACATTAAGTGCAGCAAGTTGTCTTAAGGTTCTATTATTCGCATCAGCCATATTTTGCAACAAGTTATCAATTTCAGTATCTGACTCTAACTCATTAACACTAGCAGCTCTATTAAGTCTACGACGTACATGAAATGTCCTATCTATTTCAGGTTCAAGAGAATGAAAATTCGCAGAACTAGCCCTAGTCATGCATCATCATAACAATGCAATACAAAATAACAATTCTAAAAATTCCAACAATGTCCTAAATGCTAAAATTGAAGTGAAAAATAAAAAACCGTATCAAATAAAATCCAAAAAATATAAAAATACCACCACAAATTTCTAAAAATCAAATAAAGGCAACACAAACTTTTTTGGAATTTTTAGAGAATATGAAAAATTAAACAAATTAAAAAAAAAGGGTCTAAATGAAGGAATTTGGGATTTTGACCATCGTTTTTGTATAAGCAACTTATACAGAGTCCTGTTCCTTGAATTTTTTCTGATTTTCTGGCGAAATTTGGGGGTAATTCGAGATAGTCGCCTAAAAACAGGGTTAATATTATTATCAGAGAGTCCCCGGCAACAGCGCCAATTTGATCCGCTGTCGCACACGGGTCAAATACAATTGATAAAATGTAAATAGAGGTAATAACTTAAATTGTTTCACAAGGATATCTGATATAATAATAATAATAACCGAATTGAAAATTGAAATTAAATAGGGGTTTTTTAGAATTTTTTATTTAGCGATGAGCAAAACGATTAATCAACTTATTCGAGTTTCAGACCTATCACATATTCTATCAATGAGTTTAATTTCTAATTTATAATTCTATTCTTATTTGACTATAGAATTGATCAAACAAGCGTAATCAATCCTATGTGAATTTGGTTTCTTTGATTGGATTAAGCATCACAATCATCAAAATATTACAAATAACGATCAAGCGTCGCAAAATTATAATTCAATTAAATTAGAAATCGAAACTAAATTCTATCAAATAAATTTAATCAACCCTATTGAAGTTCAATTTAAGCAATCAAAATATCAATATAATCAAATAAACAAGAATAGAATCATGAATAGAAATTGACAGTGTAACCTGAATCTCAAGGTGTTGATGAAACTCTAAAATCCTGGATTAATCTTATAAAATTAGCCTTCCATTAAATTAAAATAACACTAATTATTTCTTGTAGCAATTTGAATTCTAATTTTTCCGTTCTTAGAAAAGAAACAAAACTTCCAATATATAGTACTTGATATTGGACTTTAGGGTTTAAAAACAAGTGGCCCACTAATTAAAATTATTACAAAAATTCATATTACGAAATTTGCAATTTTGGCCCAGTAAAGTTCGGAATTGGTCTTTCCTTCCAACACAAAAGTTGTAGCTCAAATTTTTATCTTTCCAACGCCTGCTCATATGTGTCAACCCGATATCCAGAGCTCAAGTTATGACCTACATAGCGAGAAAGAGTCAAAATGTAAATAATAAAATTAAAATACAAATAATAAAATTATAATTCAAATTCGTCCTAAAGTTTAGAAACAAGCTAAAAATATTAATCTAAGCTATAAAGAGCTTTTAAAATACAAAACAAAAAACCTAAAAACATGTGCTCAAATGCTATGATCAGTATATGCATTTGGAACGAAATCGAATTCGTTCGTGAAAAGACCAGGTTGATGCCTTCTTGAAACAATACAAGTACAAAATTAACATGACCCTTGATAGGATCCAATTGCAAAATTCATTGAAAAAGGACAACAATACTTTCAAATAATACGCACAACGGTGGAGGGAAATGGCATCACAAGTAGAACCTCTTTTATTTGAAAGAGAAATGATTGGTACGTTTATGGATACTCTTTAGTCGCCTTTTTATGATAAGATGATTGGGAGTATGTCATCAAACTTTTCTGACCTAGTCATGATAGGAGAAATGATAGAAAGTGGGATGAGGGGTGGCAAGATCGTATGTGCAGCAACTAGCGTGAAACGGCCTTAAACGACATTCAAAAAAAAAAGAAAGAAAGGGATGGCAACATTGTAATGGTAAACCTCAGAGTCTCCTATTTTCCACCCATCAATTCTTATCGACCCCAAACTTCCAACCCCCGATACCACAAACTCCTCACATTCCTTATCCATATGTAGCTGCAACCACACAAGCTTCATACTCTCAATATCACCCTTCAACACCACCTTTTTATCAACCACCACCTACCGCATTTTCCCAATAAAATCAATGGAATCAAAATCCAATCCTGAATCACTACAGATCACTAGTTAATCGAGCAAAAAGGATAACCCATTTTGACCCAATTCTCGTCACGTACTGCCAATTATTGCCTCACTTACTTCAAAATTCAATGGTAATCCTAAGACCAATGAAACCTCTTGAACCACCATTTCCAAAATGGTACAATCCAAATGCCAAATATGAATACCATGCAGGAGCTGATGGGCATGCTGTTGAAGATTGCCAAGCTCTAAAATCTAAAGTGCAAGAATTGATTAATGCAAAACATTTAAATTCAAGGAGGACGGTCCTAACATAGGCAGTAATCCCTTGTTGGGCCACGAAGATGCCTCTGTCAATGTCATTGAAGATGAGATAGACCAATATGCAAAATATGGTCATGTGTTGACCGTGGGGCCGTGTGTGGAAAATAATATATCTTTCCCAAAACCTGCAACAACTTTAGAATCATTAGTCCTAGTGGGTTTTGCTTCTACCCACTTCGAAACATAATCAACAGCTAGTAAAATATAGACATAACCAAAAGATACAGGGAAATGGCTCATAAAGTCAATGCCCCACACATCAAATACTTCACAGAAAAGCATAGGTTGTTGAGGCATCTCACTCCTACGAGTGATGGTTGTTCCTGCTATTTGGCACTGTTCACAAGTTTTGTAAGTCTCAAAAACATCTTTAAACAAAGTAGGCCAAAAGAAACCCGAGTCTAAGACTTTTCTTGCTGTCCGTTGAGGACCAAAATGTCCTCCAGTTGGAGAGGCATGACAAAAATGAAGAATGGATTGAGCCTCATGGTGGGAAAGACATCGCTTAATCACATGGTCACTACAGAATTTCCACAGACATGGATCATCCCACACATAGTATTTGGAATCACTTTTAAGTTTGTGTATTCGTGTTCGGGATGCATCTACAGGAAAAACTCCAGCAACTAGATAATTAACTAAATCAGCAAACCAAGCAGTTACCTCACGCAACTGTAGCAGTTGCTCATCAGGGAAGTCATCTTGAATGGGGATGGGTTCCTCATCCATTTCTATTCTACTCAAATGATCTGCCACCAAATTTTCAGCTCCACTCTTATCTTTAATCTCTAAATCAAATTCTTGGAGTAACAACATCCACCGGATCAATCTTGGTTTTGCTTTTGGTTTCTTCAACAAGAACTTCAAAGCTACATGGTCAGTAAAAACAACTACCTTCGAACCTAACAAATATGATCTAAACTTATCAAGTGGAAAAACAATAGCTAAAAGTTCCTTTTCAGTGGTAGTATAATTAGTTTGTGCAGAATCTAAAGTTCTAGAAGCATAATAAATAACATGGGCAGCCTTACCAACCCTTTGTGCAAGGACTGCTCCCACGGCATAGTTAGATGCATCACACATAATTTCAAAAGGGAGGGTCCAATTGGGTGGCTGAATTATGGGAGTAGAGGTTAGTGTTGCCTTTAAGAAATCAAACGCCTTCTTGTATTTGTCATCAAAGGTGAAACTGACATCTTTTTGCAGCAAATTCGACAATGGAAGAGAAATCTTGCTGAAATCCTTGATAAATCGCCTGTAAAAACCTGCATGGCCTAGAAAAGAACGAATCTCGCGAATGCAAGATGGATAAGACAAATTAGAAATCACATCAATTTTGGCAGGATCCACTTCAATCCCATTTTTAGAGATCACATGTCCCAAAACTATGCCTTGTTCAACCATAAAATGGCATTTTTAATAATTCAACACAAGGTTAGTTTCAATATATCTATGCAAAACTCTATCTTAATTGTTCAAGCATGCATCAAATGAGGAACCATACACAATAAAATCATCCATGAAAACTTCAATACAATTTTCTATCAAGTCAGAAAAAATACTAATCATGCAGCGTTGGAAAGTGCCAAGAGCATTGCATAGGCCAAAGGGCATCCTCCTGTAGGCAAATGTTCCAAAAGGACAAGTGAATGTAGTCTTTTCTTGGTCCTCTGGTGCAATATGGATATGAAAATAACCAGAAAAACCATCAAGAAAACAATAATGTGACTTACCAGCCAAACGCTCAAGCATCTGATCAATGAATGGTAAAGGAAAATGATCTTTTCTAGTTGCCTGGTTTAGTCTCTTGTAATCGATGCATAATCTCCAGCTATTCTGCACTCGTGTTGGGATAAGTTCATTATTTTCATTTTTAACCATTGTAAGTCCAGTTTTCTTTGGGACTACCTGCACCGGACTCACCCATTGACTATCAGAGATGGGGTATATAATGTCTGCTTGCAAGAGCTTGGTCACTTCTTTTTTTACAACATCCAAAATCAATGGGTTAAGTCGCCTTTGGGGCTGCCTGACTGCTTTTACCCCGTCCTCCAATAGTTTCCTATGCATACACATGGATGGGCTAATACCAGAAATATCAGCCAAGGTCCATCCGATTGCCTTCCTGCGTTTTCTCAAAATCTGCAACAGCTTATGTTCCTGTTCATCTTCAAGTTTGGTTGAAATAATTACAGGTAACTTGCCATTTCCTTTTGAATAAGCATATGTCAATTTTCCAGGAAGTGGTTTAAGCTCTATAGTCGGTGGTTGTTCAATGGAAGGTACAACACCAGTGGCCGAAGCTAAGTCTGCAAAATCAATTATGTTAGTAGAAATATCAATATTAGTACAATGATCAACTTACAAGGCAGCTTCGATCTCAGCACATACAGAGCACAATTGAGTATCTGTATAAAGTTCACAAGTATAAGTATCATCAAAACCAGACAATGAAGGAAAATTAGTGGCAAACATATTTGGGTAAGTGTCATCAATCAAAACAGCAAGCAATTCAATTTGAAAAATAGAATGCTCTTCAACGGGGTGTTTCATAGCATCAAAGATGTTAAATTTTATAATGCTATCACCAAATTCCATGGATAGAGTCCCAACATGCATATCAATTTTTGTTCTAGCAGTTTTCAGGAATGGTCTGCCTAAGATGATAGGCGCCCTGTTGGACTTATTATCTCCCTCCATGTCCAAAATGTAAAAATCTGCAGGAAATATCAATTCATTAACTCGAACAAGTACATCCTCCACAAGTCCAACGGGATGAGTATTGCTCTTGTTTGCCAATTGAATGGTAACACATGTACTTTGTAAAGGTCCAAGAGCAAGAGAGTTAAAAATAGATGTAGGCATAACATTAATGGAAGTTCCTAAATCTAACATAGCATTTTCAAATTGACTATTGCCTATGGTACATGGAATGGAAAAAGTTCCTGGATCTTTGCATTTCTGAGGCATGGGCTGAATGAGGGATGAAACATTTCGTCCCATGTTTACTCTTTCATTACCTTTTAACCTTCTCTTATGTGTGCATAAATCTTTAAAAAATTTGCGTATCTTGGAATATGTTTAATTGTTTCAAGAAGGGGAATGTTCACTTCCGCCTTCCTAAATATATCCAAGATCTCGTTGTCCCTATTTGCCTCGTTCATTTTCTTAGTCTTCACCACCCTTTGAGGAAAAGGAAGTTGTATATTTTACTCAACATCAACAGTTTCAGATATCAAAGTATCCTCAACAACCTTGTTATTTTTTCTACAGTTTCAGGTACCTTTGGTATTTCAACACCTTTCCCAGACCTCAATGTAATTGAACTGACTTTGGGAGCATTTGGATTTACTACTGACTGTGCAGACAATTAGTTTGACCCTTGAGTCTGTAATTGATTGATTGAAGTGGCTAGTTGACCAATCTTTGTTTCCAAATTTTGAGTGGTGGAATCTGTTCGTTGTTGAAATTGGAGATTCTGGACAGCCATCTGTTTAACGAGGTCTTCTAATGAAGGTGCAGTGTTTTGCTGTTGAGGAATATTTTGTTGTTGCTGCCTAGGTTGCTGTTGTGCAGATGAATTCCCCCATCTCAAGTTGGGATGGTTTCTCCAACCAGGATTGTACCTGTTAGATGATAGATCATAGTCGGCTTGAGGATTGTATATATTTGCTGCATATGCTTGAGGAGCATCAGCAATTGGGTCTTCTTGCATTGTAGGACATGAATATGAAGAATGCTATGGAGAAGTGTAAATACCACAAACAACTGCTTGGGTTTTACCTATTGCCAATTTTTTTACTAGAGATGTAAGCTCATCAAGTTTTCCTTCTATATTCTTGTGGGAAGAAGCTTGAATTTCATTCACACCCTTTGTCAATACTGTTGAATTGCTTCTAGTTGTAAACTGCTGAGAATTAATGGATATGTTCTCAATTAAAGCCCATGCTGCTTCTGGAGTCTTATCGACAAGTGCTCCCCCACTAGCAGCATTCAAAATCTTCTATCCATAGATAGCAGGCCTTCATAAAAATATTGGATGAGCAATTGTTCAGAAATTTGGTGATGAGGACAGCTTGACACTAATTTCTTGAATCTCTCCCAATACTCATGTAATGATTCCCTATCAATCTGCCTGATACCACATAATTCTTTTTTGATTGAACCAGCTCTTGAGGCAGGGAATAATTTTTCTAGAAACAATATCTTGAGATCATTCCAACTTGTAACAGAACCTGGTTGAACGTAGTATAACCAGTCCTTGGCAGCATCTTGGAGTGAAAATGGGAAGGCTCTTAGCTTAAGATGGTCTTTTGTGACTCCTTGAGGCTTCATGGTAGAACACACAATATGGAATTCCTTCAAGTGTTTGTGGGGATCCTCACCTGCAAGACCATTAAACTTTGGAAGCAAGTGTATTAAACTAGATTTAAGTTCAAATGGTACAGTAACTTCAGGATATGTGATACATAATGCATTATAATTGACATTAAGTGCAGCAAGTTGTCTTAAGGTTCTATTATTCGCATCAGCCATATTTTGCAACAAGTTATCAATTTCAGTATCTGACTCTAACTCATTAACACTAGCAGCTCTATTAAGTCTACGACGTACATGAAATGTCCTATCTATTTCAGGTTCAAGAGAATGAAAATTCGCAGAACTAGCCCTAGTCATGCATCATCATAACAATGCAATACAAAATAACAATTCTAAAAATTCCAACAATGTCCTAAATGCTAAAATTGAAGTGAAAAATAAAAAACCGTATCAAATAAAATCCAAAAAATATAAAAATACCACCACAAATTTCTAAAAATCAAATAAAGGCAACACAAACTTTTTTGGAATTTTTAGAGAATATGAAAAATTAAACAAATTAAAAAAAAAGGGTCTAAATGAAGGAATTTGGGATTTTGACCATCGTTTTTGTATAAGCAACTTATACAGAGTCCTGTTCCTTGAATTTTTTCTGATTTTCTGGCGAAATTTGGGGGTAATTCGAGATAGTCGCCTAAAAACAGGGTTAATATTATTATCAGAGAGTCCCCGGCAACAGCGCCAATTTGATCCGCTGTCGCACACGGGTCAAATACAATTGATAAAATGTAAATAGAGGTAATAACTTAAATTGTTTCACAAGGATATCTGATATAATAATAATAATAACCGAATTGAAAATTGAAATTAAATAGGGGTTTTTTAGAATTTTTTATTTAGCGATGAGCAAAACGATTAATCAACTTATTCGAGTTTCAGACCTATCACATATTCTATCAATGAGTTTAATTTCTAATTTATAATTCTATTCTTATTTGACTATAGAATTGATCAAACAAGCGTAATCAATCCTATGTGAATTTGGTTTCTTTGATTGGATTAAGCATCACAATCATCAAAATATTACAAATAACGATCAAGCGTCGCAAAATTATAATTCAATTAAATTAGAAATCGAAACTAAATTCTATCAAATAAATTTAATCAACCCTATTGAAGTTCAATTTAAGCAATCAAAATATCAATATAATCAAATAAACAAGAATAGAATCATGAATAGAAATTGACAGTGTAACCTGAATCTCAAGGTGTTGATGAAACTCTAAAATCCTGGATTAATCTTATAAAATTAGCCTTCCATGAAATTAAAATAACACTAATTATTTCTTGTAGCAATTTGAATTCTAATTTTTCCGTTCTTAGAAAAGAAACAAAACTTCCAATATATAGTACTTGATATTGGACTTTAGGGTTTAAAAACAAGTGGCCCACTAATTAAAATTATTACAAAAATTCATATTACGAAATTTGCAATTTTGGCCCAGTAAAGTTCGGAATTGGTCTTTCCTTCCAACACAAAAGTTGTAGCTCAAATTTTTATCTTTCCAACGCCTGCTCATATGTGTCAACCCGATATCCAGAGCTCAAGTTATGACCTACATAGCGAGAAAGAGTCAAAATGTAAATAATAAAATTAAAATACAAATAATAAAATTATAATTCAAATTCGTCCTAAAGTTTAGAAACAAGCAAAAAATATTAATCTAAGCTATAAAGAGCTTTTAAAATACAAAACAAAAAACCTAAAAACATGTGCTCAAATGCTATGATCAGTATATGCATTTGGAACGAAATCGAATTCGTTCGTGAAAAGACCAGGTTGATGCCTTCTTGAAACAATACAAGTACAAAATTAACATGACCCTTGATAGGATCCAATTGCAAAATTCATTGAAAAAGGACAACAATACTTTCAAATAATACGCACAACGGTGGAGGGAAATGGCATCACAAGTAGAACCTCTTTTATTTGAAAGAGAAATGATTGGTACGTTTATGGATACTCTTTAGTCGCCTTTTTATGATAAGATGATTGGGAGTATGTCATCAAACTTTTCTGACCTAGTCATGATAGGAGAAATGATAGAAAGTGGGATGAGGGGTGGCAAGATCGTATGTGCAGCAACTAGCGTGAAACGGCCTTAAACGACATTCAAAAAAAAAAGAAAGAAAGGGATGGCAACATTGTAATGGTAAACCTCAGAGTCTCCTATTTTCCACCCATCAATTCTTATCGACCCCAAACTTCCAACCCCCGATACCACAAACTCCTCACATTCCTTATCCATATGTAGCTGCAACCACACAAGCTTCATACTCTCAATATCACCCTTCAACACCACCTTTTTATCAACCACCACCTACCGCATTTTCCCAATAAAATCAATGGAATCAAAATCCAATCCTGAATCACTACAGATCACTAGTTAATCGAGCAAAAAGGATAACCCATTTTGACCCAATTCTCGTCACGTACTGCCAATTATTGCCTCACTTACTTCAAAATTCAATGGTAATCCTAAGACCAATGAAACCTCTTGAACCACCATTTCCAAAATGGTACAATCCAAATGCCAAATATGAATACCATGCAGGAGCTGATGGGCATGCTGTTGAAGATTGCCAAGCTCTAAAATCTAAAGTGCAAGAATTGATTAATGCAAAACATTTAAATTCAAGGAGGACTGTCCTAACATAGGCAGTAATCCCTTGCTGGGCCACGGAGATGCCTCTGTCAATGTCATTGAAGATGAGATAGACCAATATGCAAAATATGGTCATGTGTTGACCGTGGGGTCGTGTGTGGAAAATAATATATCTTTCCCAAAACCATTGGAAATCCTTTACAAAAAGGGAGAATCTTAAGCCAACTCCTAGCAGGCCAAATGCGATAATTGTCCAAGCACGAACCCCTTTTTGTTACAGAAATACCAAGGCGGTACCGTGGAATTACGAAATCACATCCCACTTGGCCAATCATCAATCAAGTCATGGCTGTAAACCTAAAGGAACTGATGTCACTAACATTTTAGAAATTGGTGGGATGACTCCGAGTGGTCGAGTATACACTCTTGAACAACTTAGAAAAAATGAGGTTCATGGAGAAAACGGGAAGGAAGTTATGCATCATGCCATAAAAGGACAAGAGACCAGTAAAAATATGGTGCATGAAGAAGAAGCTAATGAATTTTTTGAAGTTTATCAAGCAAAGTGAATATAAGGTGGTGGATCAGCTAAATCAAACCCCTTCCAAGATATCAGTTATCTCCTTGTTATTGAACTTTGAAGCACATAGAAGGGCATTGATGAAAATTTTAAATGAGGCCTATGTTACTCACGATATCACCGTCGATCAGTTTGGTTGAGTTGTCAGTAACATCACTGCTAGTAGTTGCCTGAGTTTTAGCGATAATGAATTACCAACTGAAGGGACATAGCATAATAAAATATTGCACATCTCTATGAGGTGTCACGATTATATTCTTGCATGAGTGCTAGTAAATAATGGTTCATCGTTAAATTTCATGCCTAAATAAACACTATCAAAACCATTTGTTGAGGAGGTATGTTTGAAGCCTAGTGCTTTTGTGGTGAAAGCGTTTGATGGATCTAGACAAGTTGTTGGTGATATTGATCTGCCGATTCAAATCAAACCCCATATCTTTGGGATAACCTTCAAAGTGATGCATATTAAACCGGCGTACAGTTGTCTTTTAGGGAGACCATGGATTCATGATGCTGGAGCAGTGACATCTACCCTCCATCAAAAGCTAAAGTTTATAGTGAATAATAAGCTCGTAATAATATATGGGGAAGAAGATATAATAGTAAGTCGTGTATCTTCTACATACTACATTGAAGACATAGAGGAAGCCATAGAGACTTCCTTTCAAGCATTAGAAATTGTCAATATTGTCTTCATAGGTGAAAGATATCGTTTAAAAGAACCAAAACTATCTACCACATCATTGAAGTCTACCAAATCCATGTTAGAAGGAGTTTTTGTTAATTTGGGGAAGTTGATAAAAATACCAGAAAAGAACAATAGGTACGGGTTGGGATATGTACCCACTTAAGCTATTAAAGAAAAGGTTGCGAAGGAAAAAAGAGAAAACAGGATGACTCATTGGGAAAACTGGATACCGAATTCAACGAAGATTCCTATTTGTAACATTCACCAAAACTTTCAAAGTGACAGAATAATATATGATGATCAAGTGGCTGTTGTGGAAGAGGATTATGGTGATGATGATACCATGAAGCTAGTATATCCTTGTCCTCCAAACAAAAGTCTCAACAATTGGAAGATCGTCGAGTTTCCCGTGTTTGTTAATTCATGTTCAAAATAATTATGTATTTTTAACTCCTTTTACTCTGCCCAAGGCTATAAGGATAACTAATTAGGGCATATGTATTTCAATTCCAAACTTATTATAAATAAATGCATTTTTGAATTCTCCAACTGGTTTTGTTTTTCTCTTTTCTTTTTTTGGCAATCCTTATTCATATTTTCTTTTTTCCTTTTTTTAATTTAAAAAATGTAGAGTCGAAAATGAATATGTTGAAAATAGCAGCGCTAAAACCCTTTCGTGTAATTTTGAACGCCCAATTAATCACGTTGATGTGGATTATGAAGACAAATGTGAGCCTCCCCCAGAAATAGAAAGGTTAATTGAACAAGAAGCTAAAATAATCCAACCCTATCAAGAACTTGTTGAGGTGATCAATTTAAGGACTGAACATGATGAGAAAGAAGTTAAAATTGGTATGTCTATGAAAGAAAGTGAACGAGAAAAGCTGGTTAAGCTTTTATCTGTGGATGTCTTTGCATGGTCATATCAGGATATGCCTGGGTTAGATACTAACATAGTTGAACACAAGCTACCACTCAAACCTGAATGTACTCCAATTAAACAAAAATTAAGGAGGATGAGGCCTGATATGTCACTTAAAATTAGAGAAGAGGTCAAGAAGCTATTCTAGGATGGTTTCCTAGCATTAGCAAAATATCCTCAATGGGTTGCTAATATTGTCCTAGTTCCAAAAAAGGATGCAAAGGTTCGAATGTGCATTGATTACCGAGATTTAAATAAAGCTAGTCCTAAAGATGATTTTCCTTTGCCTCACATAGATGTCCTAATATATAGCACTACCCAGTATTCTTTTTTTCTCCTTCATGGATGGTTTCTCATAGTATAATCAAATTAAGATGGCTCCCGAAGACATGGAGAAAACTACATTCATCACACAATGGGGGACTTTCTGCTATAAAGTGATATTTTTTGGATTGAAGAATGATGGGGAAACCTATCAAAAAGCATTGGTAACTTTTTTTCATGACATGATGCATAAGGAAATAGAAGTTTACGTGGATGATATGATTGCAAAATTTGGACCGAAGAAGACCATGTTGTTAACCTTCAAAAGTTGTTTGAGCGACTAAGGAAGTTCAGACTCCATTTAAACCCTGCTATATGCACTTTTGGTGTAAGATCGGGCAAGTTACTTGGGTTTATCGTTAGTCAAAAAGGGGTAGAAGTGGACCCAGATAAAGTCAGAGCAATACAAGAAATGTCGGCTACACGCACGAAAAAAGAAGTTTGTGGCTTGTTAGGTAGATTGAATTACATTGTGAGGTTTATATCACATCTCACCGCTACATGCGAGCCGATTTTTAAATTGTTGCGCAAAGATCAAAAGGTTAAATGAAATGAGAATTGTCAAAAAGCTTTCAAAAAGATGAAGTAGTACTTATCAAAACCTTCCATCTTAGTACCTCATGTTCCTGGGAAACCGCTTATTATGTACTTAACAGTACTTGATGAGTCAATGGGTTGTGTACTGGGGAAGCAAGACGGATTTGGTAGGAAAGAGCATGTTATTTACTATTTGAGCAAAAAGTTCACCAACTGTGAAACAAGGTATTCACTGCTTGAACGAACATGTTGCGCATTAGCATGGGTTGCTCGTCGGTTGAGGCAATACCTGTTATGTCACACAACTTGGTTGGTGTCTAATATGGACCCAATTAAGTACATATTTGAGAAACATGCTCTTACTGGAAAGATCGCCTGTTGGCAAATCTTGTTATCATAATACAATTTGGTATACATTACATAAAAAGCTATCAAAGGAAGCAATGTGAATTCCCCTATGAGGGCATAATGACTTTATTTGAAGAGACTGAAACATATGATAAAGAAAAATGGATGTTGGTGTTTGATGGTGCCTTTAATGCGTTAGGGCATGGAATTGGAGCAATTATGATTTCCCCAGAGAACCAATTTACTCCATTTACGGCTAGGTTGTGTTTTGACTGTACAAACAATATTGCGGAATATGAGGCATGTGTTATGGGCATTGAAGCAGCTATTGAATCAAATGTAAAATTTCTTGAGGTATATGGAGACTCGTTGTTGGTCATCCATCAAACGAAAGAAGAGTGGAAAACGCGAGATTCCAAATTGATTATGTATCACACCCATATCAAAGAATTGACAGAACACTTTGAGAAAATTACTTTTCACCATATCCCTCGAGACGAAAACCAATTAGATGACGCCTTGGCCATTTTCTTGTCAATGTTCAAAGTAAGCACTAATCAGGACATGTCGGTGATAAAAATTCAACAAAGAGATAAACCTACATATTGCTTATCAATAGAAGAAGAGTCTGATGGCAAACTGTGGTTTTATGACATCAAATCATATGTTAAGAATAAGGAATATCCATTGGATATTTTAGAGAACGACAAAAGGTTTTTAAGGAGATTGTCAATGAACTTCTTCTTAAATGGGGATGTGCTTTATAAGAAAAATCATGATATGATTCTCCTCTTACGTGTGGATAAAGCAGAAGCGGAGAAAATCATCCAAGAGGTTCACAAAGGTTCTTTCGAAACTCATGCAAATGGGCACACAATGGCAAGAAAAATCTTAAGGGCTGGCTACTATTGGTTGACCATGGAATCCGATTGCTTTAGTCACGTAAAGAAATGTCATAAATGTCAAATTTATGCTGATAAAGTACATGTACTACCCACCTATTTGAATGTTTTAAGATCACCATGGCCATTTTCAATGTGGGGAATGGATGTTATTAGACTCATCAAGCCTAAGGCTTCAAATGGATATCGGTTTATCTTAGTAGCTATTGATTATTTCACAAAATGGGTTGACGTCGCTTTTTATGTCAATGTGGCAAGAAGTGTGGTTGTCAGATTTATCAAAAGAGAATTGATTTGTTGATATGGCTTGCCAAATAACATAATCACTAATAACACGACTAATCTGAATAAAAAAATGATGAAAGAGTTATGTGATAGTTTCAAAATTGAGCACCATAATTCTTCTCCATATCATCCAAAAATGAATGGGGTTGTAGAAGCAAAAAATAAGAATATCACAAAGATCATACAGAAGATGGTGGAGACATATAAGGATTGGCATGAAATGCTTCCCTTTGCATTATGTGGCTATAGAACCTCTGTACGTACCCAACAGGGGCAACTCCTTTCTCGTTGGTGTATGGAATGAAAGCGGTACTTCCCATCGAAGTTGAAATTCCTCAATTAGAGTTCTGATGAAAAAAAAAACTAGAGGAGGCAGAATGGGTTCAATCACGATATGATCAATTGAATCTCATAGAAGAAAAAAGAATGTTAGCTTTGTGTTATGGTCAACTGTATCAAAAAAGACTCAAAAAAGCCTATGAGAAAAAAGTAAATCCTCGAGAAGGAGACTTAGTGTTAAAGAAAATATTGCCTATAAAAAAGGATTCTCGGGGAAAGTGGACTCCGAACTACGAAGGACCATATGTTGTGAAAAAGATTTCCATAAGGGACCTCTGATATTCGCATAAATGGATGGAGATGAGCTTCCACTTCCAATAAATTCCGATGCAATCAAGAAATATTATGCTTAAAAAATGAAAATAATAGAAAATTGGGTTGGCTAGGTTGAAAAACCTGAAAAGGCAACCAAGGCAAAAATTAGAGCATCCCAATGGATTGAAAACTTGGAAGAGCGGTCCATGCAAAAGTTAGGAAAAACAAAAAGATCAAGCATTTCAAGTTGAGGCAATTATTATTCTTAGAAGTTCTAAATTATAAGAATGACCAGCGTTTGTTATCTCTCCATCTAAACCTAAACACACCCACCATATTGTAATCCTTGTCTCATTTGTTTTTGTTTTCAATGTAAGGAATGTACTTTTTCTGATTGTTCTGGCATTTTGAGATGTTGTTTTATGATAATAATTGTTAGAATTTGAAATATGTAGAAAAAAAATATTCTAATATTTTGACATTTGAAAAACAAATACATGGGAACTCGATAGATTCTCAACTTGTATAGGTGAATATAAGAAAAATGAAGAATAATCATTTTAAACAATGAATTTTGTTTTATCTTATAAAGGGGATCCCACGAGACATACTAGAGTCATGATGCAAAAAATGGTTGTTATGTTAATTCACCCATTGAATCTTGTAGATGAATAAAGTCGCATAAAGATCGGGGAACTAAAAAAAATAAGAAAATAAATAAATAAACAAGAATTTATCTTCATTGCATACATCTTACATTTTTTTTCAACTAGTCATACATGATCTATGCATTTTCACTCATATTTTACATATACTCAACAACATCCTTATATTATTCATATCTTATGTGTCACATTATTCATTATACGTTTGCCTCAGAACTACCATAAACATGTTTCTTTTAAAATAAATAAATAAATAAAACAAATTTATCTCCCTTTATTTATCCTATAAACTCATGTTTGCTTGTAGTCATCATTTTATTTATGTTGATCTACGCATCAGCAATCAATCCGAAGACGATCATATTATTT
Source organism: Cicer judaicum (assembly GCA_037974835.1). Classification (NCBI taxonomy): domain Eukaryota; kingdom Viridiplantae; phylum Streptophyta; class Magnoliopsida; order Fabales; family Fabaceae; genus Cicer; species Cicer judaicum. The sequence continues at coordinate 16,227 of JBBPBS010001012.1, forward strand.
ATGCCATCACATTGTTTGTGTCGATCAACGCATCGGTAACCAACCCACGAAGACGATCATTTTATTTATATTTGATCATCATTCTATCAATATTTGATATACGCATCGACAACCAATTCGAAGACGATCATGTTTTTTACTTCATGTTTTTTATTTACATTGCTGGTCATTTTATTATTATTTTTTTATTTACGTTGCTGGTCATTTTATTATTTTTTATTTTTTTTATTTTTTTTATTTTTTTTCTAATCACCAACTTTTTTTACATTTTTTTCATTTTTTTCATTTTACTAATCATCAACTTTTTTTACATGTCAAATTATTTTCTGTTTTCTTTTACATTCAAAATTAATTTACTTTCAAAATTTATACAAAATTTAGATCCTTATTTTAATAATAATAATAATAATAATAATAATAAATACAATCTACAAAATCAATATTTTACGAAAAAAAAATAATATAAAGCAAAAAAATAAGAAATTTAAATGACAACAAAACAATTCAGTATTTCTTATTTGGCATGCCAACACACCAATATAGTACAACCAAGACACCAATCCATTCAATACAAATGTCACACATATTCATCTTCTTGATTTTCACTTTTCCATTGTACATCTTTTTAGCTGCTTAGCTTTGTTAACATCCTACTACAAACCTTCCTTTATATTATTTGCTTACCTTTGTAAACATCCTACTACAAACCTTCCTTTATATTATTTGCATTCACATGATCCTACTACAATGTTTTATATTGTTTCCATTCACATCATCTTACTACAAACTTTCCTTTATATTATTTGCATTAATAGCATCTTACTACAAATCTGTTAGAAACCAGTTAATTGTTTCATTTTATATCAGAGAGACTAATAAGTTATTACTTGTATAACTTGTACACTCAAAATCTGAATTTTCCAACAAACATATATAAAGTTTAGAACTTAGTTTTATCTAATGAACAAAAATGTTTCACCACGTTGATTTACTTTAGTTTATAAATAGAGTTCGAAATTTGGAAACAAGAAGGAAGAGAGAAATTTGTTAAAAAAAAACACTAAAACAGATAAAGATTGAATTTTATCATCATTATCCAAAGAAACAGGACAAGGATTAAGGTATTTTTTTCTTTATTTTCTAATCATTATACAAATGTAACATATAAATTGAGTTATGAAATGAATAAAAAATGCAAGTTATTTTTGTTGTCATAAATTTGATTAGATATAAAAGGTTAGAAATGGTATGATTAAGAGTTTAAACATTGGCTTGGCCGGCCTCCTAGTTTTCTTTCTTCTGAATTTTCCTCAAGTGCCGCTCATCCGTGTCTTTGGTCTGTTTTCCTTCAAGTCAGCATCACATGATTGTTTTACTAACTAGGGAACTAGGGTTTTGTTATTGACAATAGATTGGGCCATGGGTATTTCTCAGTCCATTTGTTGTTTTTTTTCCTTGTAGGTCCAATACCTTTTTTATCCTAATACATTCCTTGTATTTTAACAAAATATATATTTGAATTTATTAATTCCTAATAAATATCAATTCTTATGAAAAATAATTATTTTTTTATTTTATTTTTTATTAAAATTAATTAGATGTGGCATCTTTTTAATCTTTGAGTCATTAATATAAGTTGTACTATTTTTTCAGCTTTGAAATTTAATATTTAAAATTGAAAAATAATAAAATATTCTTAAGAGTATTAAATTAGATGTGACATCTTTTTTTTTACTCCTTGAGAATTGAGACAAGAGTTGTATAACTCGATCGTCTTAAAACTCATATTTTAAAATAATTATTCAAATCAAGCAAACTTTTTTTTTATGTTTATCAAAATTAACTTTATTTTAAATAACAAAATACAATTTATTTAAAAGCAATCAACACATCCACATTTTTTACCAAGAACTACGTAGTTTTTATTTCTCCATCGCACCAGAAGATACGTAGGAGTAAGATCACACTCTTGTCAAGCACAATAATAAAAACTTTTTTTTACTCTTTTTAACACGCTTTTATCTCAAAAAATCACATTTATAATATATATATATATATATATATATATATATATATATATATATATATGTCCGTATTTTATAATAAAGAGAAATAAATATATTTAAGTTGATATAACTTTGCACAATTAATTATAGGTAACTATTTTTAACGGATTTCATATTGTGGTAATACCTTCTCTATACATAATCGACTCCCGAACTCAAAATCTAGAATCAAAGATCATTTTTCATTTTTATTTTTTATTTTTAAGGGTTTTCCAATATTTTCCCTATTTTAAAAATAAATTTTGGTAGCGACTCCATTGAATTTGAGGAAAACTCGAAATTTTAAGTCGCGACATATGTCTTCATGAACGTTGTAGTTATGGATCTTATATTTCAGATATAACTGAATTACTTCATATAGATCATATTGATTTCCCCTAAAATTCAGAACTGCACTAAAACAAAGTAACAGTCCAAAACTACGAAAAATCTCTAGTTAATTAAGGAAATAAGAACATAAACATTTCATTAAATGAAAGAACTAAAATTAACAAAATATATCAAATAACTCCTTAAATTAACTAATAAATAAAAGATAAATAAGAATAAAAACAATGAAAAATATGTATATGATGAAGAGTCATCAATCATAATAAAGAAGAAACAAAACCAAGTCAAAAAACGAAAAACGTTCTTGACAATTTTAAAGGAAAACGAAGAACGTTCTCCACAAGTTCCAGAATTTCAAAAAGTAATCATATCAGATTTAGAACTTGCAGATTCGTTTTATTATTTTCTCCAAAATATACAAGGATAGATTTCAGTATTAAGATCACTCCAAGAGTCAAGGCAAAGATTATAATTCACATGTCATTAAAACAAAATCGTTCTCCAAAGTTAAAGCAAGCAAGAAGCATAAAAATTAACAAGTTTGGATAGAAGAATTTGTGCAATTTTTAACAGTATGTACATGTGTTGCAAAGCATGAATAACACTTCACACATATGTCAAGTTAAAGTCAAAACTCAGTTACCACAAAGCAAGAACGAAGATCGTTCTTGATTTTCAAAAATAAAGGTTGCCCAAATCCAAGAACATTCTTGTTGTATGATTGATCTTATCAACTCACTGTCATATGACAGTTGGACAGCTCCCAACAGACAAATAGTTGTCACAAGCTCTCTTGAAATCTATAAAAAGGACTTCAAGATGAATGAAAAATCAGAAGTCAAGAAAGCAAGCAATACTTCATTTGCAATGATATTCGAAATTCTTTGAAATTGTCAACCATCTTTCAGTTCAGTTCTCAATTGGCTATAAGTTTCAATCACGGCTACATTCCAAAATCAGAATCCATTCTCAAACACTAGTTGAGCATATTCAGATTAAGTCATACCTTTAAATCATCCCTTTGTAAATTCAAGATTGTTGTGTTGAAATAGCTTGAGAAGTTTTTGTAAAAATCCTTGTATGTGTGTGAAAGGTAGTTTGTAAATCCTTTCTAAAAATTGAAAGGTATGTCTGTGGAAATCCTTTCTAAGTTGAAAGGTTGTAAGTTGTAACAAGAACAAGATTGGCCTGCAAAAGTTGTGTGAAAACCAAGAATATTCTTGCTTTGAATACTTCATGGAAAATCTCACATTTGTGAGGATTGGACGTAACCTATATTGGGTGAACCATGATATATACGTGTCTTATATCTTTTCCCTTATTTATTTACTTTTAGTCTATTAATTATTAAGTTAAATAGATAAGCTAAAACTGTTAATTTCAACTAATAAAAAATGTTCTCCGTTTTCTGGTTTCATAACCAAGAACGTTCTTCGTTTTCTACTTTTTATAATCAAGATCAATCTTGAGTTAATTTTTATAGGAAATTTTATATAGGTAAATTTACAGTTCAAACACCGTTTCTTGTAAATTGCTACTTCAACATGATTCACAAACACAAAAGATTTATCATCATATGTTATATGGTGAGATGCTCCATAATCAAGAATCCATATGGAATGAGGTATACTTGACATACTAGAGGAGTTCAAATCTTTAGTAAAGGAGACAGACATTACATGTGAATGAGTGGCAAAAAGTTTTTGAGGTTGTTTTGCAATATCAGACATTTAGGAAGCAATCTTAGATGATTATACAAAACCAATACTAGAGCCAGTGATAGGAGAAGTAGAAGCAACAACATTGGATGAAACCTCTAAAATTATTCTTGTTTTATCACCAATTTCAGACAATGTGCTTTCTAGTGACATTTTTCTTTGCAAAAAGCACATTCATCATTACCAAGTCCTACTCTCCCTTGAGCTTTTCCTTTTTGAACAAGAGCAACAGAAACTGATGGGCGAGTTAAGAGAATTCTCTTATCTAACACAACATAGTCAGTCTTAAGTTTGATTTCTTCTGCGAAAGTTCACTAACTATTGATTCAACGGTAGGCAAAAGAGAACGATGCAAAATAAGATGTGCCTTTCTCTGATCAATATACGCTTTGACAACTTTCAACTCAGTTGATACCATCAAAAGTCAATTGATCGCATAAGTTAGTCATTGCTAAATAGAATTCTGGAATAGTCATATTGTTATGCTTAAGGGCCCTAATATCACGTTTCAACTGATACTGTTTTTCAAAGTTAGACTGAACATACAAACATTTCAAGTGATCTCAAATCTCTTTAGCGATATCATATTTTGCTAGTTGCACATTAATAGACAGCTCGACAAAATTATTAATCCAGGTAATGATTTTTGAATTACTAACATTCCATGTTTTTAAATCTTTTGCATATTTAGCTTCATCGTTTTTTTTTTCCTGTAGGATTCACAGAAGTTCCATCAACATAACCCTATATATCTTTTCCAATCAAATTCTTTTTTATCACATAACTCCGATAAGAGTAATTTTGTCCATTGAGGTGGACACTAACAACTTGAAGAGATTCATCCTTAGCATCAGCCATAATAAATAATGACAAAAAACACGACGAACACAATCACTGAAACAAACGAAATTAGGGATAACGTGTCAATAGCATAGTCAATCAGGAACCAAACAAAATCGTGATGAGAACAGAAGAGAAGGAACCACGAAAACAAAAGAGAAGAATATGTCAGATATAGAGAGGTAGAATTGAGTCAGAAACGGAGGGAGCAAATCGATATCAACTGTAAAACGGAGGAAGAAGAATAGGGGAGGAAGAAGAAGAGGGGAAGAAGAGAAACAACCCCACTAGAGTTCATAACATAAAATAAACAAAAGTTTGAAATAATAGAATTACAATGAATATATATACAAGAGAATAAAAATGTTTAAAATATCCTTATTACTAATATATAATAATATTATCTAACATTTGCCGCATCACAAATACAATTTTAATTGCATCAAATGAATTAATTACCATGATCATTTGTTTAGTCTTAGTTAAGAAAGTATCCAGATCCTATAAGATCTTAATAAAAATAATTAATTGGTCTTCATTAATATTTACTTGATTTTAATAATGATAGACAATATATATGAATAAATTTTATACAAACATTCAATCTTATTTTACTATGGAGTATTATTTTTATGTTTTATATAGAAAATGACAGTTTGAACCACCATATTTTATCCAAAATCTACCGTTAGAACTTCTTTATTTTGACACACAAAAATGTGACACTGTATCTAATCCCATATAAAATCGAACATGAGTATGTGTTGACCAGTTGTTCGAAGAGAGAGAAAAAATTCTATAAAAAAACAAAAATAGTATAAATATACAGAATTGATATTAAATAATGTGTCAACAAAACATTTCTTCTACTACAAATATGATTATCATTCGGTTATAAAATAACAGTTTTATGTCAACTGTCATAACTTGCTATGGTAGTTATGTTATGTATAAACTAGCTAGATGTTAGTAAGTGGTGTAGGTCACTAAAAGATACAGCTATAACATATTATACATGTTTACTCAAACTATAAAAAAATAAATGTTTTTAGTGACAAATTTAGAGGCCAAAATATATGAGTTTCGGTAGAGATAGATCTAAGAGAAAATTACATTGAGGTGTCTTTAAATTAAACAAACACTTCCTCTAATTTTTTAGTGAGCAAAAACATCCCCTAATTTCTTTCAAAATAGATAGACATTTCCTTTTATTACTTGACACCGTTTGTTATTATGTAAAACGGTGGTGTATGACTGTGTTGTGCAACTTCATAGTCTTTATGGTGATTGTGCCACCTCATTTCTCTATCTTAATTCTATCTATTTGGTTATTCCTTATTTCAATTATTTGTCTTTTTTTCAATCCACTACTACTTCTATCTATTTGTTTTTTGTATATATTGCACAACGTGAGAACAACTTCCATAGAATTAAGGATGTCATAGCATAAGAATATATTTCCATAGAATTAAGGATGTCATAGCATAAGAATATATTGTCGCGACTTCAAATTTAGAGAATTTTTTGAAAAACAATTGAATCATTATTTTAAAATAAAATAAAAACGTTGGAAAATTCTTAAAAGCAAAAAAATTATATTTGAAATAAAATTTTAAATTTGAGAATTGAATATGTATAGAGAAGATATTGACACCAATAAATATTTATAAGTAATTGTACAAAATTTATATTAATTTAAATAAATTTATTTATTTTTATTATTAAAATATGAATATAAATTATTTTTTATGAATGTGATTTTAAAATAAAAAGGTACTTAAAATTAGGGATGACAATAAAATTCGCACCCGCGGGTACCCATCCAAACCCGCTTGATTTGGACAGGGAAAATCCGCTTTAAATGGGTGCGGGTGTGGATTTTCCTGACATTAAAATTCGAGGGCAGGGGCGGATTTGGGGGTAGTGATATCCACCCCGCCACCGCACCCTAACCCGTCTTGCAAATATTATTATTATTATTATTATTATTATTATTATTATTATTTAATTTTATATTTATATGAAAATAATCATATTATGTAACTTTATTTATTAAAAAATCATTTATTATTTAATTTAAATTTATATATAAAACGATTATTATATTATAATAAATTATTTCAAATTTATATAAAATTGAATAAAATTTCATTTTCAATAATATAAATAATAAATGTTTTAATTAATTATTTAAATTATTTGCAATATTATTTAAATTTAAATTATTTAATTAGAATTATAATTAAATAAATTTGAATTTAAATTTAAATTATTTAGAATGATTAATAAGACATAAATAAACCTGAAAATAAAGCTAAATATTAAAACATTAATTAATATTTCAATGTTAAAAACAAAATTATATTAGAAAATTGAGAAAAGAAAAAATAAAGAATGGACAAAAGAGACAAATTGACAAAAAAAAAATAATTTACATACCAAGATAGTAAAGAGAGATCGAAAAAGGGAAAAAGAGATATAAAAAATGGAGAAAAGGGAGGATGAAAGTAAGAAAATAGATGAGTATAGATTATAGAGTTTGAAAATGAACACAAGAAGGATGAAGAAGAAGAAGAGAAGAAAATAAAATATAAAGGAAAAAAATGCTATAGCCCCGAAAATGTTACCTATCAGATACTGAAGGCTTTAGCTCTCGAAATGGAAAATCTCTATGTGCTTTTGCGAAAGTTATAATCCTAAAAATTGTCCAATTTTAAAATAAAAACATTGGCACTCATATTTTAACTAAGAGTTTTGGCTCTAACAACATTTTAATGGAAAAAAAAAAACCAAGGCTTTAGTCATAGCAAATATTTAATGCAACAACACTTAGAGTTTTGTCCCTCACAAATTCAAATTATTCACACTTTTCTATGGTTTTGGTCCTAGAAAAGTAACTTAACTATATAATTAGAGTTGTAATCCTCAAATATTCAACACAATTATATCATGATGACTAAAAGACCCTAGCAATTCTCCTATGATTGAGAAGTCCTATGAACAACACTATAGTTATTTGTAGCTGTTTATGTAGTAAAGTTAGAGCTTCACAAACAACTCCCATTCAAATTTATTCGACATTGTTTTAATGTGTTTGGGGTTTGTTCTTATAATTGAAATGAGTTTTAAATGATTGCTTATTAATTTATGCAATCTTAAATATAAATAAAAGTAAAGTTAAAGTAAATTTATATATCTAGTTCAATATTTGATTTAAATACATTGATTTTTATTGATCTATTTTTTTTTTTAATATTTGAAATAAGAAGAAAGACCATTATAAATTTACACATAACTGTAAAATTTTGAATTCAAATTCGAGATAAAACATTTAAATTAATATTTATATTATATTTTTTTAATTATATTTCAATAAAAATAATGTATATGTTGAGTTAAAAAGATTTATATATAAATATTTTTATGATTGTGAAAAAACAAGGTGCGAGAAATAATTTTAAAAATAATACTTTATTTAGATTAACATTGTTGGTTTTTGTAATATGAGAACAATATAATTGTAGTTTCTTTAATGTTTTTTATTTCATCACTTTTATTTAACATTCTCATACTTTGAGTCTTTGATATAATATGAATAAAAAATAATTAAAGTTTCACTCTTGTCATTTTTGGCAATATGAGAGTGATCATTGAATGAAAAAAAAAATCTAAACCATCATTAAACATGAAAAATAAAAATAAATTTAGAAAACACAACAATAAAAAATAAAAAATAAAAAAAGATAAAAATTTAGATTTATTGTAGTTGACTATAATTTAATTAATATGTTGAAATTGTCGACTTTTAAATATTTTTAAATAAAATTTGAGTTGGAAATATGAACTTTTTTAATTTTATTTGGGCTTGACTACAATGCAATTGACGGAGCCAACAACAATAAATCTGGATCCAAAAAAGAAGCTAGAAAAACTCTAGATCTACACAATCATAAACACACCCATAAAAAGTTATTGATTCAACAAGTTGAATAATTTCATGGTATGATGGGATTGAGGTGGAAATAGGTAATGGTGGTAGTGGGGGAGAATAGATGGTGACGTTATGGATTTTTGGATTTAAACGATGAAGATGAAAGTTCTAAAATATGAGAATTTTACTCCAAGTACCCACTTTTTTATTTATTTATTCTTGAATGTTTGATGTGAGACTCTATAACTGCAAAAGTGATGTTAAAATAATGGGAAATTTATTGAAAAATTTAAACTTTATTTATTTAAATTACATTATATAAAATATTTCAATTGCAAAGAGTATTACTCAAAAATATTTACAAATTTTTAATTATAAAATGAATGAAATAAGTTTTTAATCTATAAAATTTTAAAGTTTTAATTTTAGCCTCTATACAAAAAAATTTTGTAATCCTAAAAAAAAAATTGTTTTTAATCTGTATTTTCAAATCAACTCATGTTTATTATTCGAAATTTTGAATAATTTTTTTTATATATGTTTATAATATTATAAAAAGAAATTAAAATTTTTAAAATAAATATAAATTAAATATGAATTTTTAAGGGTTAAAAATTTAAAAATTAATAATTTATTATAAAATTTCAATGTTTTGACTATGAAAATTTTTATGAAGATATTTTTATCGTTAAAATATTGGTTATATGGCGAAAATAACATTTCAAACATATAAATAATATAAAATGAACATAATATATGCTCAAAAGAGCACATAATCTTTATTTTATTTAAAGTGATAATAATACTCTCTTCCCAACGTTATTTTTTTATTGGATGAAATATGTGACAAATAATGTTGTTAACACTATTCTTTTATTTATTTATCAATCTATTATCACTGACCAATTTAATAAAGTTTATCTTTTATCATCTAAATAATATAATATCAACAAATAGCATATAATTAATCAAACAATAATTTTAGCATCTAACAAATATATCACAGCAATATCATTAACAATCAACGCATAGTTTAATGATCCGACTAATGCAATCAACACCTAAGAAACAATGCAACCTACACATGAATAAAATTGATTATTTTACTAAATTATCACGACTAAGGTTTTTTAGTTACTCGATCCTAATTAATCAATCATCTCTACTTGACTAATCGATTATTAATCAGTTATTGTACTTCTATTAATTAATTAATTATCTCCACCTCACTAATGTAATAATACTAATCTAATCCTATAATTAATTCTAGTTAACACCTAATAAATTATCTAATTCCAACTATTCGATTATTACACCAAGGGATTATTAACCAAAAATAATCTATTATTTCTCCTAAAATGTTTCTTGATCAACACTGAATGTAATTATGGGTTATAATCACTTAATTGATTACTTCTATTTAACTAATTTATTATTACTAATAATATTTCAATATTTGACTAATTAACCAATTATTACGAGTCCATTATTCTTAACATTTTATCATTTTTTACTTCATTTAATCAATGAAGCTAGTAGAGTTAAATGAAGTAAAAAAATCTCGTTGTGAAGACTTTATCATTTAATTGATGCTACGATAATACCTAATTTTTTATAGTAAAAAAATCATTCTCGTAGAGTTAAATAGACAACGGTTTTTATATTTCGTTGTAGTAGAATATTAAATTTTATAATTTTTACAACAAGACTAAAAAATGGAAGCATCATGAGTGTTAGTTTTGGAGATTCTGAATTGCTTTGGCCAAATTTTTTGAAGAATTTCTGAACAGTGTTACATGAAGTCATAAATATTTATGAATGCTGAATTTATTAAAGGAATTTAAATTTTTTGTGTGATTAGATTTGAGAATCTTTAATTGTATGGGTTTAAAGTCTATAATAATACTAGTATATGATCCAACATCAGCCTAATTTTATATTTATTACATTTTTGTGAAGATGAATTCTTTCTGTAGTTTCTTTGTATTGATAATTTGCTACTCTTATGGTTCTTTTTCTAATAAATTTGTTACTGCTATGAATTGCGATACTCTGCTAAATTTGCATTGATAATTTGCTATAACACTATGAACTGACAACGTCATGAATTTGCACCGATAATTGACAACATCATAAATGTTACTTTTGAATTATCATACTTCTAGACATTATTACACGAGTGTTACTTTTGGAGATTTTGAATTTCTTTGGCCAAAACATTTGAATAATTTTTGGATAGGGTTGCATGAAGTCATGAATGTTTATGGTGATAATTTATTAAAGGAATTTGAAATTTTTGTCTGATTAGATTTGTGAATCTTTAATAGCATTGGTTGTGACTTTTTTTATGGGTTTATAGTCTATGGTAATACTAGTAAATGATCCAACATCAAAGACCTGGTTTTATATTTATTATGTGACACCCTAAATCCCAAAATAATATATATATATATATATATATATAATAATTTATATCATATTCCTATAAAATTTGATTCAAATTAAATAAGTAAAATACAAATTAAAACCGTTATTTCCAGTATCATCTATCAGAGCGGGGTTCCTCCCAAACTTGAACTTCAAGACTCATTAACCTGTAATAACTGCGATTTCGCAAACGCAGGGCCCAGCCAGTCAAACACAAACAACGAAGGAGGTGAGTTTTGAAATCATGTTAATAGTATAATATGAGTAAGAAGAACACGCAAACAATCATAATAGAACCGTATCATAATCACTTTACGATATATCAAAATATTTAATTAAATAGTATCATACTATAACATCAAAGTCACTCAAGTAAAATAATCATCTCATTATAATATGCATCAAATCATCTAATTAATATTACCTTTGAAACACATCAATCACAACAAAACAATCACAAGGAAATGCAATGCTATGCATGAGCTTAGACTCTACTTCATAATGTGGTACCATTCTAACTCTAAAGTACTTGGTTAGGAGGCCATGATACTATGCCACTACAAGAGTGGATGGACAATTCATGAATGGCCAAGTCCTCATAGATCCCCTCAACTCAACCCGAGACACATATACGCGACGGTCGGGGTACTCTTGTGTTGCACGGTAGCTCCCGGCCTTAGGGAATAACCCACTAATCCACTTAGGAATTCCCCACTAGGTGTACCCCCAAGGTCTATCAGTCTTACTTTACAGTTCGACTATAGCCTTCCACGATCAGGCTCATTCAGTTGTACTTCCCCAAAATCACTAGGCTTGTCAGGCCCTACCTATATGATGACAAAATAATCTTCACTTCACAATTCACAATATTTATTTTCTCCACCGTTAGCTTAGACTACTACATTAAGAGCACCATATTTAAGAATCGTCACTATCTCATCAAGTGTGAGGTACTTCAATATTTTCATCACAATTTTATAATATCATTAATTATAAATAATCATGATCATCGTATAAACTCATCACAATTTTATAACATCACTATCATCAATCAAAAATCATCATTATCATCACGTAAGCATATATCAAACGATGCATCCATATTTTATTATCACATCACATAATTTCATCTAAGCAAACATGTACACATAATTTCATTCAACATCCAACATCACAATAATAACGAATATCAAACTACCACACAAGTATCGAAAATTAAATCAACCAACACCTTATATTTTAATCTCACAATTCTCATATTTCAAATTAATCAATTTATCTCTCAAAGGGCTACTGCCGTACGTAGCAAGCCCCGGATGAATCGTTGGGAAATACAGTTTTCCCGTTCATCTCACAATATATTATACTCATGAATCCAAACGCTCTCTCACCCTTTACCTTATTTTGACGCTTTCACACATGAATATGATTCCACGAGCAAACAACCTTTGTTTATTGACTCTTTGTCCTTCAATTGATCTAACTCGACAGTTTATGGGTAAACGTCAAAAATAAATTATGAGGAGATACTCTAAAAAAATAAATTCGAAAATCGGTCAAAGAAAATTACCATAAATCAGAAAACCAATCAGTGGATAGTATAGCCACTTTTCACACGGTCGTTTTGGCGTTGGTTTCACTCAAATCGGACTTACGGTGAAGGAGAACGGTGCAAAATAACGAATTCTACTCTTTGGTTCTACGGCTTCCCATTCAACTCCCTTCCATTTTCTTTGTTTTGTTTTATTTTAGTACAAATCAAGGTTCACAAGGTCTCTTTATTTATGTTTTTATTTTGGAAATCGACGGATAGAAAACAAGCAGCAAAATCTAACAAACTCATCTAAATATTAGCAAAACCTAACAAACTCATATAAACATTTGTAAAATTAGTTAACAGCCCATGCCTACCTAACAAATTCATCTAAATATTTGTAAAATTAGTTAACAGTCCATGTCTACCTAACAAATTCATCTAAATATTTGTAAAATTAGTTAACAGCCCATAAAAATACTATCATCTTTATAAAATAGTCAAAACGATTAAATAAATATAACATCAACAATTTATATGAATTACTAAATCACAATAAAGATGTATAAAATCATCATGTCATATGTTATACATAAAAGTAAAGGAAATCAATCACAATATTTCTAACATATCAAAATAGTTATTTATAAATTAAATAATTTAAAATAGAAAGTAGTTATAAATAATTGAAATATAACTATATACATATTTAACATCAATCTAATGCACAGAAAAATATTACATTAATTGGGTACACGTATATACACGTAAAATCGCATAAAATCTTTTTCTTTAAAATATATATTACACTAAAATACTATTATTATTTTTTTAAATATATCAAATAATAAAATATAATATGCATTATTTATATCACTCATGTAATATAACATGTATCAAACTAGCACATCATAGAAACCATCCATATGACGAAAATTAGCCACGAAATTTATTAACATATATTCTAAAATAATATTCGTCATCAAATTAATTATTTAAAATTCTATTTAATTAATAAAATAGTTTAATATAAAATTTGGGGTGTTACAATTCTCCCCTTGTTAAAGAATTTCGTCCTCGAAATTTTCGGTGAGTCAACTAATATCCAACTTATCATCGTTAAGATTCAAATTTAGTCTATAACCATATTTAAGACATTCAATCTACCATTAAGCACATCATATAAAATTCAACAAACATAGCATGATAAACTAACATGACAAAATAAATTAATTAAACACACAACATTTATCATTCAATTATGAAATAAAATGTCTATCACATTTATCATTCAATTATGAAATAAAATACCATAGAGTTACTCACTATAATTTACATATAAAACATAACATATAGATTTTGTCAATAATAACGTAGTTAATTTAGTTTGGTTAAATGAAACACATTCCAAGTATGTTGTCAATTTCAACTATTTCATTCAAACCAAATATTACTACTTTTTAATTCTTAAAATAAAGTCTAAATCATATCACGAAACATTTAACAAATTTAACTTAGACTTGACAAAGAGATTAAATTTTTAAAATATCAAACACATCTAACAACTTAATGCACTATAATAGAATTACAATCAATTACTCTATAAAAACATATTATATATATAATCAAAGCAAAAATAATGATAGAGATACTATTCCCTAATAACATATATTTAATAATTAAATTCATTCAATTGATATAAGCAATGAATATATTTTTTAATTATTTTAAAATCAAATTAAAAGTTATTTCTAACAAAATAATGAGTTATCGTTGTCTCTTTTATTGACGATGAGTCATCGGGGTAGCTAGTCCCTCCTACTCACGTAGTCAACTACTTAAGGAACTATAACTGCAGTCATTCAAATTCAAATATGGATAATTAAAAGTATCTTTAACGTGGTTCAGGAGTGCGAAGGCGGCGCCACAACTCCTACTCCTTACTTCAAGTTACAAATTCAATTAATTACACCTTCACAATAATCTATTTATAATTTACTACTAGTTACAACAACAAAAGAAAGGCTACTAACATCAATATATAACCAATAATTTGATTGAAAAAATATAAAACTATTTCACATTTAGATGCTCTCGACTACTCTAACTCCATACACCAATTCCCAACAATTAGGACACTTGAAACATGAATAATTTAATATTTACATAATCATATACACACTCAAATAATTAATTCAAAACTTAGCACCAAGATTTTACGTTCATCTCATAACTCAAACGACGATTCTAAAAATGAAACATATTCTTATCGCGGTCTAACTGCTCTAAATTGATCACAATTAAATTTTCTTTTCAATTAATCATCACTTAAAAGTTACAACAAATGGAAGCATATATAGATCTTTCAAGTAGAAGATAAGATAAATAATTATTTACTAGAAGATGCAACACATTACCAAACAACTTTCAAGGTTACACATCATTCTAAAAATTGATTTCTTGACTTAAATTATTATTAAAAAAATATCACTAACCATTTAGCATCCAAAAAATATCATTGAGAATTCCAAATTTTCCTTTAAATTATTTTTCAATAATTAAAGTCTAAATAAAACAACTAAGATAAATCACGTTTCTAAATACAATACAAATAGAATAAATCGCATTTATTTTTAAAATCTATCAAATTTCTAAAAATTCATTCCTACTTTAATCATCAATAACACATTTCTAAATAGTTAATCACTGTAAAAATTATTATTTTCAACTGATATTTTGAAATAAAATTTAAACTATATAGATGGATACATAGGAAATTTTACAATTAATTAACACTTCTAAAATAGTTTCAATTTATTTTCTTATTTTATCAAACTAAAAAATTGTATGTTTATATACATTAAAGTAGTGCACATGACACAAAACATAAGACATATGATAATGATTATGAATTACACTAATTCATAAATCTACAAAATAGTAGTCTCCTCTCACACTAACTACTCAACATGTTTATAGATACATCCCTCAGTTTCTATCAAGCCATCAAATTAGTCCAAAATATAACACATTATCAATTTTAATTATTTTGGAGTTTTGTTCTAATCTTAAAAATTGAGTCTTAAATAAAAATTGCAATTTTATAAGTAATAAAAAAAAAAATTGATAAAATAAATTTTTAGTTTCTATACGCGTACCAATTTACATGATGCACTCTACACATATCAATCTACATGATGCACTCTACACATACAAATCTAATGCATAGCATTTTGTTATGTTAATTCATATAACAAAAAAAATCTACTTGTAAAATACATCAATTATAGAATCCAAAATTTAGATAATTTTTTCAAAAAAAAAAAATTAAATAAAAAATAAAAAAAAATTCATTATTGAGAAGATTTTTAAAATCTTTGTTTTTTTTTTTTTCCTTCTCTTTCTCAATTAGTAGAAATTTTATGATTAATACTATTCTAAATCACTGAAGAGTTCTTAAACTCTAAAACTCTATCATCGAGTCAAACTCTAATGGGTTCTTAATATCATAATCAAGAAAATCAATCATTTCAAATAAATATCCCAACACCATTCAATATTCACACTAGCCCCCTAAACCAAGATAACAACAACTCTTTTCAATTTTCTTAAAAATAAGACAAAGTAAAACATAATGTAAATTTTAAGGTGTTTTAAATATTAAATAAAATCAGTAGCATAGAATTATTGTTATTTTATAAATCAACAAAAACTCAACTCAATTTAATTTTTTTTTTTTTTTAAAATAATCGAGAGTAATTCAAACAAAAGTTAGTTTCATTATACAAAATAAATAAACTTTAACTCCTTCAAAATTTCTTTCTTTTTTTTTAAATTATATATTCTACCAACCTCTAATATTAAAAAATTAATATTACTAATAATATGAATTTCATACTATCTAAATCATGATAAACATTCTAAATTGTTTTCAAAACCAATATCAAAACTCTACTCATCTAGATACAACCATCAACACTTTCAAAATTTAAAATCATTTTATTTTTTTAACACAAACCAACATAAAATAAAAATAATAAATTTATAGTCAAAATTAAAACTTTAAACGTAAGAGACATATTTTCAATCTAACTCAAAATTTAGAACGAAACATCATTTTTTCTCTAAATTGAGTTTCAACAGAATAATAATAATTTGTACCTAATAAAAGTCAATACTTGATGTTTTAAACATATAATCCATAAGAAAATCAATGTTTCAATCAATTAGTTATTAGATCAAACACTTTAAATAAATACACATCAAAACTAAATATTTTAAATTGATTAAGGGTGAAAGTCGAACTTTAAAACAACTAACTAGTGAGGTATGACATTTGATAACTAAGATTACCTGAATGAGATTAGTACCTTGAAACATACAGCTGGTCAATCAAAATTATTATTTCCAACTATTCATATAAAACAAGATTGCAAAAATCATAGTTCAATAGACAAGCAATAAGAAACAAGTAACTAACATAATTTTGTCAACAATTAAAATTAACTCAAATCTTAACAAGTAATTTCCTGGTTTTATTTACTCATTTAGGTAGAAATGTAGAATCCATAACACAATTAGAGGAAGCAAATATTAGACACTTAATTAGTAATCTCAAAAACATGTATAATAATACCAAAAGCATATAACACTTAACACAATAATAAAACGGGAAAACAATCATAGTGAAAATAATTACTTCACAAGAAAACACAATTGCCACGACTGACATTCGACTAACACTAAATCGACATTCGACCCATTCGGCCTGATTGGACAGACCAGCTCTGATACCACTAATGTGACACCCTAAATCCCAAAATAATATATATATATATATATATATATATAATAATTTATATCATATTCCTATAAAATTTGATTCAAATTAAATAAGTAAAATACAAATTAAAACCGTTATTTCCGGTATCATCTATTAGAGCAGGGTTCCTCCCAAACTTGAACTTCAAGACTCATTAACCTGTAATAACTGCGATTTCGCAAACGCAGGGCCCAGCCAGTCAAACACAAACAACGAAGGAGGTGAGTTTTGAAATCATGTTAATAGTATAATATGAGTAAGAAGAACACGCAAACAATCATAATAGAACCGTATCATAATCACTTTACGATATATCAAAATATTTAATTAAATAGTATCATACTATAACATCAAAGTCACTCAAGTAAAATAATCATCTCATTATAATATGCATCAAATCATCTAATTAATATTACCTTTGAAACACATCAATCACAACAAAACAATCACAAGGAAATGCAATGCTATGCATGAGCTTAGACTCTACTTCACAATGTGGTACCATTCTAACTCTAAAGTACTTGGTTAGGAGGCCATGATACTATGCCACTACAAGAGTGGACGGACAATTCATGAATGGCCAAGTCCTCATAGATCCCCTCAACTCAACCCGAGACACATATACGCGACGGTCGAGGTACTCTTGTGTTGCACGGTAGCTCCCGGCCTTAGGGAATAACCCACTAATCCACTTAGGAATTCCCCACTAGGTGTACCCCCAAGGTCTATCAGTCTTACTTTACAGTTCGACTGTAGCACTCCACGATCAGGCTCATTCAGTTGTACTTCCCCAAAATCACTAGGCTTGTCAGGCCCTACCTATATGATGACAAAATAATCTTCACTTCACAATTCACAATATTTATTTTCTCCACCGTTAGCTTAGACTACTCCATTAAGAGCACCATATTTAAGAATCGTCACTATCTCATCAAGTGTGAGGTACTTCAATATTTTCATCACAATTTTATAATATCATTAATTATAAATAATCATGATCATCGTATAAACTCATCACAATTTTATAACATCACTATCATCAATCAAAAATCATCATTATCATCACGTAAGCATATATCAAACGATGCATCCATATTTTATTATCACATCACATAATTTCATCTAAGCAAACATGTACACATAATTTCATTCAACATCCAACATCACAATAATAACGAATATCAAACTACCACACAAGTATCGAAAATTAAATCAACCAACACCTTATATTTTAATCTCACAATTCTCATATTTCAAATTAATCAATTTATCTCTCAAAGGGCTACTGCCGTACGTAGCAAGCCCCGGATGAATCGTTGGGAAATACAGTTTTCCCGTTCATCTCACAATATATTATACTCATGAATTCAAACGCTCTCTCACCCCTTACCTTATTTTGACGCTTTCACACATGAATATGATTCCACGAGCAAACAACATTTTTTTATTGACTCTTTGTCCTTCAATTGATCTAACTCGACAGTTTATGGGTAAACGTCAAAAATAAATTATGAGGAGATACTCTAAAAAAATAAATTCGAAAATCGGTCAAAGAAAATTACCATAAATCAGAAAACCAATCAGTGGATAGTATAGCCACTTTTCACACGGTCGTTTTGGCGTTGGTTTCACTCAAATCGGACTTACGGTGAAGGAGAACGGTGCAAAATAACGAATTCTACTCTTTGGTTCTACGGCTTCCCATTCAACTCCCTTCCATTTTCTTTGTTTTGTTTTATTTTAGTACAAATCAAGATTCACAAGGTCTCTTTATTTATGTTTTTATTTTGGAAATCGACGGATAGAAAACAAGCAGCAAAATCTAACAAACTCATCTAAATATTAGCAAAACCTAACAAACTCATATAAACATTTGTAAAATTAGTTAACAGTCCATGCCTACCTAACAAATTCATCTAAATATTTGTAACATTAGTTAACAGTCCATGTCTACCTAACAAATTCATCTAAATATTTGTAAAATTAGTTAACAACCCATAAAAATACTATCATCTTTATAAAATAGTCAAAACGATTAAATAAATATAACATCAACAATTTATATGAATTACTAAATCACAATAAAGATGTATAAAATCATCATGTCATATGTTATACATAAAAGTAAAGGAAATCAATCACAATATTTCTAACATATCAAAATAGTTATTTATAAATTAAATAATTTAAAATAGAAAGTAGTTATAAATAATTGAAATATAACTATATACATACTTAACATCAATCTAATGCACAGAAAAATATTACATTAATTGGGTACACGTATATACACGTAAAATCGCATAAAATCTTTTTCTTTAAAATATATATTACACTAAAATACTATTATTATTTTTTTAAATATATCAAATAATAAAATATAATATGTATTATTTATATCACTCATGTAATATAACATGTATCAAACTAGCACATCATAGAAAGCATCCATATGACAAAAATTAGCCACGAAATTTATTAACATATATTCTAAAATAATATTCGTCATCAAATTAATTATTTAAAATTCTATTTAATTAATAAAATAGTTTAATATAAAATTTGGGGTGTTACATATTACATTTTTGTGAAGATGAATCCTTTTTGTAATTTCTTTGCACTGATCATTTGCTACTGCTATGGTTCTTTTTCTGCTAAATTTGCTACTGCTATGAACTGCGATGAATCATTTTTGTAATTTCTTTGAACTGCTCTAACACTATGAACTAGCAGCATCATGAATTTATTAATTATATTATATATCAATTTTTGTTTTCCGTATTTTTTTTTCAGATTGAGTTTTATTGAGACTTTGATAAAAGCATCAAGTCAAGATTGAAATTAACTATTGATCTCTAAGGTGATTTTTTTGGAACGTGATTTGAATGGTATATTATATACCCTCCTTGAACTACAATTTCGCTCATGATGATGTAATAATATATACCCTCCTTGAACTAATAATATATACCCTTCTTGAAAGTGGTCTCTTTGTTTTGAAGTCTACTTTACATTTAAAATGATTCATCTGAAAATAGTTATGTATTGCTTTCACATACATGTGTTCTGATTTGACTTTACCATCACATTTATAGATTTTAATATTTTATCATTTACTCATGATTTTACTTATTGAATATATTATTTTTATTTTGTAGATGAATGATGGTGATACCAATGAAGAATTTCAACATTTGGAAGCACAAGATGAAGAGATAGATGTTGATAGTATTTCAAAATTTTATACTATTGCGATTGTTATATTTTAAATTTATTATAGTATATTACAATAATTTTATATTATCGCAATTGTTATATTTTTAAATTTATTATAATATTACAATAATAATATTTTACTAAAATAATTTTTCTAAAATACAATAATTTAAGATATTATTTTTTTAAAAAAAATTATCGTTTTCATCGGTTGTAAACCATTGCGTAAGGCACATACAACGGCTTAGTTCTCCACAGACAGAAATCTGTTCTCGTAGATTACAACAATGATTTTTTTTTTACGTTAAGCAGCAATTTTTATGTTTTGTAATAGGGCAAAAATATTATAGTGTCAACTCTATCATCATCAACTCATAATCAAATGTTTAAATCACTGTTAGCATTAACCACACTTGTAAAATATGGTGTGTTATTAGTCACATAAAATATTTTTGGAGGTAATGTGATAACATGGCAAATCAAGAAGTAGTCAAAAGATCGAGTGGAAAATCATTATATTATGTTAGGGCAACAACAATTTACGAATTTACATGACCAAGACTGTTACTCAATCAACTCAAGTTATGAAATAGTTATTCAATCAACTCAAGTGAGGAGATGTGAAAGCAACAAAACTAATTTGTGATAATCAAATTGCATTTTATATTGCTTCCAATTCGAACTTTTATGAGATAACACAACACAAAGATCGACTCACACTTTGCAAAAAATAAAGTTCATTTTGAAAAAATCTTAAAAGTGTCTTAGAGACTCTAAGATTGAATGTATTTGTAACAAAATTTTGGTGCATATGACTTGTAAAGTTTAACTTAAAAGCAAGCATTAGAATTAACTACACATATAAAATATGTCTTAAGTAATAGTTGCTAATGAAATTGTAATTAACAATCATAAATACATTATAAGTAAAGCTTCGTATATTCTCAAAGACACATATAAATTACTCAAATATCAATAACTAAAGAGATTAATTCATCAATAACAAAATCATCATCAATAATCAATTAATAAATATTAACACATATTAATATATTTGATTAATAAATATTTATTAATAATAAATATAAAAAATTACATAACAAATATAAATTATTAATATATAAAAAAAATACATAATAAATATTTGTCCTTTATAAATAAATACAAAAAATTGTAAAATAAATATTATCCGAAAAATAAAATAAAAAATGAAGAAGATTGTGTTTTGTTAGAAAAACGAAAAGAGGAATCTTAGTCGAGTCGAGTACGCTTGTGAGAAATAAAGATAATACAGTATATAACTAAGCTTGCGAAGCAGATAGGTCACGTGTGTTACATATTGTTCTTTGATTTCCATTGCATCACCACAATTTTCCCCCAATTTTCTTCTTTCTTCTCCTTCTCCTTCCACCTCTTCTTTTTTTAAAACCCTAACCCTATCCCTCTCTCTTCAATCATCCATGGAAGCTCTCGATTCGAACCCTCCCAACGACCTACCAACACAACCCGATTCAACATCTGACTATCAAAACCAATCTCAATCCCTAATCCCCCAAAACGGCACCAATGGAAACCCATCGGAGAACGGCCAACTCGCCGCCGATACCGGTTCGCGGCCACATATTACAAAACCACTTCTATCCGAGAATGGTCTGACTGGTAATACCCGAAGCGGCACCACCGACAAGGATCAATCAGGCGGCGAAGAAGAGACAACAAGCAAACGCCGCCGCCGTAGTCGATGGGACCCACAGCCAGATTCAAACGATCAGGCTGGAGGCGAATTAGGCGCCGGAACGAAGAAAAGGAAGTCGCGATGGGCAGACGATGAGCCGAAACCTGTAATTCAACTTCCTGATTTCATGGGCGGTATTGAATTCGATCCCGAAATTCAAGCTTTGAATAGTAGATTACTTGAGATTAGTAGAATGTTACAATCTGGTTTACCTTTAGATGATCGTCCTGAAGGTGCTAGATCTCCTTCACCTGAACCTATATATGATAATATGGGTATTAGAATTAACACCAGAGAGTATCGTGCACGTGAGAGATTACAAAAAGAGAGACAAGAAATTATATCTCAGATTATTAAGAAAAACCCTGCATTTAAGCCACCTGCTGATTATAGACCACCAAAGCTTCAGAAGAAGCTTTATATACCAATGAAAGAATACCCTGGTTATAATTTCATAGGGCTTATTATTGGTCCTAGGGGTAATACTCAGAAACGTATGGAGAAAGAAACTGGTGCTAAGATTGTGATTCGAGGTAAAGGGTCGGTGAAAGAAGGTAGGTTGCAACAGAAGAGGGACTTGAAACCTGATCCTTCGGAGAATGAAGATTTGCATGTTTTGGTGGAGGCGGATACTGCTGATGCTCTTGAAGCTGCTGCTGGTATGGTGGAGAAGCTTTTGCAGCCTGTGGATGAGGTTTTGAATGAGCATAAGAGGCAACAGCTTAGGGAGCTTGCAGCTTTGAATGGGACTATTAGGGATGAAGAGTATTGTAGGTTGTGTGGCGAACCTGGTCATCGCCAATATGCATGTCCTACGAGGACTTCAACTTTTAAGAGTGAAGTTGTTTGTAAGCATTGTGGGGATGGTGGTCATCCTAGTATAGATTGTCCGGTGAAAGGTGCTACGGGGAAGAAGATGGATGATGAGTATCAGAATTTCTTGGCTGAGTTAGGTGGTACGGTTCCTGAATCTGCAATAAAGCAAACCAGTACTTTGGCGATTGGGTCGGGCAATTCTGGAAGCAATCCACCTTGGGCTAACAATTCTGGTTCGGCTGGTAGTACACCACAAGCTGGCTTAGGGGTTGGTGCAGTTAAAAAGGAAATTGATGATACAAATTTGTACATTGGGTATTTGCCACCCACTCTTGAGGATGATGGCTTGATCCAATTGTTTCAACAATTTGGTGAGATTGTTATGGCGAAAGTTATTAAGGATCGTCTGACAGGTTTGAGTAAAGGATACGGGTTTGTGAAGTATGCTGATATCACAATGGCAAACAATGCAATTGTGGCCATGAATGGCTATCGCCTTGAGGGCCGAACCATTGCAGTGAGAGTTGCTGGTAAGCCGCCTCAGCCTGTTGTACCTCCTGGCCCACCTGCTTCTGCTGTGCCCACTTATCCTGTTCCAAACCAGCAAATGGGTGCCTATCCATCCCAACAGTATACTGGTGGTGGTCCCCTTGGAAGTGCTCCTCCTGGGAGTTACGGTGGTACCCCAGTTCCGTGGGGACCTCCTGTTCCTCCTCCATACAATCCTTATGCTCCTCCTCCACCTGGGTCAACCATGTATCCTCCTATGCAAGGTCAACCTATGCCTCATTATGGTGTTCAATATCCTCCTCTGATCCATACGGGTCCTCCCGGTGCTACGTCCCAGCCCATGAATTCTAGTGAAATGCAGCAGAATTATCCTCCTGGAGTGCAGTCTGATAATAACACGTCTTCTCAGTCTGTACCAGGCAACATGTATGGGAACACAGTACCTTCAATGCCACCAGCAGCTCCACCAACATATCCTGCATCTTACGGATACCCTCCTCCACCTTACTACAACGCAGTTCCTCCACCACCTCCCCCATCGGCCCCTGCAACTTCAGACCAATCCCACAGCATTGTAAATGCGCCTTGGGCCAGTAATCATCCTGTCCCACCTCCTGCTGCTGACAAGACAACATATGGTGCTGATCAATCCCAGAGCATTGGAAATGTGCCTCCTCCTAACTCATCAGCGGAGAAGACATCATATGGAGCTGATTCAGAGTATGAGAAATTCATGGCAGAGATGAAATGATATAGTTTCATTTTCATCGTTCTTCAAAGTTCTGAAAGGTGTGTTTGTGCTCTCTCTCTCTCTCTCTCTCTCTCTATATATATATATATATATATATATATAATATATGTGTGTGTGTGTGTGTGTGTTTGATATAAATATAGATGATTTTATTTTTTTTTATTCAATTGAATTTTAAATCCATTTTGAATTGTTGGAATCACATTTCTTATTAAGAGACGGGTTCTTGAAGAAGTTACTATCCATGCATATAAATGCCAATTTTAGCTGTTCTTTCAGCCCTTGATCATCCGTGAAAACCATGTGTTGCTTCTCTTTTTTGTGGTGTCCATCGGAGCAGAAACTGGTTACAGTTTGGTTCAGATATAAAATCCCCTTGATGAACTAAAAAGAAAAGGAACCTCTAGTTTTTTGTGTTGTTTTATTGATATCTATAAGATAATGTGTGTATGTTTGGATGCATCGTTTTACAGATTATGTCCCATGAATTTCATTTGTGGTTCTCAAAAATCTGTCTCTGTTTCTTCACTCGAGGGTGTCTGTTCTCATGCTGTCATTATGCATGAAATCATTACTGTCCTTCTGTATGTTTACTTTATATTTTATCATCATGATTTTACCTCTCTTAACTCTTCATTGCTATGATGTAACGTTGTGACAGGCCTGATGTTTCTTGGAGCTCTTGTGAACCTGATTTCTTAACCTCTTGCCATGTCTTTCTTGGAAGTTTGGGACTCACTTCTTTAACCTTGCTGTACTGTTATGAAATTTGCAGAGAATTTGGGCTGGAAGTTGAGAAACAATCTTCATATAGCGGGAGACAACATCAAAAGCTCATTATTGTTATGATGATGACCTATATTAATCTTTTTTGTTGTGTAGGACTTAATACTGTCTGCATTTTTTCTGTGGCGTTTTATTGATTGACACCATAATGTCTGGTTGCTAATGTTTCCTTTTGAAAGCTTGTTTGAACTTTTATGGCAGCTGGTACCTGGTGTTTTTTGTCTATGTTCTTCTATTGTCACTTTCAGTTGATTTTATTAATTAAGAACTGATTCTCTAACTTATAGTTTTGGTGATGAGTTTAAATCTTGTTTTTGAGGACTAATTCTCTATATCACTTGGTGCTGAAGCTGCCTTTAATCACACATCTTATCCCGAAGGTAATCATGCCTTGCTATTTATTTTAGGCATTTCGGGTTGGTATACGAGATTTGTTTTTTAACAATCCATGTGTGACAGGTAAAAGACTTGCAACAGATTTATATTTCTGGCATTATATATGTCAGACCTTGGTGGCGTTTTTACATTTTACCTCTAACTAAATAAGCTGACATGGTGTTATGAACACCAAGTTCTTGTATCATGATACAGGCAATTATCAAGTTTCTCATTTGTTTCTGAAGTGATCATGTGGTCCTCTGTTGACACCATCAATGTCTTGGGCATTAGATGAAGGCTGAGGTGAAAACCGTTGTTAGTAGTGTTTGTTAGTGTTATATGCTTTGTTTAGATGTGTTGCTGGGTGAAGTTATAAAAGATTATTAAGAATTTGAGTTGTAGAAATTTTGAAACGATTTCTTGTTGATACCTGCTCCTTTTTTTAATCAAAACATACAGTTCTTTTGTATTGGCGTGAGGCAAATATCTTAAGTTTTCTAATTCAACAATGCAATATTAGACTGTGGTGCTTGCTAGTAATCATTGTGTGCTTATAAGAATAAGGAAGAATATATTGCTTTAACACAATTTTTTCAAAGCACTTTTAGGTTTAAATTTGTAAGTTTCACTAAATATATGTGGGCATTTGAGTAAGGAAGAGTCATCTAAAATTTAGTTGATAGGAAAGTGTATATAATGAAGTACTAGACGGAGTTTTGATGCTCTCTCGCACTAA
Organism: Cicer judaicum; assembly: GCA_037974835.1. Taxonomy (NCBI): domain Eukaryota; kingdom Viridiplantae; phylum Streptophyta; class Magnoliopsida; order Fabales; family Fabaceae; genus Cicer; species Cicer judaicum. The sequence goes on from JBBPBS010001012.1 coordinate 42,823, forward strand.
ATGTAAGAAAGTTGGGTCAACAAAAGTTTTTAGATGAAATACATTAACTTTTATTGACTTAATTTTTTTCTTATATTTAGGACCAAAACATTACTGTTAGATGTGAAGTACTACATAGGATTGTCATGGTTAGATGTCAAATCTAAACTTCATATTTATTCATGAAATCGTTTCTTGAAATGGGGTTAGGAAGCCTATTAAAATGTCTGTACTCTTAAAATGGGGTTAGGAAGACTCTTGAAATGTCTCTGCTCCTAAATTGAGCTGATGATGCTTTAAGCGAAGAATGTGTTTTCTAGAGTTGATTTGGGTTTTATCATTTTGTTCTTTTTTTAATAGAACGAACTCGTTGTATATCCTTAGAAACAGCATCAGCAAATACAAAGAGGCATACAAGTCAAATATTGGTGACCAAGTGATATTGGCATGTTGTCGAACAAACTTAATTGAATTATTTGGAATTTAAAAAAATGATTGGATGAGAAAATAGAATGTTGCTACAGGCCTGAATGAAATTATCACATATTACTTGCCTTGGATGTCAAAAATTGATGCCAATGCCAATTCACCTATGTTGTTGAAAGGAAGAAGTATCAACATTACACTTCAGTCACTCATTCCCTTGCTCCACTTACTTCAGCCACCCATTCAAAAGGCTTACTCCAATTACTTCCATGCAAGGCTTTGTATGAGTTCCAATATTTTTCATCTCTTTCCAATTTTTCAAAATTGACTTTGTTCTCATTAGAATCTGGAGTTTGATTAGACAAAACCGCTTCTGATCTTCTTGTTTCTGCCTTTTCATACCCACCATAGGTTCGTTACCCACACATTTCTCCTTTTTGTTCAACATTGTTAGTGTTTTGAAAAAGCTTCCATAGACAATTCACTTTAGTCCATGGCTTCTTCTATCACCTTTGTAAGATTCAGAATTCTAACACTTGTTGCACGCATGTGAGCTTGTGCAAGGTTTATTCGAACTTGGATTTGCACAAGGGGCATTCCAAAGGACATAGCATTCCTCTCTTGCAAAGGGAATTTAGGCCACATGAAATTCTTGACTAGAGTGAAACCTCCAATTTTCACACTTACAATTTCATGGCTCATGAAGGTGATTAGAATCAATTAACACCTTAATATATAATTTATATATCATGTTGACTTTACTGTTTAAATTTATTCTGTGGTGTATCCTTAATTAGCTATTGTAGCACTTGTTTTATTGTGTAGTTGTTCAATTAGAGAGTTTCATTCCTGTTGTTAGATGAATGAATAATACACTAAAATATACATGTTTTGCCCCTACCGAGAGAAATGGACTAACGGGGCATGGAATCACAAGTCTTTCTTGAGTTTTTTACAAACTACAAACAAGTGGAGTAGTTTATAGACCAGTTGACACTTGACAACCTTGAGTTGAGTATTATGTATTTTTATCATTCATTCTACTTTCAATAAATGGCCAATTACAACTCGTCAGAAGCAATCCACATCAACTAATTCTCTAAGCTAAAGCAATCTTAAGTTTTTTTAAATTCATAATAGATCTTGCATTTTTATTATGTTATGTTAACCTTTGCTTGTTCTGTCTCTAGCAAAGCCATTGATTTTTCAAACACTATAAAAAAGTTTGGCTTAATTGCACTTTTAGTCCCCCTATTATAGGTGAAAATTGAAAGTAATCTCCCCATTTTGTTTGTCCCCAGTTTTAGTCCCCAAACAGAATTTGAGGCCAAATCATGATGAGTTGTCATTTTTTTTAATGACGTGTCAATAAATAGGTGACATGGTAGACGCTTACGTGGAATAAACTTCTTATTATATTATTTTTGATTAAAAAATATAATTTTTATTTTCAAAAATCATTTTAATAATTGTGAAATATTTCTAAAAATATAATTAAATTGTTAAAATTAAATTGCAGAATCCTAAACAGAACCCTAAAGCCCCAAATCATATGAACATGTTTTAAGCTAAAGCCCCAAATCGTGCAATTCTTCCTGTTCGTTTTCATCATCATCCGATTTCGATTCCGATTCTTCAATAGCACGCGGCTTCCCACCCAGTTGAGCACAATTTGATGGTTAAATGATTGCATACTCTGTCAATGTTTTCAACCAGAAGCTGAAGCAGTTTTCTTCTCTTTATCAGAATCATCTTGCTCTTCCTTTTGAAATGACTTGCAGAAACTCGATACAATTTTGCCAGTTCCCTTACATGCACCACATGTAGTTTCCATTTTAAATATGCCAGCTTGTACAGATGTCACTCCAGACCCTTTACAACGCTTACAGGTTTCAGGTCTTGTACCAGGAGGAACCCCGCTCCCACCACAAGTGTTACAAAGCATATCTGTTTGAAATGTAATGGTTTTGGTGCATCCTTGGACAACTTCCATGAAGGAAAGTTCAACGAAAGTCTTGACATCCTGTCCGCCAATGTTCTGATGAAAGAAGCTGTTGACAAAATCATGATCGCGAAATCCGGAATTCAATGTCATGTACCCCCTTTGTAACACTCCTTCATATGTGGATTTATCGGCGTTACAGAGGAGTTTAGGGGAAAGGGAACGAAGAAGCTTGATGCCATTGGAGCGAACCATTTGGGAATGATGATTAGGGTGACGATGAAGAAAACAAACAGGAACAATTGCACCATTTGGGGCTTTAGGGTTCAAAGATTTGGGGCTTTAACCTGAAACATGTTCATATGATTTGGGGTTTTAGGGTTTTGTTTAGGGTTCTGCAATTTAATTTTAATTTAATTTAATTTTAACAATTTAATTATATTTTTAAAAATATTTCACAATTATTAAAATAATTTTTGAAAATAAAAATTATATTTTTTAATCAGAAATAATATAATAATAAGTTTATTCCACGTAAGCGTCTGCCACGTCACCTATTTATTGACACGTCATTAAAAAAATGACAACTCATAATGATTTGACATCAAATTCTGTTTGGGACTAAAACTGGGGACAAACAAAATGGGGGGACTACTTTTAATTTTTACCTATATTAGGGGGACCAAAAGTGCAATTAAGCAAAAAAGTTTTTAGTAGTATTAGCAAATTTGTCGTTCATAATTTCATATTTAGAGATAGGGATGGCAATGGGTAGGGTTTGGGTAGGGTACTATAGTATCCGTACCCATACCCACAGTTTAACAAAATACCCATACCCGTGTCCGTATCCTCTTGGGTATCAACTTTAATACCCGTACCCTTACTCTCTAGGTACCTAAGTGTCCGTACCCATACCCATTACCCACACTTTAACTAAAATAGATCGATCAATAAATATTATTTTGTGATTAAATTTAAAAATTATTCAAATATCATAAATCCAATCATAAAGTATTATAAACCAATATATTTTCTAACTCAAAACATTTCAAATGAACACTCATTACAATACATCAAATATCCATAATAATATTTTATGAAGTTGCAACTCTTACGACAATATTATTTGAGATCAGTAAAAAAAATTTATAAGAAGTTGCAAGTATAATTATAAAGACACAATTAATATGATATAACTCTTAGTTATAAAGTCACAATTATTTAACTATTCATCATAATCAAATTCTTAAAAAGTTTGCAAACGTTTATCTTTTGATTTGATTATAAATATTGTAATGGTTCAATGATATTAATAGATATTAAAATATAAAAAAAAACAATTAATTAAACTAAACATTAATATAATAAATAAATAATTTATTTATATAAGTGCGGGTGTGGGGCAGAGTGTGTACTATAGTATCCATACCCGTTTAATTTTGCGGGTAATTACCCGTCCCCATGCCCATACCCATTATGCGGGTTTTTACCCTACCCATTGTGGGTTTTTTTTGCAGGTATCCACTGGGTCTGGGTCTAATTGTCATCCATATTTAGAGATGTAGATGGATATGTAATCGAACAGTTAAGTTAAAGCACACTATGTTTTTCTTGCAACCATCAATATCACTTATCAGTAATGATTTGGAAAATAGATTGGATTGGCAGTCAAACAAGTTGATACATGATTTCATAAATAAAATCTTCTATATGCACTGATTATTCACATGTCGTTAATTAAACTACAAAAATAAAATAAAAAAAAATAAACCTGAAAGTTAAATTTTTAAAAATTTTTATTGCAATTTGATATGTTTTAATAATTCTCCTTTATCATATCATATGTCACATTATTTAAAACATGTTAAATTGTTATTTTTTGTTAAATAATTAAAATAAATGATTAAAATTGCCAAATTTTAAAATATAAATACTAATTTCATAAATTGATAAAAATAGAAAAATTCAAAATGCAATTAAGCTATATATTTTCAAGACGTTTTTCACTTACTTTGAGTGACCACTCTTTAGGCAAATTAATGATAAAGCTCTAAATATAAATATACATATAGCATAGAAGATTGGTATCATAGTTATCTAACAACAAGATGAAAAGTAACATGATAATTCTATTTGTAAATAGATATTATTGTAGTTGCAAATAAATATTATGATATTTTACATCCGGTCCTTGGTCCTTTTTATAATAATTCTATTTGTAAATAGATATTATTGCAGTTGCAAATAAATATTACGATATTTTACTTCCAGTCCTTGGTCGTTTTTATAAGAGCTCTAAATTTGGGTTGTTCGTAGGTGATTTATATTGAAGTTTTAAAAGGTTACTTCTGTTGTCTATTACTCCATTTCTCAATCCCTCTTCTCCTTCTTGCCTCAGTCTTATTTTTCAATTAATTTTAGATTTTCTTATTTTTATTGTGACTTATTCATCTTTTTCTGTTTATTGGCAGATTTCAAAGTATGATATAGGAAGTTTGTAGTGTTTGAGATGCAGCAGTAATTTCAGGTGAATACAGTGCACTAATTTCATCTCACTAGTGGGGGAAAATTATTTTGATTGTTTGATATGTTTTGGATAGAATTCTTAAATCTAAAACCAAAACATCTCCTTATGAGATAATGAAGAAAAGACAACTCAACTTGTCTTATCTTCGAATATGGGGCTGTCGGGCTTATGTTAGAATTCATGATTCCAAGCGAATGAAATTCGCTAGTAGTGTGTTCATTGGATATGCAGTAAACAATAAAGCGTAGAGGTTTTATGACCTAAATGCGAAAGTGATCATAGAATCAAATGATGTTGACTTCTATGAAAAAAAATTCTCTTTCAAATCGAGAAATAGTAGGGGTAGCGAACCTAGTCAAGTTCATGTGACAAGAAGCAATGAAAGCAACAAACAAGGCGAAACAAAAACTCGAAGGAGTAAAAGTTGCTAAAGATTATGGACCCGAATATATGACCTATAATTTAGAAGAGGATCATGTAAATCTTAAAGAAGCTATGTCATCATTGGATGCAGATTTATGGCAAAGAGTTATAAAGGATGAAATGACTTCTCTGGAGTCTAACAAGACTTGGAGTTTAAGAGACTTGCCTCTTTGTTACAAATCAATAGGTTGTAAATGGATCTTGAAAAAGAAACTAAGACCGATGGAACTGTTGATAAATACAATGCACACCTTATAGCCAAAAGTTTTAGACAAAGAGAAAATATAGATTTCTTCGACATTTTTTCACCAGTCACTAGAATGGCATCTATTAGGGTGCTCATATCACTTGTGGCTATTCATAACCTGGTGATACACTAGATGGATGTTAAAACAACCTTTTTAAATGGTGACTTTAGAAGAAGAAAATTATATAGAACAACCTAAAGATTTTCTAATTCATGGACAAGAAGACAAGATCTGTAAGTTAGATAAGTCTCTGTATGGTCTTAAACAAGCTTCTAAGTAATGGCATGAAAATGTTGATATAATAATTATATCAAGTGAGTTTAAACTGAATGAAAGTGACAAATGTATTTATTATAAATCTGAAAATGACATATGCACTATCATATGTCTTTATGTAGACGACTTACTCATATTTGGTTCAAACATTCATATTGTAAATAATGTGAAATCATTGTTGAGTAACAAATTTGATATGAAAGACCTCAGAGAAGCTAGTGTAATCCTTGGAATCAAGATTACTATGTCAGAAAAGGGAATTTCTTTGGATCAATCTCACTATGTTGAAAAGATCCTAAAGAAATATAATTACTTTGACTATAAACCTTCTTGCACATCATATGATCCAAGTGTGAAACTTTTCAAAAACACCGGTGAATGTGTAAGACAAACTAAATATGCGAGCATCATTGGCAGCCTCAAGTATGCCACTGATTGTGCTAGACCCAATATTACCTACGTCGTGGGATTGTTGTGCAGATTTATTAGTAGATCTAGTATGAAGCATTGACACATTATCGAAAGAGTCATGAGATACCTTAAAAGGACCATGAGTATTGGATTACATTATCAATGATTTCTTGTCGTCCTTGAAGGATACAGTGATGTTGATTGGAACACCTTATCATATGACTCCAAGGCAACCAATGGCTATATTTTAAGTATAGCTAGTGATGTTGTATCTTGAAAATCGAAGAAACAGACGATACCGACTCAGTCCACTATGAAGTCTGAAATGATAGGACTAACTACTAATAGTGAAGAAGCAAGTTGGTTGAGTTGCTTGCTAGTTGAGATCCCTTTATGGAAAAATCTTTGTCAGCTGTGTTGATCCACTACGATAGTACGCGACCAATGCAAAAATTGAGAATCACTTTATAAAAGAGCTGTTATAGTGGATCATGTATGCATTGATGAAAATTTAGTAGATCATTTGACGAAAACGTTAGCTAGAGATAAATTCCTAAATACATCCAAAAGGATGAGACTATTTCCTATAGATCAATGAGTCACTTATGATGATAACCTAATCTAAAATATTGGAGATCCCAAGAATTAGGTTCAATAGGTAAATAACAAGTCATAGTGATAAGAGATGAAGATTTTATATTATATATGAAAGAAGCATGATTCTAGAAGCGATAAAAGGATGAGATAATAGAAACTCTTAATGAGATCTATACTTTATGTGCAATGGAGTACCTAGCTACATGAGTACTCTTAATACTAACCTATGTGAATGTGGAAGTGGGGCCACTTCCTATAGAATTTCTAGGCAAAATTCCTAGAGCGTTCATGATACTGGGATACACGTGCATGGTCATAAATGCACATGCTTTTGAGAATAGACCCTAAGGAAAAGGTTGTGTGTGGTTTTGATGTCATAGATAGAGTTCAAGACTACAAGCCACTCTTGTTGAATTTGAATCTTACTTTCTATGCAAGGGTTCAAGTCAAGAGACACCTTTGTTTATGCACAATCATATAGAAGCGTTTGACGCTATTTCAGAAACCTTCTTTTTAAATTCAAGTGGGAGATTGTTGGAGATGATGATGATATTAATAGAACATTATTGGAAATAATGATGACTTTAACGAGAGCTAGTGTTGTTGTGAATTGAAAAATACGGAAGTCCCACATAAGAGGGATATCACACTCTAGTAGTGTTCATAAGGTGAAGGTATGGAATTTGAGGTGTGCTCCAAGGGGTAACCCATTGTGCGCGCGATGCTGCTGCCGTCTATCTGGCTTGACTCAACTGGGCCTGAGCTTTGTCTTTGGCTTTGGCTAAGTGGTGTACTATTTTTTAGTATATGAAAAATTAATAAATTATTTATTTATTTAATATTTAATTATTGCTTGCATTTTTATCTATGATTGATACGTTAATTACATAATAGCCCTCAATTAAGTCAACATTCAATATTTGATCCAGTCTTCCTTCCTGAATTTGTGTGTCTGTTATTGCCTGGTCAAAACTCTAATCTTTGGTCTCACGCATCTATTGTTGCCCGATCAAAACCCTAAGTTTGGGGTGCACGTTTCTATGGTCAACCAGATTGCAACGCATGTTTCTGAGGTCAAATCTTGGAGCACACGTTCAGATGGGTCCTTGAATTTCTTTGATCCAATTGCAGATTTCCTCTATAAATAGAGGGTTCTCCTCAGTTGGAAAATCACACCAAAATCACTTCGAATATGAGGTTTTTCTCTCTTGTCCCCCTTTCTTACTCAATTCTTCTTTTTTTCTTTTGAGTGGTCTTAGTACCATATTGAAGGTGTAATTCTAGAACGGGTTTCTATTGTGCAGTAGAACTCTAATATAGTGTATATGGGTTGTTTTATCTTGGGGAAGTCGTGGTTGATAGTCTGCCTTGCACAATTTAGGCAGTGCCTCAAAACGTTTTCAAGAGAGCGACCTAGTCTGCGACTCAACCAAGTAATATTTTCGGTAACATAAATTATTTTTTTCAAAGTTTTTTCTAAATTCAAAAATAACACCATATGAACCTGACTATTGAGAACCATATCAAATTGCATAAGTTCAACTCATTACCTGAGGCTTGTCTAAAACCGCTTGAATGTTCTTTATTTATTTTTTGGTTTTATCGGTTCTTGGTTGGGTGGAATAATTCAGGCCACTCCTTGGAAGCCATCAATTCAAATTTGTTTCTAGTCCTAAGTGTTTTAATTATATTGTTTAAATATTGATGTTTTCAGCAGGACTTTGTTTGTAATGATTATGTTGGTTTTTTGGTAATGAATTTAAGTTCCTTGAGAAGTGTCTTAGATAGTACTTTGTTGACATGTTTTGTATCTAACATTAATATTTTAAGGTATTATTTTAAAATAAATGAGATATGAACACAAATATTACATAAATGTATATTATACATATGTACTCCTCATTGCCCTTAAGTGGATTAACAATTTAGTTGTTTTAGTATCTTAAAGAAATGTCATTTTTGTTGTTTTGTTATTTTCTAAAATCCTTATCTTCTTTCCTAATCCCCTCACATATCTCTCAACTTTCAGGTTTCTCTCATCTCGTCTACCTTCTCTTCATTCGTCAATTTTCTCGTTTCGTTATTCTTCTGTGACGAAGAAAGATTATGTGAAAGAGATTCAGGTTATGTGACAGATAAAGGTTGTCGAGTCTTCTTGTTGTAAGTTTATTTTTCTTTGTCACTGTTGTAAGTTTAGGATTTTTTGTTTTTCAATTTATGGTTTTTATCTTCTCCAATTTAAGGTTTTTTACTTTTGAATCAAGTCCATGTGCTTATACTTCTGGTGTTGAATCTGTTCAATTGTAAATTTTTTCTTATGCTTTTGGTTTTTTGTTGTCACTTTATATGTTAAAAAAAATATACAACTCTTGTTTTCTATAAAAATGAATTTTTTTAGTGAGTTATTTTATTTCAAGTTAGACAAATATAGTATCATAAATGAGCTATTTTATTTCAACGGTAAGAGTTTGATGTTTATTGTTTTCATTTTACTTTTTTTAGTGACTTGTATTTTCTTTTAGCATGAACTTACATGTAAAATGTTTTGAATTTATCAAGTAATTGTATTTGTATTGTTGTGATTTTTATCAACGTTAACCACATATTCAAACTTTTCAAATACATGTGAGGCATGCATGTTTACAAAATATGTTGTTTGACGTCAATCATCACATGAAAAATGCACAAGAAACTCAAATTCCAACAATATCATTCAAGATGGTTTATATATGCTAACAAATTTACAAATTTCTTGTGCTTTGTTGTGGGAGTTGGCTAGTAGGGGGAAGGACATAGTGGGGGGTTTAGGATTAAGGGTAAGATAATTCATTTTACTCTGAATGATGTATGTTTAGCTATAGGACTGTTAATAGTAGGTGAGTCTTTGGAAGAGTATGAAAATGGAGAATGTGATACATTGTTGATATTTAGAGTAGACAAAGTAACTTGTGACAGGATTGGTGTGTTGCTTCACGCGTTTTATACTTACATGATCAAATTTTGTTGACTTTATATACTATTCGCCTTTAGCAAATTATACTTTCTAGAATCGAGTAAATACTTATTATACTAAAACATTTGATGGCCTACAATCTCTGCACTACTACAATTAGGGTGTAGCTGTGTATACTATTTTAGTTGAAAATTTAATTAAGACTGAAACTCTGTTGAAATAGGGGAAAGTAGATTTGCACATAAACATAACAGTTCTGCAGTTGTCCTAGAGGTATATATTTTTTTATTCTTTTATATCATCATATTCCATCTTGTGTTGTCTTTAAATTAAAATATAATTATGAAATATATTAATATTTGTTGTAAATTTAGGCGTTCAACCACTTGTCTTTGGGTCAAACACTTGCTTCCAAGTTTCGATTTTCGAGATTGTTGAATTGGTCAATCATACACTGTTAGAAGAAAACAATATTAAAAGCATTTCAAAATAACATGGTAAACATTTAGAATATTTGGTTGTATAGCTTGTTTAATAATAATGTGACAGATAATTCAAGAGTTAACTACAACAACAAAAAAAGAACTTGAATTTGACATGGTGAATAAAACATTGCATGAACATGAAAATAGACTATGTGTTATGTTGATTATCAATGATTGGTGGCAGAGAATAGACAATCACAAGAGAAGATTTGTGTAAATGACAACCAATGCATGAATCTGATGATGAGTTTGTGAGAGGTTCTCCAACAAGAGGTTGTCATGTATCCCCCTCAACTCCATGAAGTGATTTTTTACTATGGATATTGAATTTTAGTGTAGATCAAATATTTATATAGTTGGAATTGTTAATAACATATTGTTGAACTTTTATTTGTAGATGACGTGGGAGACAATACCCCTTTTGAGAATGTTATGGATGAAGTTGTAGAAGATATTGTTGGTAAATAATAAATTGTGTCTTTGTATTGTATTATTGTATTTTTCCTATGAGATAAATATAATAAATTTGTCAACAGTTGAACCTAATGTGAACAGTTAAGCAAAAACAACATCAAACATAATTACGAGAATAAGAGATAAACCAAACAAAATATAAATGACATATTATCAAAAAAGTTGTGTTGAATAATGACAATAATGTGAAGCCTATTTCAGACGTTGTCAAAAGACCAATAAATGATCTATTACTTCCAAATTGAGCAACAACAGATAAAAATATAAAATATAAAATACAACATACATAAATTCAATAAACAATAGGCTAAAAACACTCGTGGTCTCTTATAATTTCAGTTAACGTTTTAGTACTTTATATTTTTTTTCGACTCGGTTCTTTATTTTAATTTTAAGTGACAATTTGATCTTTTATGTTTTAAAATGTCAAACAATGTTATCCTTTATTTTTTGTAGAAAATAAAAAAATTCATAAAAAATTTCAAACAAAACCCATAAAATTAATTATCATCCTCAATATAATGCAAATTTCATCAAATTCATAACTTAAATATTTAATTAAACTCATATTTTCATCTCTAACAACATCAAATAAAGAATGAAAATATGAGTTTATTTGAATATTTGAGTAACGAATTTGATAAAATTTGTATTATATTGAAGAATATAATTAATTTTATGGTTTTTTTTTTTTGAAAATTTCGATAAAATTTTTGAATTTTTGTAATAAAAAAGATAACATTGTTGACATTTTAAAACATAAAATATCAAATTGTCATTTAAAATTAAAATAAAGGACGAAATCGAAAAGAAAAAAAAAAGATAAATGACTAAAACGTTAACGGAAATTAAGTTAAGAGACCACAAGTACTATTTAGACTAAACCATATAATAATTCACAAACAAGTACATAAGTTATCCTTAACCAATACATATGTTATTTTCAACAAGTACTTAAGTTATCCTCAACTAATACATATGATATAAGTTATCCTTAACTAATACAACATATGTTTTCTCAATTAGTACGTACATTTTATTTAAATATATGTTATCCTCAATCTATAACACAACACATGAATCCAATAAACAACCACACACTTGACCATAAATTCAAGCATTACTCAACACAATCTTATAACAAACAAGAACCAAGATACTTGAATCTAACAAATCTCCTCCATTGACAACTTCAATAGATGATTCTATGTAGATGATTCTATGATCATATTGTATTTTGAAAAAAACAATATGATGGATAAATCATTTTTGGACAAAAAAAAAACATATAATGGTAGTCTCTATATCATCACTTTGCTTGATTCACTTCCTTGACCTCCTAAGTTTTTTTTTTCAAATACATATATTTTTTATTTTTAATGAAAGACGACCTTTACAGTTGACCCACAAATGACTGCAAATTTTATTATCATTATTGAGATTTGAAAAATCATTAGAACATCTTTTAAAATTGTTATTTGTAGCATCTATGGTGAACACATTAGAATTAAACTGATATAATATTTCATGGAGTGCCTTAGTCGCATCTTCAGACTCTACCGCTACTTCAACAACTTTATAGAAATGCTTGTCCAATTTGTCAAACCTATCCATTTGTAGCTTCAATTTTATCACAACATAACTACTCTTAAGATTTACTTCTCTCACCATTTTTAACCATCTATTTAGTACACATGAATAACACATGACAATACAAAATATCTCTAAACTCAAACAACGAGTATTCATAGTTGACATCATTATTTTCTCAATTAAACACAACTTTCAAGACACGTTCTTTTGGTTTGTCTCGAATTGACACCTCGTCCAACACATGGTATGTAGCACAACAACCTTTCATCGTATTCAATTAAGCAAAACAATTTATTTTAGATCTAAATTCTATTTGAACTTCCTTAAATTTGACACGAGTGTATTCACTTGAGAATTTCTTTTCAATGGACAAGTTTGACTTGTAAGAAATTGTAGTATCCATTGAATTAAAATATGATTCAAATTATTTTTTTCTCGACTTCTAAGAGAATTATCATATTGTTTTACAAATTGATTTAAAAGTGTTGTTGAATTATATAACCATCAAATAAAACATGTATACTTTCATTTTGTTGCCTAGTTGACACACTTAAGGAAAAATATTTCCTTAGCAAGGTTGGTGCCCATTTATAATGTTTGTTATACAATTAATTCAACCAATCATTTTGTAGAAACTCAAATTTTTCGATGAAAGAACACCATTTTTTTCAAAAAGCTTTGTTGTGACTGTGTCATAAACCGCTTATTTCATTGCAAACTTGATCGTTTTATTTTCACTATTTCGATTGATCTTTTCAAGAATTTTTTCATTATATACCATAAACACCACCTATGAAGAGTTGTAGAGAATACTAACTCAATAACATTTTTGATAGTCTTGCATTGGTTGTCACAATACCCACATGGACCTTTCCTAGCATACAAGGAATCTATGATTTGAAAAACCATACAAATGAATTTGTGTCTTCTCCTGACAACAATCCACATCCAACTAATGTTGATTGACCATGATGATTAAGCCAACAAACACTACAAAAGGCATGTGATACATATTAATCAAATATGTTGTATCGAAAGTCACAACATATAAGCAACTCTACTTCTGACATCAGCCCAAAACACACTCCTAACGTGAAAAATGTCATCATATCTATGTCATAGAAGAAATACGAATTTTGTTCCCTCATTTGAAAAAAACAGCTTATGCAGAACCTTCTATCTCATTCTTTTCCAATTACATGTTATTCGTTGTTAACATGGTTCTTCACGCCTCATTCGCAAAACGATGTATTTTCATGTCTTCCTGCATCTTTAACAAGAGAGTTAAAAGTCTTGTTGATTTTACTCCTGCATCATAATTGATTTGGATTGTTCTTTTCATATGCAAATTATTTTTCTTATTAACTTTGAACAACATTACCTTTGTAGGACTCATCTCGTGAGTATGATCATATTCAAATTTTTTAATATACCACAATACATCTTCATCCAACTTAAAAATAATCTTGGCGGAACAATTTTTAACCTTAGATGGGAGTGTTTTTAACGTACACAAAAGTTTTGACACTTTAGATCCCTCTCATGAGCATTCTAAATTAAGTAGTAAAGCTCCTCATCCTGCTATTTTCTTGAAGATCTAATCTTATACCTAAAACTCTTTCTCAAAGCATAATCTTCATAAAATGATTTGACTTCATCTAGACAAGAAAAACACATCCCTGTTGCAGTCTTCCAACATGTGTTTCATCATCATCATCATCAAGGTTGTCAACTTCGATAACTTCATTCTCAATAGTACCACAACCCGTTCCAATTGATAGTTCAAGTGCCACACCAAAACTACAAAAACTAGATTATGGCCCGCACGCTGCGCGGATGTTAATTAATTTTATAAGTTTTGTAAGTAATATTTTATGTATTATAAATATAATTATCTTATAATATTATTTTTATTGATTTGTAATAATTAAATATGATTAGGAAAATTAAAATAATAGAAAATTATGTTTATCACAATCATCTAGTTTAATTTATAAAATATTTTTTAAAATCCGTATGATAATTTATTATATAGAATAATTGTTTGACTCATTGTAGTGTGATTGTTAATTTATTTTTCAACATATAATGGTACTTGTATTTAATTGATGAAATAAAATGTAAAATACAAATCCAAAAATAAGATGTAAAAATTTAAAAATATGATTGACTATTTAATATTTTTTATTTTAAAAAAATATTAATATTGAATTATATTGTAGCATAGTCTAAATTTATTTGTTTTATTAGTATGATATTTTAATTGTGAGCATGAGAAGTTGTTGTAAAAAAAAAAAATTATTAAATGTATTTTATCAAGAAGTAACTTTTAATAATTATTAGTATGATATTTAAATTAAAACATATATAATAGATAATAGTTTTTAATAATTGGAAGTAACTTTTTTAATAATTTTTCATAAATTCGTATTTTATGATTATATTTAATAAATTTGTGTATTTTCTGTCAAATAGAATATATATTTTTATTTTATAAAAAGTTACTAAAAAAATTGATTGACATAAATTGAAAATAACTATAAATAGATTGACATTAATGAGTAATTGAATTTTTAATGTATAAAATTATTACTCACCAAAAGTGGAATAATATAATTGTTCATAAAAGGAGAAGGAGGATTCGATAAAGAATATTTATGTTGATATTTATGAGTGATTAAGTGG
>JBBPBS010001012.1:58589-75388 GCA_037974835.1 Cicer judaicum
TTTTATTGAATTTAATGATTAATAATATAAATTATTACTATTGGTAAATGACTAATAATATTATAAAATAATTTATAAATTTATTATAAAATAACTTATAAAATAATTTGATAATAATATAAATTATATATTATTATCAAATTGTAAAATAATTTATAAATTATAAATATATCATAAATAATTGTAAAATAATTTTATAATTTATAAATTTATTATAAAATAATATTATTAGATAAAGAGCATTTGTGTCGATATTTAGGAGTGACTAGTCGGGTTTTTTATTGAATTTAATGATTAATAATATAAATTATATTATAAAATAATATTATAAAATAATTTATCAATTTATTATAAAATAACTTAATAATAATATAGATTATAAATTATTATCAAATTGTAAAATAATTTATAAATTATAAATAATTATAAAATAATTTTATAATATATAAATTTATTATAAAATAATATTATCAAATAGATTTTGAAGGTATGAAAGAAATTGTGGAAAAAAGAGAAAAAATAGAGTAGGATTAAAGGAGATTAGTTATTGAGAGTATGATTGAGAGGGAAGAAAGGATGGGAGATCCACGTCAGCTTTTTGGCTGATGTGAGAAATATTTGTTTAAGTGGCATTCGAGGGGGGTGAGGTGGCATTCGAAGATGAGGTGACATTCAAGGGTATGTTTTAAATATATAAGTTATCCTTAACCAATACATATGTTATTTTCAACAAGTACTTAAGTTATCCTCAACTAATACATATGATATAAGTTATCCTTAACTAATACAACATATGTTTTTCTCAATTAGTACGCACATTTTATTTAAATATATGTTATCCTCAATCTATAACACAACACATGAATCCAATAAACAACCACACACTTGACCATAAATTCAAGCATTACTCAACACAATCTTATAACAAACAAGAACCAAGATACTTGAATCTAACAAATCTCCTCCATTGACAACTTCAATAGATGATTCTATGATCATATTGTATTTTGAAAAAACAATATGATGGATAAATCATTTATGAAAAAAAAAAACATATAATGGTAGTCTCTATGTCATCACTTTGCTTGATTCACTTCCTTGACCTCCTAAGTTTTTTTTTTCTTTTCAAATACATATATTTTTTCTTTTTAATGAAAGACGACCTTTATAGTTGACCCACAGATGACTGCAAATTTTACTATCATTATTGAGATTTGAAAAATCATTAGAACATCTTTTAAAATTGTTATTTGTATCATCTATGGTGAACACATTAGAATTAAACTGATATAATATTTTATGGAGTGCCTTAGTCGCATCTTCAGACTCTACCGCTACTTCAACAACTTTATAGAAATGCTTGCCCAATTTGTCAAACCTATCCATTTGTAGCTTCAATTTTATCACAACATAACTACTCTTAAGATTTACTTCTCTCACCATTTTTAACCCATCTATTTAGTACACATGAATAACACATGACAATACAAAATATCTCTAAACTCAAACAATGAGTATTCATAGTTGACATCATATATATTTCATTTGTATTCATATATCATTTCATTTCGTCTATTTTAATGCACTTGTTAACAATGTAACTTAAATCTTATTTTATGGTTTCATGAATCTAGCTATGAACAATTGAAATTTTGAAATATTTAACACAATAACTAATAAATCTATCCATACACGTATTATAAAGATTATTATTATTATAATTATAAAAGGAACAAAGAAAAACTACAACATCATGATAGGTGTTAGATTAAAGTCTTTTGTCTTAAGGTTTATATCCAAAAAGGTCTTTTGTCTAAATGTGTTGATGTAATGTTACTTCGATGTGGTCATACATACAAAAATATTTTTTTGCTTCTTTAAAAAAAACACATTACCTATTTAATTTGAAGATGAAAGTGATTTGAAGGTAAATTTCTATATGTTTTGATGTACTTATGTTAAAGTAAATTAAATGATATATATGATACTAAAAATCTACTTCTAAGATAAAAGTTATAAATTATAGCTTCAAATCAATTAAAGAGACTTAAGGTTCCAATTGTTACATATTTTAAAAAGTTAATTTTGTTATACAATAATTTAGAAATTTTTAAGAAAAACATAAGTTGTTTTTTATTTATCTATCACAGTAAAAATCATTTTTTTTTATAAAACCAATTATAAAAAATATTTTTTAGAGAATTTAATAATAGCAGTTTTTCATTTAAAACAAATTTTATATTATTTTTCATATTTTAATTTTTTTTTTACAAAATCTGTAATAAATATATGAAAAGTTAAATTAAATAAAGAGTATTTTAAATATATTATCATTAAATAAGAGAAAAATTATTCTTTTTTGGTTATATTTAATTACACAAAATATAGACTATTTTTACTTATATTTCATATCGATTGATATCCAATATTAATTTATGTTTAATTTGATAATGTGATTTATTGCATCTTACACAATTTTCCACACCAGGCTCACATTTATAAAATCTATATATGTTACATTTATATATATTAAACTGGAAATCATTGACAACGATGTCTTGTAAGCCGGTTGGTAGATAATCCGAATCTCATTTTTGAGGTCGCGACTTCGAATCTCCATTTTCATTTTCTACCAAAAAATTATTTTCAATTTTTCTTCTTGTGATCTTTTGGTCTTTTCTATCGCCATGGATAAGGATCCAAACGAGACTCCACGGCCTCCCCGGAAGGTAACTAACTAACTTGCAAACCTCAATTTCCTTTACTCTCAAAAGTGCTTTTTCGTTGAAAATCGATTGTGTTTTGTTTACAGGTGAAGTACACTCCAAAGAAGCTCAAACCTCGAGAAACCAAAATGTAACTCAATAAACAAATCAATTCATTTCGATTTTCACTAAATCACTTGGAATCGTTTTCTGATTGTAGAAATTGCTTTTGATACAGCCAATCGCGTGTTGGAGTAGATGAACAAAATAGTGCTGAAACTCAAGCTCGCGTGCATCGTTTGAATGTAAGATTATTGTTATTACTGTTTATTAATTAGTGTAGATTAATTAAACTTTCTTATTTAAGGTGAGATTGATTTATTTATGATTTGTTTAAGTTTTTCTCTTCACAAAAAGATGATGATTTGTTTAAGTTAATTGCATCCTGAACTTGTGTTTCGCAGCTTGTCAGAAAGAAAAATCAGAATAATTAAAAAAAGAAAAGAATATATATAGTATATTAATTAATAACAGTAACTTACTTCGAAAACTATTAAATAAAAATCGGGGATTTCTTTTGTAAGAAAACTGAAAAACAATTAACAGTAATTTATAAAGTCCCTTAAATTTTTTTTTAAGGACGCGTAACGCGTTGATGCATTTTTCTTAATTTTTTTTTTGGTCTGTTGCATTTTTCTTAATTTAATAAATAAATTTGTGTTACCTGATGTGGAGACAACAAGGGTTTGTCATGTAGCCTTTTTCTCATTTAAAAAAAATAAAATTCTTAGGATTTTTTTTTGTATATATTTGGTAAAAACTGGCTCTGTTCGAAGTTCGTACTCTTCATTGAATATTTTTTCTTTTTTTAAATTTTCTCGACTAACTAAATTTTTGAACATAAATATTAAGATTGCACTTTTGGTTTAGCATGGTTTTACTAACTTCATAAATCCCTCTTTTCTATTTGGGGACATTAATATTTATTTTGGTTTTTAATTTGTTTTGTTCATTTATTTCTTTAACTTGTTTTCGTCCTTTATATGTTATATGATATTTGTTTTAATTCTTAGTAAAAAGATAAATTGTATAATTTTACAAAAAATAAAAGATTAAAACAATTATTAAATAAAAAATAAATAATTAAAATAGAAGATAATTTAAGTCTATAAAATATATATACAGTCGGTGTAGCACTTTATTTATTTATAAAAAAAAGGTAGGTGTATCACTTTTTAAACTGCATATCATGTTCTTAGATTCTATTCTATTCTATTTTTATAATGTATCAGATATAACACATGTTCTGTTCCAATTCTAACCTGCCTACTAGTATTATATCCAAACTACTAAGGTAATAGGCATGGCATTGTAAATTCTAAATTTTAAATAAAAACATATAGTCTCAATGTCACCATGGTTGCTATACAAACAGCATGGATTTAACATAGATATACTAAAAATGCTTTTTCTTTCTTTTACTTTCCATCATTGCTAAAGTGACATTAATTTTCTTTTTTCTTTTTATCTACATTGCAGTTGGAGGCGCCTGTTGCAATACGCGAGACTAAAGTTGAAAAACAATGTAATTTCTCCTTAGATTTTATATTTAAAACACTATTTTATTCATCTTGTTTGTTGTTGAGTTTTGGTGTTTAAAACTTGCAGCCAGTCTGCAAGTTGCATTTGGCCCTAAAGGTTCATCATCACCTTCCCTTAAAACATTTGGCAGTGGTAGTAGTAAAACCAGTGGCTCAAAATCTAAAATTTCTGCTAATGAGAAAAATGGTTCAACACATTCTTCAACTGCTATTGTGGATCAGAGTAATACTTGTGTGATAGATGTTGCTGATGATGATACCACTGATTCATCGGTTGGGAAAATAAAAAAAGACTACAAGGATCCGTGGGTGAGAAATTGTCATCATTCATATTCATTTCCTATATTTATCTTTCTCATATGTATAGTAAGCATCTGAAACTTTAATTTAATTACAGGATCTTAACTCAAACTATCCTATTACTCTTCCTCTGAGGAAGCCCTACTCTGGAGATCCAGGTTTGATGAACAAAACAAATACTGCCCATGTAACATGATACCTTAGATTAAATGTGTGTCTAGTGTGGGACACAAACACGACATCAACACATGTGATTACATTTAATCACTTTTATTTTCTTAAATAATTATGCGTATCTATGTGTCGGTGTCAATGTGTGTTCGTGTTCAGAGTCTGTGTTTGTGCTTCATAGAATGAGGTGGTAAACTGTATGAAAAAAGGATTATTATTAGGAGTAGTCAGTTCCGCATGATATTTGGTTTTGGCATTAACAGTTATATGTTGGTTTTTATTTAATTTGGTAGAAATTCTTAATGAGATAGAATTTGGGGAGGCTGCTACTAATGTGGAATATGATGATAACACTCTTGACTCCGCCAAAGAATTGGGGCTCTTGGTTAGTACTCAGAATGACATAACATGAATTAATCCTACTATATTATGCAGATGTAACATTGATATTATGCATCGGATTTTTTTAGCAGGACAGCAATGAGCAACAAAGGATGCTTTTTTTTAAGCTTCCTGTTGTTCTGCCTTTCATCGAGGGGGAGGAGAAAAAGGGTACCTCAAAAGTAGCAGCTAACCCCAAAAAGGGAACTAACTTGTTGGAGCTTCCGGGTGGATATATGGGAAAAATGCTGGTATACAAAAGTGGAGCTGTCAAAATAAAACTGGGAGAAACCTTGTTTGATGTAAGTCCTATCCATGTTTCAAAATTGATTTTGTTTTGTAAAATTAGTTTCAATTTAAAGTAAGTTTAAGGTAAAAGATTTCTGTTTAATATGTTTTCGTGAAAGTGACTTGAACAACAAATTTGAGTCTAAAAATCATGCTTGAAGACAAAAATTATAAATCTTAGTTTCAAGTTATAATCAATGTTAGAGGCAAATACAAGTTTCTATCTGGCCTTGCTGACCTCAACTTTCTCATAATCGAAACAAAGACTTAATAATTATACCATTTTTACAGAATGAAGTACCAAATAAGTTTAATTTCCCCTTATGTGATTCAATCTAATTGTAAAACATACAACAATTTACATGAAGATTGCAAAAAATGTTAACCAAAATTTGGTAATTTTACTATTTAACTTTAATTATTGGATTTGATAACAATGTAGTTTTGTTTATCGTACAGGTGTCTCCAGGTACAAAATCTATATGTGCCCAAGATGTTATTGCAATGAACACTGCACAGAAACACTGCTGCAATCTTGGGACAGTTGACGAAAAGGTTGTTGTAACTCCTGATTTTGGTTCCATTGAACTGGAGGATAGATAGAACAGTTACCTGACTGAGTGGCTTATGTGAATAGGGATGCATTTTTTGTGAATACATGTGACTACAGATACGCTGATGATTAGAAGTGCAAAATAGGTAGTAAAATTAGTACGACATTGGTGGAATATCAAGTGGAAAAACGAATTTATGTTTTTGCTTGTAGGAATTGTTAGCTTCCTGATGTTGAATTAATATATCATTCACAAATGTGGATATATTTCATTTGCTATGATGCTTCTGGTCCTTGAATTGTATGCATTTGCAGATGCAGATGATTTCTCTACAAGAGAAACTCTCAAAATCTCTACCCTCCAATACAAGTAACTACTTATGCTCAACTAATTTCTTTTGTTAATTTATCTCATTGATTTTGAGGATTGAAAACCAAATTGAACTCTGATGCAAAAATAAAGCCAACTAAATTAAGTTCAAGAAAATAAAATGTAGCATTCAAGAACTATATGTAAATTTACTGATAGATTTTTGATTAAGAACAAGAATAAACAATAGGACCGAAAACATAGGATCACATTTAGAAAGTTCTGCATGTGCAAAATAACCCAAGAGTCCAAAATAATTATGTCTAGTCATGTAGTCAAATTATGTTGTGCCTTAACTTTGGACACGACTCACCACCACAATCAACAAGACCATGATGGAAAGCATGAAAGAAACTCTCAGTTTCTCATTAAAGGGTTTAGAATCTTCTGTATCAGCAGCCGTCTTGTTTAATGAATCTTGAAAAAAGTTGATAACAATCTTGGTAATTTTCTCAATTACTTCCATGAATTTGGCTCTGGCAGTATTTACTAGCCAAATTAAAACATTTGTTGTATTATGAGGGTCATCATTAGCAATCTCATCTAGACTCTCAAGAACATGCTCTTGATCTGCAAATTTGATGTCCAGATTAGTGTAATAAGCCAGGCGGTCATTATTCTATAATATCAACAATACGAAATGGCAAATGAAATTGAATCAAAATGCTAATCTATCTATCTTTATTAATAAAAAATAAATCTTCCCTTAATAACACGCGGTGAAATTTCACACATCTATTTTTCACAATTTTCCAATAGCAATGAACGACATGAACCACAATATCACACATCTAACTATCTTTATTAATAAAATAGCAATGAAAAAAAAATCTGTTTTTCACAATTTCACACATCTATCTATCTTTATTAATAAAAAAAAATCTTCCCCTAATAAAATAGCAATGAACGACATGAACCACAATATATACCAAAAATTGAATAAAGTAAAAGGAACCAATTTCTCCTAACCTTCCTCCACTACTAACTCACCACATCAAAATTAAATCCAACCCAAAGAAAAATATAACTTAAAACACCAACCTGCAGATATTGACTCTCTGAGTTCCTGAACTACTTCATTGTTCAGAACAGCCTCCCAAACAGCTTCATCCGTTGATAATGATTTTACTAATCTCTGCAGCAAGACTTCAGTTAATAAATAACTATGATAACTGAAATCAGTTAGTTTCATGATCAAATTTTCTCTTTTTGATACAACAATAGCTTGACAGTGATTCTAAAAGCTTGTTTTACTAAATTGTTTGCCCTGTATATCATTTGGCATTCGATCAAAGCATATACTTTGACAAAATTAACAGACACTGATGCTATTAAATAGATTCATAACGAACAAGGACTTCTCAAATAATCAAACAGAAACAGTTTTACCTACCCAGAAATTAATAGAAAAATTAAGTAGCAACTTTGTGGTACTAATTTTATTTTTATAAAACAGACCAAGCTCTGCAGTGCAATACTTTTGTAGGCAGATTAAAAAATTATGAACATATAACTACTAAAGTTAAGTACATTAATTTTATCATAAACACTTATTATACAAAAAAATAGAGTCATAGACCATAGACTGCACCTGAACAGATGGATCAGTCTGCAACAAGTGAAGTGCAAAAAAAACTCTATCAGATCCATTTGTTTGTAGCATTATCGGATTATATGGAAACAAAGTTGGTTCTAGCCAGTCTGTATCTGCCTCATCTTCAGAAACATGGGCTTGCTCATTTTCTGGTTTGTCGCAATATGTGTCCCTAAAGAGCTCAATACGCGAAGTGGGCCCTAACACCCTGCACATATACTGAAATGTATCACTGATCTCATATGCAATAACCAAATTTGCTAAATAGTAGTTTTGTTTGAATTTAAAAGAACAAGAAACAATATAACTGAAAAGGATTAAAAGAAAATTTAAAAGTAATGAAACTTTGCAGGAGAGAAATCTATCCATATATTAATTCGAAGAAAAAAAAATCCTAATAACTCTAATGATACATGGTAGAATTTTCAGAAGGAAAAAACTTAGGTGCATTTCTTCAGATGATTACTTAAAATGTACCTTTTGTTGATATAACAAACTTTGAGAAAATTATGGTTGGTTAATTTAAGAACCATATGGAAAATACTTAAGGAAATGCACCTAAGTTTGTCCTATTCAGAAATACTCACACTGACAACATATTGGTCGAGTTGCAAGATTCATAATAACCCTAACAAGATTGGGCTCTTCATACTTCACCAAATCAAATTCAAAACACAAACTCGGACAGCACAAATGAAAGCTGGGTAGCTCAACTAGTTTGTAAGTTGAAAGAGTTAAAACATAGGGTTCAAATTCTGGCACAATCTAAAAAACTTGGACAGCATAATAGGAAAAATTAATATTAAGATCAAACTCTTCAATTTCCAATTTCAGCTAATCAAATTAAAAACTCAAACTCAGATAATGAATCCATTGATCTTCATCCAAACCTTCTAATAAGCTAAATACAATGACTATTTATCATTTTCAAACTCTAAAAAACAATATCAGACTAACATAACATATACAGAATTGATACAACAGTGCATTCACCAGGCAGAAGAACAATAAACAAAGCAACAAATTTTAAGGTTAACAAACACAAATAATTACATTAATTATCTAATAAAAAAACACACACAAAATTGGTGAGTCTTCTATGTTATTACCGCTGGAGAGAAGAGAGTGCATGATGAACTTCAGTTTGAGAAGGAGGAGGGCCAATGAAACTACAACACAACCCACGTGCGGCAGCATCATCACCATCACCATCATTATTATTATTGAAAGAATTGTTCAACATGGAAAGGGGATTATTATTATTTTGATGAGAAGAAGAGCATGAAAAAGGGGTTGATGATTTGCGTTTGCAAGAAGAAGAAATGCAGCGAAACTTCATTGCAGTGATGTATAACTGTTAAAAATGAAAGTGAAGCAACAGTTTTTATATTTGCATACACGTTGACGTTGGTTCAACCAAACGATTAGAATCCCAAAACCCAAAACTTAACTCCTTCATCACATTTTCGAGGCAAAATTAAATAAAAATAAAATAGTAGTTGAGTTGACTACACAAATCTTAAGGTTTTTGCACACAAAATGCAATAATTACACAAAGTGAGATGTGATTTTCAATATATTTCAACACAGATTTATGATATTCATAATGCACTTATATTTATATATATCATATGCGTTCAATAAAATATATTAAATTAAAAAATTATCTAAGTAATATTAATTAAAAGTACAAATAAAAAAAATATTTCAAAAATTGAAATAATTAATTATTTTGAATAATTTTTTTTTATAAATAGATCAATTATTATAAACCGGACATCACATAACTATAAATTTCACAAGTTACTTAAAGTAATTTATAAAAAATCGCTATAACCTACTATAAATTACTATAAACTATTATTGGAAACAGCAAACAAATATTAAAAATACTTTCTCTAATCATTATTATAAATAAAAAATAAATCTTAAATTTTAATCATTGTTATAAATAAAAATTAACTATTTTTAAATGATTTAATGATATTATTTATAATGTATCTTTTATTTAATTCAAAATATTTAATATAAATAATTAAGTGTTTATCGTCATAAAAGACAACTTAATAAATTTAACTTACATTTTACATAAAATCTAAAAACTTATTTTATGAAACTTCTTAACTCACTCAAACTTTTGGGGTTAGTTTTTGTTGTTTTGAATGTTGTGATCTAGCATTCTTGTTGTGAGCAGATTTTCCCAACTAGTACTACACTTGTGTGGTGTAATCTTTTGAGCAACAAAATTTATATTCAATTTTCTCCGCCACAAATATATATAAAAACAAAAAATGCACAACCTCCAGTTTCCGAATCCAAAATCTCCTTACCCATACCTTTCCTTTTTCTCTCTTCATGTGTTCATTAAAACGCAGTTACTCCTTCGCCGCTTTCCCGAATGGCTCTCCTCACTTTCCCGCACTTTCCTTCCCATTTTCCCTCACTTTCCCGCTTCCCTAAAAACCGCTTCCCTCCAACTCGCCGTTATTGCACAACCGCAACATCATCCGGCACCGCCATTCTCTGGTTCAAACATGATCTCCGAACAGACGATCACCCTGGACTCCTCGCAGCTTCCGATTTCCGATCCCTAGTTCCTATTTATGTCTTCGATCACCGCATTCTGTCACGTAAGTATTCAAAATCCATCTCCGAGTGTGGAAACTTGAAATTGAATCTCACGAGTGATGGTTTTTTGCGTTGTTGCAGGTTTTTCCGATGAAATGTTGGAACTGATTCTGTTTGGTTTGCAAGATTTGAAAAAGTCGTTGCAGGATCGCGGTTCTAATCTCATGATTAGGTTCGGCAATGCTGAGAGTGTGATCCAGCAACTTGCAACAGAGGTAGTTCGTTTATTTTCTTCAGTTAGTTAGTTACTATATCGGTTCCTTTTCAAGTGTTAGTTTTTTAGATTTTTTTTTGTTACTACGTTTAAAATAACATTAACTAGTTTTTTAGATTCTTCAGTTAGTTAATTAGTTAAACTTAGTTTGCTCAATGCATTACAATCCATTAGTGCATGAGGATGAGATCACGACACTATGAGGCTATTTTAGAGTTTTTTGAAGCACTTGTTCAATTCCTTCTTTTTTCATGAACAAATTCAATTCATCGCCTTCAGGATGGAACAGGTCAAAGCCACTTGTGTATTTGCGGAACAAGAGGTGGAGTATGAACTACGCTTCATCATGGATGTTGTCAACCAGCATTTGAAATTGATCAAGGTTCCACATGGCACTCCAAGAATTGAATTGTGGAAGACTCCATTTTATGATGTAAAGGTAGGTAGCTCGTTAGTCGTTAGTAATTGATTTCGTTTGCTAATTGCAACTTTTTTTATTAGAGTGAACCACCAATCTACTATTTGAATCTTAGGAGTCGATCAATTTGATCCTTAAAATTAATGACACTCTAAAGTAATTTGTCAAATTGAAAATCCTCAATCATATTAATCTTTTGGTTGTGTATAGAGACCGATGTTATTGAGAATTACCAATTTCAGTGATCATTTGAAATTTTTGTGAATTTTGAGATCAAATTGACTGTATAATCACTGACTAAATTGCTTATTATCTCATTTTCACTTGCTTGGTTGAGTTGATTAGGTAAGAATGTCAAACCTGTGTCATTTTAGTGATTCTTTTGAGTAATTCAGTTATGTTTGATTGATCATTATCATGTAGGTGCTGCAAAATCTTGCTGCATCTTATGATGAATTTGAGAAACTTCGGCTCAATGTGACTACACCACTTCAGCTTTCAACATTACCTGGTGCAGAAATGGAACTAGATTGGGGTGAGTTTTATGGTAGATTGTTTTTCTTATCAGGATTAACCTTGTATTTTTGTTTCCAAAAGATTATTGGATATGCTAATGCACTTTATGATGTTGCCAAAAGTCATGAAATAATTATTCGTCAAATTAGGTGATCTTCCTGTGTATGATGATATAAGGGGATTTATTGCTAGCAACCGATGGAAATCAGGAAATGATTGGAATTTGATCAAGGAGACATCAGCTGAAACCTTGTTAGAAAGAGTTATGTTGAAGTCTAGTGAGAGCAGGGAGAGAAGTTATAGCTTTAGACAGATACCATCAAGGGTGCCAAATAAATCTGTGTTTGTTACACAAAAAGGAAATGTTGTAGGAGGTGGAACATATAATGTACTGAATGCATTGGCTGCATATTTGAGGTACCTGGAGGGAACGGCTCGTGATGATTGGCAAGAGTATGTAGTGATAAGTGATAGCCCTCTTTATAAGACTATGCTTTTCTCTTTTTGGCAAATGTCTTGAACCACCTGGAGTCTGAAACTAATGTTTTATAGGTGTTTGCTTTAAGGAAAAAGTATTTTAAATGATGAAATAGCTTCATTATATTTCTCTTCTCTGTTTCTTTTTTTGTAAACTTTTGCTGTTTCTTGTTTGTTTCTAATTTCTTCTTGAATAAAAAGTGTTGTGCTTTACCTGTGGTTACCTCAAATGATGCTATGATTGTATTTTACTCATCTACTGTTTGGTCTTCTACTCCTAAGTAATCAATTCATTTAACATGATGTGATCTTTTGCCATTAATTCTTTATAACATATTCAACTTATGTTTCATTTGCCAATTTTCTAAAAAATTCCTATTGAAGTCATTAAGTTCAATGAAAAGAAGAAAACATCATAAATTTTTTCTTCACCTTAAATCTGTGCAGGGTACATGAAAGACTGCGTGCTTCAGAAAGTCGAAATGGAGCATCATTTATCTCACTATTTGGTCCTGCCTTATCTCTGGGCATTATATCTAGAAGAAGAGTACACTATGAAGCTATCAAATATGAGAAAGAACGAAATGGAGGATTCTTATCTCCCTTTGGATATTCAGCTGCCACCATTGCAGCAGCTGTTGAGGCTGTGTGTTCAAATGAGGTACTAATTATATCATTTATGTTGTGTTAAGAGTACAAATTGTTGTGTCCTATTGATTTGGTTCTTTTTTTCTGTTATTCATGGTAGTTTCCTTGACTTTTTTTTCTTTCTTTTTACTTTCTTTTTTATGAAATGAATTTATTTTTGTTGGTGTTGTAGTGGTATTGGCTTTTGGCTTTGAGAAATCAGATAAATAATGGTGGAATAGAATCAACACGGATTTGGAAATGGAATGGTTTTCTCATTCAGGTAATAAATTGATCGGCTCATGTTCAAAATTTGATCTCCTATTAAGAAAAATGCTAGGGACAAATTCTCTAAAATACGTTTTTCAAAACACTTTCTTCTATTGGTTAAAATTTACATGGGTCTCACTAAATTTATGTGAGACCCAAATAATTTAGTGGAATCCTTTTCTATAATAGGGGATCCATTTAAATTTCAACCTATGAAAGAAAGTGTGTTTGAAATAGTCTATTGCTGACAGCCAGACACTCATCTCATGTTCAATTCCCTTTTCAAGAGTCCACTCAGTTTTCTGTTCTCTATATGGAATTAGTTAAGAACATGAATTACTTTTTACAACCTAAGCAAATTTGCTACTTTATTGGCTAAACTACTTTTCTCAGTATACAGTTGCTGGTGAAGATGGTCCCGCTGTTCTTCTTGTGCATGGTTTTGGTGCCTTTGCGGAGCATTACCGTGACAATATACACAGCTTAGCCAGAGCTGGAAATCGAGTTTGGGCTATTACATTATTAGGATTTGGCAAATCAGAAAAGCCAAATGTTGTATATACTGAGCTCTTGTGGGCTGAACTATTGAGAGATTTTATTGTTGATGTTGTGGGGGAACCAGTCCACCTTGTTGGCAACTCAATTGGGGGTATGATTTAATCATAAATTAGGCACACCTTTCTACAAAAAAAGTAAAGTAAAAATAAATCTGTGTTTTTTTCACAAACATGCACAGTACCTTGTATCCAGTACATAATTTTTCTCACCATTTATTGCTTTTGTTGATGATTTGATCATTTGCTAAATATTTTTCCGGACTTCAGGTTATATTGTTGGTATTGTTGCTCGAGTTTGGAGTGTTTTGGTCAAATCCATTGTCTTGATCAACAGTGCTGGCAATGTTATCCCAAGAAACACATCCATACCATTGTCTATGCCAAGTGTAAGTGAAGACCACTAACATTCATACTACACTTGCAAGACATGATATTATTTTTCTTTTGCTGGCTTTGCCTAAAAAACTAACAATTTGCTTTTCTTGCCAGTTTTTAATTTTACCTCTTTTTCTTATATTGTAAAATCTGCAATAGAAGTTGGATTTCTAGATTTTAAAATCTTAAACTTTACCCAAAGTGGGGTGTGGCTGTATTTTATTGAATTAAGAGAAGCATCCAAGAGTGCATAATATGTTGGTAAATGGATCTTAAAGTTGGGATTATGTAAATTCTCCAGACGTTTAATTTGACTCCGTTTACTGCTTAGTATGAGTACAACATTATTAGATTATTCTATCTTAAATTTGCTTTTCCATTTACTCGTGAACATTCAGGATAGACAAACGTCAGGGGCTACATGGTTGGGTTCTCGCATTCTTCTATATTTCTTGAGGCTAAAAATTAAAGAAATTGTTAAGAAATGTTATCCAGTGGTAAGTGTAATTTTTGTCCCTAATGTTTGAATTTCATGTATTTGTTTTGCATTCACATTAATTGTACCTGATTCTGTGGCATTTTTGCTTTGCAGAAGGGTGAAAGGGCAGATGATTGGCTCATAAATGAAATGCTAAGAGCAGTATCCTCTACTTTACTTCTACAATCTAAATTATTTGTATTGCATCAGGTTTCACATTCTAATTCTAATATATATACATATATAATTCGTTTTGACATCTCCTTACATATTAAAAGTCTTCTGATCCTGGCGTGCTTGTGGTTCTGGAAAGCATCTTTAGTTTTAATCTTTCTATACCTCTTAACTATCTTCTTGAAGATGTTAAGGAAAAGGTTCTAATTATACAGGTATTATGGGAAAAACAAAAAGATGGAATTATGTGAATGATAATTCTCTGGTTTAGCTTTATATGCTGTTTTTTATTTCATTTTGTCAGGGAATGAAAGATCCAATCTCTGACTCCAATGCCATGGTGGCTATGCTTAAAGAGCATTGTGATGGTGTTTTAATTAAGAAATTAGATGCTGGTAATTCAAATTTTATATACTTGTTTTATTTTGGGTTAAGTAAGTTTTTAATCTCTATAAATATACCATATTTTGTTTTTAGTCCCTCTAAAAATTTTCTTCAAACAATGGTCCCTCAAATGTTTTCTATTAAAATAACAATTTTGGGTATCATTCTAATTTTTGAATGATTTTTTTGCACGCATGTTTAGAACATTATAAGAATCTCCCCAACAAAAATTTAGAAATTTTTAATAAAAGATTAATTAAATATAAATTTTTAAGCACTAAAAGCATAAAAGAATCATATGTAATTCATCTCTTGTTAAATAATTTTAAATTTTTGTGAGAAATATTCTTAGAATGTTATAAATATGCATTCAAAAATTTAGACAATACACATGAATTGATATAAAAGTAGGGACCAAAATTTTTAATGAAAAATTTAACCAAAACCTTATATGGTATATTTATAGGAACCAAAAACTTATTTAACCATTTTATTTTTAATATAGTAATAAGGTGTATTAGGCTTTGTTTTCAATTGATTTTTTTTTCCCTCAACATTCCAGGCCATTGTCCCCATGATGAGGTGCCAGAACAAGTGAATACTATCGTTTGTGATTGGATACATAGGGTGGAAAGTAACATTTTAGCAGGGTTCCCAGTGTAAAATTTTGATATCCGGCAACTGTACATAATGATTATGATTATAGCAGCAGAGTAAATTAATTATCTAGAGTCTATATTGGAAATTAAAACATAAGTGATGGAAAATTAAACACATTAATACTTCACTTTTCAAGTAGCGGGTTACTTTCTTGTAAATTGCATTTTGATCATTTATTATCATTGTAATTATCATGTTTATAAATTAAGCATGTTGCTGAGTGCAAAGTAACTCAAACACATTTAGAAAATGGTTTTCTTGTTTTTCTCATTGCATTAGAGCCCCTGATCTAGGGGATTTTTGCTATCAGAAACTTAAATCTTGACTGGACACTGTATGTTGTCAAGTTTTTCCAGCAACGATCTACACAGTACCGCCAATCATTCTTACATTTTGATACACTTACTGACTGTCATATGTACAGTTCTGTACACTTTCTGACAATTGTCTGTCCAGTTTGTAAATTTTCAAACTACTATATTTTCACATTACAACATGTTAACATCATCAATACACTTTCAAATCTATGGAGAAGGAGATTTTCAATCATTTGCTAGAGGAAGCTCTCAAGTCCATAATAATCAGCCTGGAGAGTTACAGACAATTCAGCCCGTCTATCGACTAAATGGGAAAAATTATTTGAAGTGGGTTCATGTTACAATCGGTAACTCAGAGAAGAGGAATTAGGGATAGAACAGAAGAATGCTATTCAGAATCAAAGTGATTCTGAATTGAATGTATTATTTCGCAATGAAGAACACGTTACAAGCTTAATGAAGAAGATTCATGATTCCCTATGAATCAGTCCAACCAATTCTACTTCTTTCTAACAGATTGCTATTTATAGTAATCTGTTTTGGCTCCAATTTCTAATAGAATGACAGCTAAGCATAAAAAGAAAACTAACTAACTAACATTCTGACAATTAAGCATAAAAAGAAAACTAACTAACTAACATTCTGACAGGTAAGCATAAAAAGAAAACTAACTAACTAACATTCTTTTTATTCCTTCTCACATATACATTCTCAAACCTATTTTTATTCGTATCAATACCC
>JBBPBS010001012.1:75570-168923 GCA_037974835.1 Cicer judaicum
CCCCTAAAAGAATAACCTTGTCCTCAAGGGGAAAAGTTGGAATTAGTTCCTGCAATTTAGCTGCACTCTCCCAAGTACTTTCACAAGTAGGTAGATTCTTCCAAAGGACCAAAACTTCCACTAATCCTTGCTGATCTTCACGCCAGTTTACTATATCAGCTGGTTCTACTTGGAGTTCATACTCTTCATTCAACATCGGAGGAAGAGGTTGGGGTTGTTGATGGGGCTGTAAGGCTTTTTTCAAAAGAGAGACATGGAAAATTGGGTGAATTTTAGAATGAGAAGGTAGCAGTAGTTTATAGGCTACTGGACCGACTTTAGATAGCACCTAATAAGGACCATAGAACCTTGCAGCCAGTTTAGCATAGGGTCTTGAGGCTAAGGATTTGATTTTGTAAGGCTGTAATTTCAAATAGACCCAATCCCCTTCTGAAAATTCCACCAATCTCCTGTGCTTATTAGCTTGAACTCACATCTGATCCTGGGCATGAAGTAGATTCTGCTGGAGTTCCTTCAAAATGTCATCTCTGGCTTGGACCAGTTGATTGACCTCTTCAACTTTGGATGGAATCGCACACCCTTTTATCAACAATGGAGGATCTCTCCCATACACAGCTCTAAACAGAGTCATTCCTGCTGAACTTTGGAAAGTAGTATTATACCAAAATTCTGCCCAAGCAAGCCAGTTTAACCATTTCCGAGGTCTAGGTCCCACAAAACATCTCAAGTAAGTCTCCAAACACCTATTAACAACTTCAGTCTGACCATCAGTCTGAGGGTGATAAGAGGTGCTCATTTTTAATTGAGTTCCAGCCAATCTAAACAATTCTTTCCAAAATTGGCTTAAGAATATAGGATCCCTATCAGTGACAATTGTTGATGGGAAGCCATGAAGTTTAACAACTTCTGTGATGAAGACAACAACCACTTCTTTAGCTGAGAAAGGATGGCCCAAAGCAATAAAATGAGAGTACTTAGAAAGCCTGTCAACCACTACTAAAACAGTATCCTTTCCTTTGATCCGAGGAAGACCTCCAATGAAATCCATAAAAATGTCCATCCAAATCTGAGTGGGAATTGGTAATGGCTGTAATAAACCCCTTGGAGCTAATATGGAGTATTTATTTCTCTGGCATATATCACATGCTTCTACATACTGCTTGATATCTTTTTTCATGCCCTCCCAAAACAGAAAACTGGCAATTCTCTTGTAAGTTCTGAAAAAACCTGAATGTCCCCCCATTGGAGTACTATGGCACTCTGCTAAAATTATAGGGATTCTATTAGATGTTTTGGAAATGACCAATTTTCCTTTAAACAATAGTAATCCTCCCTTCAATTCGAAACCCGCATGTGAATTAGGATCAACCACTAAATCTTGCATCACTTTTTTCCATTTGGAATCCTGTTGAACATCCAATATCCAATCTTCAGTCTCTTCATTGGACAAAACTGAAATAGTTGAATACATACTCTTTCTCGAAAGAGCATCAGCAGCAGTATTCTCACTTCCAGGTTTATATTGGATTTCAAAATCCAATCCAATTAACTTGACAGCCCACTTAAATTGTTCATCCGTGAATAACCTTTGCTCTGTTAAGAATTTAAGACTTATTTGATCAGTCTTAATAATGAAATGTCTGCCCAAAATGTAATGTCTCCACCTCTGGACTGCCTGCACTAAAGCCATTAATTCTCTTTCGTAGACTGACTTTAACTGAGCTTTAAGAGATAACCCTTTACTCCAATATGCTAGTGGTCTTCCTTCTTGCATCAGAACACCTCCTAAGCCCTTGCTTGATGCATCAGTCTCAATGATAAACACCTTCTCAAAATCAGGGACTGCTAACATTGGTAGGTAAATCATGGCAGATTTGAGAGCTTGAAAAGCAGAAACAGCTTCTTCTGACCAATGGAAATTATCCTTCTTTAATAAATCAGTAACAGGTTTTGCTAACTTGCCATAATCTCTCACAAACCTTATGTAATATCCTGTTAAGCCCAAGAACCCTCTTAGTCCTTTAATGTCAGTTGGAATTGGCCAATTTTGCATAGCTGCAACCTTAGATTTATCAGCTGAAACTCCTTCTCCTGAGATTATGTGGCCAAGGTATTCCAAACTCAATTGACCAAAACTACATTTTTTCTTATTGGCCTTGAGTGAATGTTGAGCTAACAATTCTAGTATTTTCTTTAGATGAGAAACATGTGAAGACAAATCGGGGTTGTATACCAATATGTCATCAAAAAAGACTAAAGCAAATTTCCTTAAAAATGGTTTCAATACCTCATTCATTAAGGCTTGAAATGTAGAAGGTGCATTTGATAGACCAAAAGGCATTACCAAGAACTCATAGAGGCCTTCATGAGTTCTAAATGCAGTTTTTTCCACATCTTCCTCTTTCATTCTGATTTGGTGATACCCAGCCTTTAGATCCAACTTAGAAAACACACTAGCTCCATGCAACTCATCAAGAAACTCTTCTATAATGGGAATAGGAAACTTGTTTGGAATTGTTATATTGTTTAAAGCCCTGTAGTCTACACAAAACCTCCATCCTTTTTCTTGACGAAAATCACATGACTGGAATAAGGGTTAATATTCTTGACGAAAATCACATGACTGGAATAAGGGCTAATACTAGGTCTAATGACCCCTGCTTGTAACATGTCGCCCACTAACTTTTCAATTTCTGACTTCTTATAATGTGGACATTTATAAGGTCTCAAATTGGGAACCTCAACATTCTCCTTTAAGTGAATAGCATGATCATGCTTTCGCTTTGGAGGTAATCCTTGTGGGTCCTAAAACACCCCTTCAAACTCTTGCAACACTCCCAATAATTCCTTGGGTAACATAGGTCTTTCCTTCTTTGTATACGGCTCTTCAATGCAATGTAGTAACAATCCATGCCCTTCTTGTTTCAGAACTTGCATAAATGCACCAAAGTGTAATTGAGTTTTTGCTAGAGAAGGATCTCCAACAATTTTGACCCATTGTTTGCCTCTCCTCAAAGATAATTCAAGTTTCCCAAAATCAGCCTTCACTTCCCCCAAACTGGCTAGCCAATCCAGCCCCAAAACTATATCCACACCTTTCAAGCTAAACATATAAAAATCATGTTCTAATTCCAGCTCTTGTATCACAAGTTTTAGATTCTTACACTTTCCTTGACATCTCACTTTATGACCATCTCCCACCTCTACCCAGTAAGTGAGTGTTGGTTCCACCGTCAACTGCAATTGAGAGACAATTTCTTGTGATATGAAATTGTGTGAGGCCCCACAATCAATTAAAATGATCATAGATTTCCCATATAACTCCCCTGAAATTTTCCAGGATTTGGATGAAGTTAAGCCTGCCATGGAACATAAGGATAGGTGAAGAGCATTAAATTGTTTTGAAACCAAGTCCTCTTTATCCTCCTCTACACTACTATCTTCTTCCTTCACTATTAACATTTTAAACTGCTTGTTCTTGCATCTATGCTCCCTGGAATAAGGCTCATCACACCTGAAACATAACCCCTTTTCTCTTTTTTCCTTCATTTCTTCTCCTGTTAAGTGTTTGAACTCTCCCCCTCTGCTCCTATTTCTTTCAGTCATATTTACTGATCCCGAGCTATTAACAACACTACCACTAGCAAGACTATCAACCTTTTTATCAGCAGTATTCTTAGAATCAACAGTTACCACCTTGCTGAAAGAATTATTTCTTGTAAAGCCAGTATGTCTAGAATAGTTAGTGCTCCCCTTCTTATTCAAAATAATATTTTTCTGTTCTATCATTAGGGCTTTTTGAATAACATCAGTAAGGCTTTTTAGTTCAAACAATCTTACCTTTACCTGAATTTCTTCCTTTAATACATTCAGAAAAATGCCCTTAGCAAATTCTTGATCAATTTCTCTTAGAGCGCCAACATACTTCTCAAATTCCTCCACATACTTTTCCACTGTACCAACCTGTTTCAAAGCTAGCAACAATTCAATAGGATTTTGAATCATTGAAATCTCCTTATGACAGCCACCTTGAAAGCATCCCATGAAGGATTTGGATTGCACCTCTCCCACCATTGAAACCAGCTTAAAGCTCTTCCTTCCAATGCTAACAGAATCGGCTGCATTTTCTCTTCTTCCTGGACCACTTGCAAAGAAAAATAGCGATCTAGCTTGCGTGTCCAACCAAAAGCGTCCTCACCGGAAAAAATTGGGATTTCCAATTTCCACCAACGATTTTGCCCTTTCTCCCTGATGCATTCACGATCTCCAATCTCACTGCCTTCATCACCATGATCGTCATCAGATCACACTCCTAATTTGCTTGCGATTGCAGCAAGCAATTCTTCGGTTTTCTTCATCCTTGCTTCATTTAGGTCAAGCCTCGTGCGTATTTCTTCTCTTTATAAATTCCAATCATCTGAAGAACGAGCCATGTTTCTCGTCAAAACCATACGCAACGCAGCGGAAACAACCGATCACAAGACACCAGAATCAGTGTCTCTGATACCAGTGTTACAACTGGTAACTCAGAGAAGAGGAATTATGGATAGAATAGAAGAATGCTATTCAGAATCAAAGTGATTCTGAACTGAATGTATTATTTCGCAATGAAGAACACGTTACAAGCTTAGAGAAGAAGATTCTTGATTCTCTATGAATCAGTCCAACCAATTCTACTTCTTTCTAACCACCATAACTGCTCCTAACAGATTTCTATTTATAGTAATCTGTTTTGGCTCCAATTTCTAATAGAATGACAGCTAAGCATAAAAAGAAAACTAATTAACTAACATTCTGACAGCTAAGCATAAAAAGAAAACTAACTAACTAACATTCTTTTTATTCCTTCTCACATATACATTCTCAAACCTATTTTTATTCGTATCAGTTCAACTTGTTTGTAATATGTTAAAAGGTAAAGGTGACATCAGTCACTTGATTGGTACTAGACCATTGAATGAAGATCCAACATATACTACATGGGACGTGAAGACTCTGATTATGGCTATGGAACTCAATGTTTCCAGATATTAGTGATACTTGTACGTTTCTCACCACTCACTGCAAAGGAAATTTGGGATGCAATAGAACAAACCTATTCAAAGGCTAAAGATGTTGCCATAGTGTATGATGTGAAGGTGAAAACAGTAGATGCAAAGCAAGGTAACATAATATGCCAACCAATTGAAGTCTCTTTGGATGGAATTGGACCACTATAGAGTGATAAAGACTCATTGTGCAGTAGATTCAGTAGTCTTGAAGGAGCTTACTGAAAAAGATAAGGTCTATGACTTTCTTGTGGGACTAAATCTTGAATTTGATTAGGTAAGAATAAAGATTATAGGAAAACTACAAGTTCCTTCCTTAAATGAGGTAGTCTATGACTTTTTTGTGGGACTAAATCTTGAATTTGATTAGGTAAGAATAAAAGTTATAGGAAAACTACAAGTTCCTTCCTTAAATGGGGTAGTTGCTATAGTAAGAAGTGAGGAGAGCAAAATAAACTTAATGCTTGATACTTTATCCATTGAAAGTTCAGCCATGATAACTGAAAATCTTAAGAGTTGGATGACAAGCAAAGGTGGAAAAGAAGGGCAAATTGTTGTGTACTTACTACAATAAGCCTCGATATACTCGTGAGAATTGTTGGAAGCTGCATGAAAAACCTCCCAATTGTGAAGGATGACAAAAAGGAGGCCTTCCTGGAGGTGTATTTTGCAACATATCTCATTAATCGGCTACCCTCTAGAGTATTAGAGTTTAGAAGAATTATGAATATTCTTTCGTCCTTCTATCTAAACATTTTTACCACTAATAATCTTGTACCACAGGTCTTTGGGTATTTCTATCCATAGTCAAGATAGGGAAAACATGATCCAAGAGCTCTAAAATGTGTTTTTTATTGGGTACTCCACTACTCAAAAGGGATTTATGTGTAACAACCCTCCATCAAAAAAATTATGTCTCATGATGTTACTTTTCATGAAGAACGTGCCTATTTTGCTCACCCTTATCTTCAAGTGTGGGAGAGTCTTGGTGAAGATAAGAGACTAATCTTGAATCTCTTATTCTTTTTTATCATGAAACAAATTCCCATGAGCTAAAGACAAGTGGAGAAATGGATGAAAATTAAGCATTAATTAAAGATGGATTTGGAAGTGAATTTAGAGATGAAGCAGCGACTGAGAATAGCTTTGAGAATGAATCATTGATTGAGAACAAAGCTGAAAATGACAAGTTTGGAAAGAATTTGGTGTATACAAGAAGATTGAGGGCTATTCCTTAATCAACACATGTCCAAGAGACCAATCCAAGTCCTTTAAAACAGGTAACAAATTTACATTTTTTAATTTGGTAAACTTGTATTTCAGTCCCACAAAATGAAATAGAAAACTAATAACTGATCATGGCCTTGAGGAGTTTTTACCGGAATATCCTCTTTTTTAAAAAACTTAACCAAATTGTCCTACTTTCAAAAGTTGTTACCAAAATGCTCTACTTTTTAGGTTTAGTGGAAAATCTCTCTCTAGAGGAGCGACCTACTGAAGTGGCTAAAATTTCTCCCCCAGTAGGAGGTCGCATCCCCGGCCAGCGACCTCCCAAAGGGTTTTTTTCAATTTTGTTCTTTCATTGTTGTTATATAATTGAAGTTATTTTTAAATAATAATAATAATAATACATTAATAATAATTACTATTATTATTATTAATTATTATAATTGTTATTATTAATTATTATTATTATTATTATTGTTATTATTATTAAAAATTGTTTTAGTTAAAAATAATTATAATTAAATTAAAAATTATTATAATTAAAATAAGAAATTATTATAATAATACATTAATTATTATTATTATTATTATTAATAAGAAAATACATTAATAATAATAATTATATAAATAAGAGAAATTACATTAATAACATAAAACAAAATACATTAAATTAAAATAGGAAATACATTAAATTAAAATAAGAAAATACATTAAATAAAAATTATAATCAAATTTGAGGAAAATATAAAGCTAAACATGTCTTGTTCACATGTCATAGCAGCATGTTCTAGCATAAAATATGATTATTGGAGCCTTATACCTGATGTGTACAAAGAGGAAACGGTATTGAAAATCTACGATGAAGCCTTCACACCCATACCAAACAAATGATATTGGCCACAATATGAAGGTATTAAGTTGTGTCACAATCCACTGATGCGGAGAGTCAAGAAAGGTCCAAAAAGCAAACGCATTAGAATTGAAATGGACAATACAGAAAGAGTACAAACAAAATATGGATTATGTCGGGTACCAGGTCATACTAGGAAACATTGTCCAAACGCTTCGGGCACATTTACTCAAATTTGATTATAATTTCTATTTAATGTATTTTCTTATTTTAATTTAATGTATTTCCTATTTTAATTTAATGTATTTTGTTTTATGTTATTAATGTAATTTGTCTTATTAATATAATTATTATTATTAATGTATTTTCTTATTAATAATAATAATTA
Source organism: Cicer judaicum (assembly GCA_037974835.1). Lineage (NCBI taxonomy): Eukaryota > Viridiplantae > Streptophyta > Magnoliopsida > Fabales > Fabaceae > Cicer > Cicer judaicum. The sequence goes on from JBBPBS010001012.1 coordinate 83,084, forward strand.
ATAATTACAATAATTAATTATTATTATTATTATTATTATTAATAATAACAATCATAATAATTAATAATAATAATAATAATTAATGTATTATTAGAATAATTTCTTATTTTAATTATAATAATTTTTAACTAAAACAATTTTTAATAATAATAATAATAATTAATAATAATACTTAATAATAATAATAGTAATTATTATTATTATTATTAATGTATTATTATTATTATTAATGTATTATTATAATTATTATTATTATTTAAAAATAATTTCAATTATATAACAACAATGAAAGAACGAAATTGAAAAAAACCCTTTGGGAGGTCGCTGGCCGAGGATGCGACCTCTTACTAGGGATGAAATTTTAGCCACTTCAGTAGGTCGCTTTCCTAGGGAGAGTTTTTCCACTAAACCTAAAAAGTAGGGCATTTTGGTAACAACTTTTGAAAGTAGGACAATGTGATTAAATTTTTTAAAAAAGGGGATATTCCGGTAAAAAAAATCCATGACCTTGACCTCCCAATTGCCATTAGAAAAGGGATTATGCAATGTACAAAAAGACCACTATATCCTCTCTTAAATTCTATTTCATTTTAGAATTGTTCTCAAGCCCATAAAACATTTCTTGCAAACTTACACACCATCCAAGTTCCCAATAATGTTTTTGAGGCATTATCCGATAAAAATTGGAAGCATGTTACGGATACAGAAATGGAAGCATTGGAGAAACCAACTAGTTGTAAGCGGGTGTTTGTAGTAAAATGCAAGACTAATAGATCGGTTGAGAGGTACAAAGCAAGGATGTATGCAAAAGGTTTCGTATAAACATATGGCATTGATTATTTAGAAACTTTTGCTTTTGTGGCAAAGATGAATACAGTCCAAGTTATATTATCTCTTGCTGCCAATTACAGATTTGATGTGAAAAATGCATTCTTACAAGAGGAGCTTGAGGAAGAAATTTATACGTAGGTTCCACCAGGATATGGGAAAAATGTTGTTGTCAATTATGTTTGTAGGTTGAAAAAGGCATTATATGGGTTGAAACGATCGATCACCTTAGGCATGGTTTGGAAAGTTTACTAAGATTATGATAGCCTTAAGATACAAACAAAGTAATAGAGATCATACGTTGTTTAGGGGGAGTAATAGTGTCCTTGGTATATGTTGATGATATCATTGTGATTGGAAATGATTGCAAGGAGAAACAAATCTTGACTCAACATCCTAGCAAAAAGATTTTGAAATTAAAATTCTTGGGAGGCTAAAATATATTTTTGTCATAGAAGTGACTCACTCAAAAAAGAGGCATTTTCATATCTCAACAAAAGTATATCATAGATTTGCTCATGGAAATAGGTAAGCTAGCTTGTAAAAACATGTGGGAATTCCTATAGATCCAAGCCATAAGTTGGGTAGTGTGGAAGTAAGTGTGATGGTTGATAAGGAAATGTACCAAAGGCTAGATAGAAAGTTAATTTACCTTTCCCTATTTCGCATGGTTCTGATACAACATGGTTCTTAATTTTAATTTACCTCTTCCTTTCCAAAAAAGAACTGGACAAGTGGCCTTATGGTTTAAATTTTATTGGCAATAAAGCAGTGTGAAATGTCAAGTGCGGTATTGATAGTCAATGAATATCAATACCAGGTTTTTTTTTTATTCATACCAACATGGAGTTTAAGCAATAAAGTGTGAAATGCATACTCTCTTCACACAAGGAGTGTTTAGGCTGCTGTATTTTGCAATATTAATGTGTCAATTAGTATGTTCAAAATTCCAATTCTTCTGTAGGTGCAGTACTTTATAATTTTCCAAATTGCAAGAGCTTTCTCTAATTCAGAATCGCAGATAATATAATAGAGCATTTTTCTTGTGTTTGCAAAATGCAGCAAATTTATGTTTCAAAAAGATTGACAAAAATTTCTTTCCTTCAATATCTCTCAATTTTTCATCATTAAGGTTTACTTTTTTTCCTAAAGAATTGCTAAACGATTTTATATTATGTTTTTTAAGATGGAAGGAAGGAAAACTTTTTCCCAGCACCTATAATACAACTACCAAGAGAGGACTTCAAGTGGAATTACAAGTTAGTTACTTCTTACATTGTAATCGTGGTATAACCAGCAAATAAGGCATTCCAAATACTTCTTCTAATCTTTCTTTTTTTAGTGATTTTTTTTTATATTATACCTGTCAATTAGGCTGCATATCAGTTAAAAACCATGTTATTAAGCATGGTAAATCGCAGGTTTGAATCAAAGAAATGACAACAACCAAAGTTATTAGAGTCTACCAAAATTAGAAAATAGAATAAAATACATAGTAGTATGTGGCTATGATCAAATTGTCAATGAAGTTATTTGAGTTAGAGTCATGTAGTTGTGATTTTGATCTTGATCAATATGCTTCGACTAATTAAATAAATTACAATATAAAACAATTTTACGCATTGACCACAACATACATTAGAACTCAATCCAATTACACAAGCGTAAATAACAGTGAATAACACAAACAAACCTGTCAACATTACATTCCAGTAAACAAATTAAAATCATAGTCAAAATCATCTAGCAAAGCCATATCTAAAAGTTTCTTTTCCATTAAATCAAAGACAACAATAACATCGATTGATACATTTTGACGATAAGCCAACCCAATAATACCTTCATTAAAGAGCAACCCTACTCTAGGATCATCAGAGGCATTCATATAAAACTCCAAGGCACAATTGATATTGTAAAATAGAAGAGTGCATACTGCATACATAAAAATCACGACAAATACCCTAGCCTCTAAATGAACTTCAAAGGATCCCAGCCCAGACAAACAAAAAACAGGAAAATAAACTAGGGGACAACAGCCCCAAGAAAATCAGCACACAGAAGCTCTACTAATCCTAAAGGATGCACTTCACTAATGGTGATGCCAGCGTCTAGCGATAGCATAGTTAAACTTGACCACCCAGTCCTTATGCAGCCAAGCTTAAATACGCAAGAACAAATTGATATAGCTATTGTTTACCTTTTTCACTTTAGCATTTTGCAACACTTGATGTGTTAATTGTTCTACTCCAATTCAACGCAAGAAGATTTCAGTACCTTATCCTTCTTGTTTGTGTCATCTTCTTAAGCTTGCTCGTTGTCACCACCAGGGAGTGAAAGCAAAGACTCTGTATAGACGACCACTTGGGTGTTACGTGGTTCGTTACTATAGGAATGATGCTCTAGCAACTCTCCTTTTTCATTATACTTAACTAATCCATTACAACCATCTGTTCCAATGATATGACCACATTTTGTACTACCTTTCGGGACAAATGACCGTGTGGGAATAATGGCATCAAGAGAGAGACGAAGAGTATAAGTCCAACACGAATCCACTTTGTATTCTTTCATCACCCATATTAAAACTGCATCATCATCGAAAGCCCATAGACTAAGAAATTCTCCAAATACCCACAAATCACATTCTGGAGGTTCAAAGTCAAAATCATCTGGATAAGGCATATCTAGAAGTTTCTTTTCCATTAAATCAAAGACAACAATAAAATCCCTCAATTCTTCATTATGATAAGCACACCAGTGAATAGCCCCATTGAAGAACAACCCTACTCTACGATCAAAAGCATTCATATAAGGGGTGTAATTACCAGAAGTACCCTCAATTTCTTTCCATGAATTAGCTTTGAATGAGAAAAACTCCAAGTGTGATGCTTCAATATCTGGGGTTAGATCATAGAACAATGACACCACCAAGTAGTCATCTGTTGACTGATCATACCCAAAACCATATTGATAACTAAAACGATCAACATCTATATTTGAATGAAAAGGAGACAAAGGTATTTGTTTGTGAACTCCCGTGGATGGATTCCATATGTAGATATTTGAATAATGGGGTAAAAGTATAAACCCTCTACACGAATCTTTAATTTCAATATAAAAATCAGATTGGAGAGGGAAAAAATCAAGGCTCAGTGAAACAGAATCATCGTTAAGCGATGCTTCTAAATCTATGGATCGAGTTTCAGGAGCTGAAGTTGATATGAGCAATACACTACGAGTGTGTTCGGCAACAAGTTGAAAATGTGAATTTGCAAAATGAGAATGAGAGATAAGAGAAAACCATGACTTACAAACGCACTTGAAACGTATAAGAGACTTAACTGGCAACCTTAGAAGGATTTGGATTATAAGTTCATGAGGTAGATCCATGGTCTCTTCTTCCATGTGTCTTCCTTCTCCAAACCCTAAACCCTAATAAAGCATGCGATGTCTTATGAAGTACGAACTATTGAATAAAGAGACTTCAATAAGTGAATCCTTCTTTGTTAAGTTTCACAAGTTCACTGTTCAGTAGTCTTCCAAAATCTAGTGTACGATGCTCAATCCTATTCATTAATTTGGGTTTTTTATTTAAAAAGTTCACGTTTTATTTCATTAATAATGTATTAAAAGTTGTATATATAATAATTATTAAAGAATAGAATAAAAAAATTAATAATTAAAGTTTCATTGAAAATTGTTAATGTTTTAAAAGTTGTGTATATAATAATCATTAAAGAATAGAATAAAAAAATTAATAATTAAAGTTTTATTGAAAATTATTAATGACATTTATTTTAGGATAATTTTTTTTTCTTTTAAAGTATTCATATATTTTGATTGTAAATGACCTTTCATTTATATTTTATTTTAGTCACGTATTCATATAGAGTTCAAATCTCCTCTAAGAAAGTTGTAAATTATTTATTAGTGTCACTTTGATTAATAAGAACTAGAATATAACTCGCGTGTTGTACGCGATATATAAATTTTAACATATTAGTAGTATTGTGAATAAAAATTTAAAATTTCAAAAATAATATAATATGTATAGACTTTAACATATTAGCAGTATTATAAATAAATTTTAAAATTAATAATACAATTTATTCATTTCTTTGTAGAGTATTTTTTTCAATTGAGTTTATTTGAGTAGTTATTATATATGAGTTGACAAACACACATTTGAGAATATGTAAATATTTTGTATAACGCAATTGCAATTAATTAATATATTTCGTATTAAAAATCTACAGTGATTATCATCCTACATACAAAATTCATAAATTATATTTAGTGTTAAAAATATTAAAAGTATTTTAATAGATATTAATATATGTAATTATTTATCGCAAAATCAAATTAGTCATGCTCTTTTATTGTGCTGTCAAATCTAAATTTATTTTCAAAATATTTTTAGAAAAATATAATATGGACAATCTTCTTTGTCGTAGATATTATTCCATTTTAGTTTTTTATGAAGAAAATTATATATTAATTGTACTTTAATTTGTAACCCATGACACATTAATAGTTATACATAATATTAAATGCTAAATAATAATAATAATAATAATAATAATAATATAATAATAATTTTTCAACTATATTTACTTCTTTGAAAATAATTGGGTTGAAAGCCACTAATCGTAAAGATTGTTTGAAGAAGTAGAATAATATATGTTAAAATAATTTTCTCTCAAAAATACAATAATAACACTCATATAAAGTTAAATATATATTATTGTTGGGTACTTCTCTTTAACAAATTAGATTGATAAAATTGAAGATATATTATTGATATAAAGCTAAATATATATTATTGTTGGGTACTTCTCTTTTATAAATTAGATTGATAAAATTGAATATATATTATTGATATAACTACTATATTAATAATCATTTTTTAAAATAATATAGAATTAATGTGAAAGATGTTGGATTAACGTTATGAAATAATAATGTGAGATTATGAAATAATAATATGAAATTAATTTAAAAAAATTTGAGTAGACGTTATGAAATAATATTTAAATAGGAGATAGTATAAGATAGTGGATGATGTATAGAATTTGTGAAAAAGCAAAAAATTTAGTAGAGGAAACTATCTATGAAGATGTACACGTAAGCTTTTTGGTTGAGGTGGCAAATATTGTTGAGGTGGCAAATATTTGCATATGTGGAAGAAAATGTGAAGTGGTAGCGGAGTCTGTTTTAAATATATATAATAGATTCCTCTTTCTCAATTTTTTTTAATAAATAATAAAAATGATAAAAATAATGCATAATTTCTCCATACTGCAATATTTCTTCTCAATAAAACCACAAGGCGATAATCATTTTAAACTATTCAGTCATATACCTAAAGATGTATGGATACCAATCCATCATTAAACTAAGAAGAAATCATTTCAAACTCTACTGCATGAGTGATGAATTAAATCAGCAAGTTAAAATAGAAAAACCAGCACCATTAACCTTAACTTAAATTTAAATCAAAATTAGATCAATTTCACACATAAGACACACACTCACAATTATGTCCCTTAAGGTGACTGAGATGTGGACAACATTGAAGTTAACCTCTACAAATATTATCAATTATGTTATGTCACCATAAAGGTACATGGCATGTTATCAAGAACAATAGAAGAGGTTCCACAAGCTCACTTTTATTAGAAATATATGGATCATATTTGGAAAATTGTTCACCTCAACTAGCATCATACAATAACAATTCACACATGCATGAGTTAATAACATTTAGTTCAACATCTTTCATTTTTATAATATAGCTAACACCAAGTTAAAGCCAAATCCAATAGATGAAGACCAAAGAGAAAGTACGCCTAAAAGTAGTTGGAGTGAAAATTAATTTTAGATGACTTCTTGCATATGTTTTTTCATGTAAAGTTCACAATGAAAGAATGAACACTTTTATACTATGTTCCTTCATTCAATCTATCATCCAACTACTTTTTTTTAGTTTCTATTCTAGTTTGAAACAATGCTTCCTCTAATTATATTTCTTACTGATTCAATTTTGTAAACTTAAGTAGAGAAAAAGACATATGATGTGTTTCTTTTATGTTGATAATTACTTTGTTCTCACACTAAATATTTGTTTTACTCATTGCATAGAGTGTCTAAACTCTAAGTTGTAATTGTAGCACTATTTAGGATCATAGAGTGGTGATTTAATTTTGATGTCTTTTACGATCTAAAGTCTTATAAATTTACGAATAGCTCGTTAATTTAAAATTAGTTTTTATTTTTATTTTTATTTAAAACAAATAAATGACAACAAACTTAAGTTATTAGAGTTTATTCAAATAAGATAAATGTAACAGTTAAAATAAATTACACAAAGAAAAATATTGAAATATCATATTTGTATTTCAATAAGTACAAGTCTAGTACAAAGAAAATTTTGAGAAAGGACTCTATGAGATGCTAAAGCACAACACTTCACGTTTAGGAATGAAAAATACTATTGATTAAAGAAATAAAAAGAAAATAATTTCAGAGGAATGCCAAGGGAAATGAAAGAATGCTCTCAATTTCTGCATACCCATCATTAGTACACCTTCCTCCTATTTATGATGACAAAAGGAATATTTGTAGTTAGGAGCTCTCACTCTTAGGCCTTTCCTTGGCTGCATGATGTGCAAATCATTCACCGGTTGTCTTCCATGTTTCTTCCTCTTCTAAAAGCTTGCATTCCATGGAATATTGTGTGCCATTAGGAAGACAGAAAAATGGATCTGATCGCAAAACGATTCATTCAAAAGAGATACATACAAATGGTTTTTTATTGATCAATCTTCACAATAATTAGTTAGAGCCTACATTCTCGAGTAGAAACAAGTTTTGTTTATAAAATGAATGTCTAATATATATTCCAGAAAAGTTAAGTATATTTTACTTTGGCTATTTAAGGTTGGATGTGTCTCCCTCAAGTATATTTAATGATGTCACTTCAGCAATAGTCAGCAATATGCCAGCAACATTTGCTAGGACATTTTCAAGCAACATTGCAAAATCATATATCCTCCATGAAAGAAATCTCTGTATTGGCAAGGTAACAATGTTGACAATTTATTTTGGGCCTGGCCCAATTGTGTTTAAAATGAAATCCAAATCATCAATTACCTATTTTAACCTTACACTTCCCCTTCAACAGCGTTGGTACATTCGTTCTTCGTTTTCTCCCTTGAGTGTTCTTTCACCCTCTTGTCCATCAACGACGTTTCAACAGCGTTGGCACATTCGTTCGTCGATTTCTCCCTCGATTGTTCTTATTAGAGCCATGGTAAATGACTCCGAATCTGAATCTTGGTATTCTTGGCACCAAGAATAGAGCCAAAGCATTGATTCTTCACCTTCCATGCTCAGGAATGAACTTTTTCTTCCCCAAAGAATCTCTCAGCTCTAGCAATCCACCCAACAACAGGATCCGTAAGGTCACGTATTCTCTATCTCTGTCTCGGATATCCCAAATTATACAAGAATTGAAAATAATATTATTATTTGTTGAAATTAACAACTATTACAGAAGATAAATAGATAATCCGAGAGCAAAGCTCCTCAGAGAAATATCTAGAATGATCCTCACATAATTGGCTTAGGCAGTTGACATAGTATTTTCCCTTTTTGGCTCACATTCACATTTTGAGTCCTAACATCATTGATCTTGTGCATCATAGGTGCATAGTGTGCAGTTATGTGCACTTGCCTTAATTCATAATATCAAATAATATAAGAAAGGTAATGCTTTAAAAGTTACATGTTTCTAGTTAATTAGGAAAATTGAATACATGAAAAAACAGGTTTTGTATGGCTTAACTTTGTTATTGCTTACTAATATTGTAATGTTGTAGGGTGTCTTGTTTTGTTTAAATACATAGATTGTCTTGATTTGTTGTTTTTGTGTCGGTAACATGAGATGAGAAACTTGAATCTATGTTTGTTGATTAAATGTTTTGAACTTGAAGTTATTATTGGTGGCCTAAAACAAAGGACTTAAAATGTATTGTTTTGTTTTTAAATTGACTTTTTAAATCTGTTGAAATAAATAACCAGTTTATAAAGACACAAGATTTTACATAGGTTGTTTTTTTGAAACAATTTAACATAGGTTGTTAAACCGATTTTTTGTTGTTTTGTTTGATAATAATTTCCGAAGCTATTAAGTCGAACCGACTGGCTCTACCAGTTAAATTTGAAACTGGATCTTTGTGTGGTTCACCAATTTTTTGGTTTTTTTGCCGGCTTGTCCGTCTAACACCAGCCAATTGTTGTGACAAATTGTACTGGACATAGGTCCAGTTGCTGGTTTAATTAGTTGAATTGAACCGGTCGGTCTGACTTGAATGAACTTGGTAATTACTTTAGGTAGTGGGATAAAAAGTTTCATTAAGTTGTCTTATATACATACTTACATGTTTCTGGTTAATTAGGAAAATTGAATAAATGACAAAACTGGTGTTCTTTGTTTTGTTGCCGTCCGATTCTAATCACCGAAGTTATTAAAATCAAACTGGTCGGTTTAACCAGTTAAACTGGAAATTACCCATTTGTTTGGTCCAATATGTAACTACAATCAACTGTTCGGTCATCAACTGACTTTCACTGGTTTTTCCGGTGTTTTTGTCGGTTTGTCTATTCTAACCTTAGCCGATAGTAGTGACAAATTGGACCAAACAATGTTCTTGTTCCCAATTTAACCAGTCAAACTGGCCAGTTTGGTTTGGATAATGTTGGTAATTACTTTAAGTCATTGTAATCAAATGTTCATTAAGATGTCCTATATACATACCTACATGTTTTTGACTTAATTTGGAAAATTGAATAGATGAAAAATCTATTTTTCCCTGATTTTTCTGGTTTTTTTGCTGTTTTGTTCGGTTCTAATTACCAAGGTTATTATAACTGAACTGAACGGTTCGACGGGTTAAACCAGAAATCAGACCTTTGTTTGGTCTAATTTGTCACTACAATCAACTGATCGGACATCAGCTGGTTTTCACCAAATTTTTTTCGGTTTTTGCCGGTTTGTCCATTCTAATACTAGCCGATCGTAATGACTAACTCAACTAAACAAAAGTTTGGTTCTTGGTTTAACAGGTTCAACTGGCCGATTAGGTTTGAATAACAATAGTAATTACCCTAAGTCGTGGAGTCAAATGTTGATTAAGTTGTCTTTATATGCATACCTACATGTTTTATGGTTAATTTGGAAATATAAATAGCTGAAAAAAAATCAGATTTCATCATTTTTCTGGTTTTTTGTTTGTTTGATCGGTTCTAACTACTACGGTTATAAAATTCAGATCGAACAGTTCGACTTCTTAAACTTGGAATCGGAACTTCTTCTAGTCTAATTTGTCAATACAGTTTACTGATTGGATATTAGCTGGTTTTCACCATTTTTTTGGTTTTTTGCCGATGTGTCCGCTCTAATTCCAGTCGATAGTAACAACAAATTAGACTGAACAAAGATCTGGTTCTCAATTTAACTATTAGAAATAGTTGGTCTGATTTTAATAATCTTGATAATTTACTTTGGGTCGTAGGATGAAAACTTTGTTGAGTTGAGTAAATGTAAAACATGTGTCTGGCCTGTTTTTTCTCGAAAATCTTAATGAAATGATTGTTTAGTTAGTGGTAAGTAGATCATTACTATACTCAGTTACTCATTACAAATATCTCCACTCAACAATTCTTAAGGTGTGAATAGAATAGCACATTATATTCAGTTGTTGCTTAAAAGATATAGATTTTTACTTATCTCTATACAACTTGAGTACTCATATGCTTCTGTTGATTTTGTATTTGTGGCCACACTGTTTCTTGACTGCAATTTGTAACAAAGAGAAGTATATGATTGAAAATAAAACAAAAACAAATACTATGAAGAGAATGGGGTGCCATCTTTTGTGCAATGTGAAAGCAACAAGCTTGAAGCAACGGCTTCTGGCCAAACTGTTACATTTATCTAAAGTGAGCTGTTACATTTATCTAAAGTGAGAAGTAGGTAATCTATTAAATTTTCGTTTGGTATTATTAATGGCTAGATTGATTTTGTAATTCATTGTACTTATTTTCTGTAGTCTTCTTTTTGTGTTATTCCATCATTCCATGACATTTTCTATCTTGCACAGTTGATGCCAATTTTGTTGTAAATAAAGGTATTTACGGACATTAACAATTTTTAGTTTAATTCCTTTTTTTGTAGTGATGGATCAACAAAAAGGAATTAAGTTCATTGGATCATATGATTTAAAAAGACTACATTTATGATTGTAGCTATGAATACAATCTAGCTAATGATTCTTGGACCTTCTAGTTTGATAATCCTTCCGAGAAATCCAAACAAGTTAGTTTGATAATCCTTCCGAGAAATCCAAACAAGTTGCTTGGAGAAGCTCTATTTGACCAACCTATACTTTTGTCACTATTTAAAATTTCAATATTTTCCCTTTAGGGTAAACATTCTTCTATTGTTTCTTGAATATTGTGTTAATAAATTGCTATTCTGGATAATTTTCTTGGTTTATTTTATTGGATAATATGACTTTGAAATGTTATGTTTCTTGGATATTTCTTGTTTCAAAATTTCCTATTGGTTGTAACTTTGTATATTATCTTGGGTTATTTAATGTGTGTTATGAAGAAACTTTCTATTGGGAAGTATTAAATATGTTGATAAAGTAACTTTGAGGGTGACGATATTTCACTAATGAATTTGCCATGTTTTAAAAGAGAAATTGAAATCTATATTGATACTTTTATTTCCTAAAGAAACTATAAATTTTCATGATTTAAAGAAAGCCAATAATTTCATCTTTTATTTTGTAAATACAAATCTTATTTTATAATGACACAACTTTTTTGGAAAATTAAAATCTAATATATATATATATATATTCAAATTCTATAGTATATTTATATATTATACAAATTAGTTTAAGCATAAAATTTTGGCATCAATGCCTTGTTGTTTCTACCTGATAACAAGACTTCATCAAATAGGGATTATCTAAACAAACAATTAGTATGCGCATGACAATGGTTGGTTTAGCACTCTATTTGTAGTTTTAGGATTTTGATTCTTTTTGTCTAAATTAGTATATTGCTCCAACTTTTATCTTCTTTGATTATGGCTATAGGGACTGATCAACCCAATAACATAATCATGGTAAGATAAAAAGTTAGCTACTAATAAACTTAGGTGTTCATAGTAGAATTTTGATATGATAGATTTGGAATCCATTAGGTATAATACTAAAACTACATATGTTATTATATAATCAAATACGTCGTCAACACTAAATTGTATATTGGCAAAGATGAGTACAAGACTTACATGTCTTCGGTGTGCTTTATTGGACAATTTATTTTTTTGGATACTTCTCTTTTCTAAGTTTTAGTTTCAATGTTCATTTATATTTTTCTTGATCATTTATGTATTTTCAATTATGTTTTCTAACTTTTTGTTTCGATATTCATGCAATTAAAAATCTGATACTAATTATGGTTATTGTTTTTTGATTTTCGGTGAAAGATCATTAGTCTTTTGTTCAAAATACCTTTATCGAAAAAGAAAAAAGGTGAAGAGTATTCTTGAAAATAAGCAATGGCTAAAAATTTAAATTTTTATTCACAATATTTATTACTATAATAAATTATGACTATGCTATTTTGTTCATAAATGATTTCCTAGATGAATATAGTTTGGCATACATATTTGTTCCATCAATACACTATATTTAGGTTATTTGCAACTATGGACTACTATTTGCATTAATGATTTCAAAGGTGATTACATTTTGACATATACCATGTTTAGATGATTTTCAACTACGGACCACAATCTGCTATCTATTTTATGGTTTTGATCTGCTTTTACATACGAGACTTAATAAATCCACGAATCATAATATATGTAAATAATATTTTTTTTATGGTCTTATTTTGCAATTGTAAATAACTATAATCTACGTTTTATCTTTTTTTTTTTGTTACATGAGAGAAAGAAAAACTATCTTTTATTTGAAGAGGTACCCTTGTTTCTCTTATTTTGATTCATTCATACTTATTAATATTTATTTTGAGTAATCTCCACAATGATTTGTAGGTGTTAACTTGCTCGAGTAGGAAACAAGTTTTCTTTATGATGTATAGAAGAATGAATGCAAAATTACGAATAATTTACTTTGGCTATTTAAGGTTGATTGTGTCTCTCCCCGAAACTTCTAATTGCTAGATATCTATATCTACATTGGTTTGTATGAAATTTGAGTTAATTAAGTTTTGATGAACATTTATGTTTTCAAATTTTATTTGTTATTTCTTCTGTATGGATAGAAATATTTGACTGTTGTGTACTATTTTTATTATTTTTACTTCTTGTATTTCACATTCATCATACTATAAATTAAATTGCTGTCTTTATTATGCTCATAATAAGTGTTAGAATTCTTTTTTATTGTTACTTTCTTTGACTGTACATATTGGTAGTTTATACTTTTTTAGAATATATTTATTATCCTATTTTTTGTTACATAGACCATTTAAGAGAGAGATTAGCAGACGGCCCCATAATAAGTATAGTGGTGAAGTAGTAAAGTTGCTAAGTTGAAGTCTATTAAAGAGAAAAGTTGCTAAGTTGAAGCCTATTGAAGAGAAAAGTTGCTAAGTTGAAGCATATTGAAGAGAAAAATTTGGGAGAGAGAGACTTTAGTTTTTATAGAATTAAAAACTACTCAAATATGAGAGCTTTCTAAAGTGAGATTTCAACAATTTTTGAATTCACATACTGACTCTCTATGCTCCAACACAAACTAACCATGGCACTGATAAGAATACCTTGTGCACCATACTATTGATTATTACATGCATGAATAAAGTTAGACTCAACTTATTTAATTTCTTAACAAAATAACTTAAAAAAAAAGTTCATCTTATTCATATGACAACAAATTCATAAAGTTAATTTACTATTTATACACATGAAGTTTGCTAAACTTTTAGGGAACTCCTTAAATTTATGGTTATATTGTAATAAAAAATATAAATAATGTAAAAAAAACCAAAAAGAATATCATTTTTTTTTAATTTTTTTTATTTCATGATTTTTCTACCACATAAATCATAAATGAGATAATGTAGTAAAAGATAAAGAGATGAGGAAACATGAGAAATGTATCGGGTGAAATGCGCAATCAATATAAACAATGATGAAAACAAGATCTTGGATTTCAACTATCAGCTATCATCTGTCAAATACTAGTTATCATATATAACTTACAAATTATCAGTTACCAGCTATCATTTATCATTTATTAATTATCACTTATTAGCTATAACTTTATCATTAATTAGACATCATTTATCAGTTATCACTTATCAACTATCACTTACCAGCTATAATTTATCAATTATCACTTATCAGATATAAGTTATCAAGTATCACTTATCAGCTATCAACTATCATTTATCACTTATCAGCTATCACTTATCACATATAAGTTATCACTTATTAGTTATCACTTATAAGCTATCACTTATTAGTTATCACTTATCAACTATAAATCATCAAATATCACTTATCACATATCAACCATCAGTTATAACATATCATCTATCACAATTCACTAATCAGCTATAACTTATCAGTTATCACTTATTCACTATAACTTATCAGCCATCAATTATCACTTATCATCTATTACTTATCACCTATCACCTATCACTTATCAACTATCACATATCACCTATCAATTATCACTTGTCATCTACACCTATCACCTATCACCTATCACCTATCACCTATCGCCTATCGCCTATCCCCTATCGCCTATCGCCTATCGCCTATCACCTATCGCATATCGCCTATCGCCTATCGCCTATCGCCTATCCCCTATCTCTAATCCCTTGTCCCCTCTCCACTGTCGCCTGTCCCTTTTCCCCTACCCCTTATTCCCTATCCCCTATCCCCTATCTCCTATCCCCTATCCCCTATCCCATATCCCCTGTCCCTGTCCCTGTCCCTGTCCCTGTCCCCTATCCCCTATCCCCTCTCCCCTTTCCCCGGTCCCTTATCCCTTTTCCCCTATCCCCTATCTCTTATCCCCTATCCACTATCACTTATCCCCTGTCCCTTTTCCCTTATCCCCTATCTCATGTCCCCTATCCCCTGTCCTCTGTCCCTTTTCCCTATCCCCTATCCCCTGTTCCCTTTCCCTGGTCCCATATCCCCTATCCCCTATTCCATGTCCCCTATCCCCTATCCCCTGTCCCTTATCCACCTATCCCCTTTTCCCATATCCCATATCCCGTATCCCGTATCCCGTATCCCGTATCCCGTATCCCCTGTCCCCTGTCCCCTGTCCCCTGTCCCCTGTCCCCTGTCCCTTATCCCTTATCCCCTATCCCCTGTCCCCTGTCCCCTATCCATTCCCTATCCCATATCTCATATCCCTTATCCCCTATCCCCTATCGTTTGATGATCTCATTTGCATATGATTGGTGGAAGTGAATCGAACCTAAAAGCTAGTGTAACGACACACTTTGGAATTTTGCTACATGTTGGGTGGGTTCACTCCTAAGTGGAACCCACCAATTTTGTTATTATTATTATTATTATTATTCATATTAAAAAAAATAATAAAAAAGATAAAGAATATGTGTATTTATTGGGCTTGGCCCATGTGAAGAAAAATAAAAAGAAGGGAATGGATTTTTAAAATCCCTAAGCAAAAGAAAAGGAGTGACGCCCGATAGAGAAGAAAAAAGGTAGTCGCACAGTAACATGAGAAGAAAAAAATGACTTCTAGTGGTGATAATAGGTGTGTAGCAAATTTGTTTCATTTAATCTATAATTTTAGTATGTTAATTCTACTACTGTGTTTCTTCTTTTAATTTATAGTCTTAGTAGTTTTACCTTCTCTGAGAGTTACTTTAGAATGCCCACTTTAGTGGAAGGTTGTTGATTAATGTTTCCTAGTGTTACTAAGAAGACTCTATTGTACTCATTAATTATTATATTGGAAGTTTTTACTAGACTATGTCCTGTGGTTTATATTCTTTCAATTTGATAGAAGTTTTCCACTTTAAAAATTATGTTTATCTCATATTTAATTTTCTGCCAATTATTGTTGCTATGTGAAATTGTATTTTCTGTTTGGCCATTTATTTGGACATGTGGGGGAAAAGTATTCCGCATTATTGAGATAATCATCTTTGGTTTTTCCCGACACACATACAATCTTCATTACCAATTTCATTGTTAAAGTCTTGCAGCATTTGTCACCAACAGATCCAACAATCTTTTGCAATTAAAATAATCAAATTTCTTTAGCACTTTCTCAATATAATGAGATTGGAATAACCCAATATTTACACCATCTCTTATGATTTTAATTCCTAAAGTCACATTTGTTTAACTTTAATCTTTCATATCAAAATTATTTGATAAAAAAGTTTAATTTTTTTCTACCTCATCTAAATTGGTGCCAAAGATTAACATATCATCAACATATAAATAAATCATAACGTCATTTCTATTGTGAAACTTACTATAAATATACTTGTCAAATTCATTTATTTTGTATCCATTAGAAAGCACAACTTGATCAAACTTTTGGTGTCATTATTTGGGTACTTGTTTTAACCTATATTATGATTTAGTCAATTTACACACTTGATGTTCTTGTCCTTTGATGACAAATCATTTAGGTTGTTTCATATACATCTTTTCATCTAACTCATTGTTTAGGAAAGCAATTTTAATATTCATTTGATATATTACAAACTTAAAGATACAAGCTAGCGTCAAAAGCACTCTTATGAATGCGATTCTTGCAACATGTGCATAAATATCAAAGTAGTCAATACCTTTTTTTTGTGTGAATCCTTTTGCAACAAGTCTAGCTTTGAATTTATCAATGGTACCATCAACTTTTATTTTCTTCTTAAAGTTCCATTTACAACCTATGGTCTGTATTATTGAGTTCATTTCCTCTTGGATGGCTTCTTTCCAAAAGGTAGAGTCTTGAGACTTTGTTGCCTCTTCATATGTGTCTAGGTGACTAGGTCACTCTCTAAATTATAACTAATTGGTCCATAACTGTAAATGGAATCGTTTGTACCTTATACAAAGAATTTAAAGAATTCTAGTCCATAAATTTTCTATTTTCTAACTATTTTACTTCCTCTAGGTTATGATATCATTATTAGATACATTATTTTTAGATTTTGTACATTAGTATGAACAATTTCCTTGGGATGTGGAATTGAGTAAAATCTATTTTCTTGAAAATTTGCATCTTTGGACTCAATCATTGTGTTAATAAGATATGAGTCATTAGATTCAATAACCATAACCATGAATCCATATGCCTTGATATTTTCAACATAGACCAGAGATACACTCTTAATTCCTCTTTCTCCCAATTTTTTTCTTTTTGGTCTAGGAACCTTAACAATCACTCTACATCCCCAAACATTTACATAGTTGAGATTGAGTTTTCTTTTCTTATAGAGTTCATAAGGGGTTATCTTATTCCTTTTAATAAAAAACAACATGGCTTCACCCCCAATAACTTGTGATAAACCAGGATAGGATAACATGACATTCGCCATATCTTCTAATACCCCATTGTTCCTTTCTGAAATTCCATTTTTGTGCGGGGAATATGATGCATTTGTTTGATGCACAATACTAGTAGACTCAAAATAATCAGGATGATACAATTCTCCTCCTCTATCACTTCTAAAATACTTAATGAAAGTTTCATGTTAAAGTTCTACTTGTGCTTTAAATATTTTAAATTTGTCTAAAACTTCATCCTTAGAGTGCATTAAATAAACATAACATAATCTAGTGCAATCATCAATAAAAGTGGCAAAATACTTTTCACCACCAATTGTTTGCCAATCATGTAAATCGCATACATCAGAGTGAAGTAAATCTAATATCTTAGAACTTTCAACTCTTTTAAAATGTTGTCTTGTGATTTTAGTCAAAATGCAAGTAGTACATGAATTTGAATTTTTGTTAATAGTCAGAATTAAATTTGATTTCATCATATCATTTAATTTTATAAAGGTAACTAACATGTCCAAATCACATATTCCATAAATCACAAGACTAAACGATATAAGAAGAAATCATATTATTATTATTGTTACTAACAACGGTACATTTGAACATATTCTCACAAAGGTAACTTTTCTTGCAAACATATCCGTTTTAGAGATAATACATTTATCTCCCTCAAATACACATTTGAAATCAAACTTATTAAGTAAAGGTACATAAATAAAGTTCTTCCTAACTTCAAGAACATAAAAAACAACTTTAAGAGTTACTGTCTTTCTAGAAGTCAATTCAATCTCTACTGTTCCTTTTCCTTTGAGTTGGATAGTTAAGGCATTTCTCATGTATAAAACACTTCCACCTTCTTTGTTTTTCCGTACATGGTGGGTGGCACCAAAGTCTATCCATCAAGATTCAACATCTTCCATCATGTTGAGGTCAGAAATGACAGCAACAAAATTAAATTTTATTGCACTTGAATTATTCTCTTTGTTCTTTCATTTCAAGAAGTTGCACTCATTTTTAAAGTGTCTTCGTTTTCCACAAAAATAACAACTTTCTTTTCTTTTCTTTCTTTTTTCATCATTACCATTTTGTTTTTCATGAGATTTATCAATACCTTCTTGGTTTTACAGCACCTAGCTCATATCAACCTTGATCTGTTACACACTTAATTTCCTTCCACCTAGAAAAGAGATTTAATTAGGTCATCTACCAATCTTGATAGAATTTCTTACAATCTACCAAAACTATACTAAACTTTTATAGTTTGAGTTTTACAATAATGATGAGATTGTTTTGATAGAATCTAAGATGTCTCAATTCTTGTTTGAGATTCGATTGTTTACAAAGAATTTAGTACAATATTAACAAATTATTGAAATATAATCATAACTGATTCTTTCTTGAGAAAGTGAGAATTTCAAAAATGTGCATGAGAATGATTGTATGAGACTTGTTAGCACTTGAACTTCTACCATTTCCCTGAGCATTGGCCTTCCTTTTATAGGCGTTTTAGAGCAATTAATAATGGTCAAAAGAGCTATTGGTAATGCTCTGTCAGCTTTGACCAAAACCAATATATATGAATAAATATATTCTAGCATTTGAACGCTTTATGAAGTTTGTTTGATTGATCGTATTTCTTCTTTCTTGATTAGATTTCTCTTGTGTTTAATGCTCCTTTATACTTCAGATGTAATTTTTGATGTTATTGCTTTGATATGGAGTTTTGATTCTGTCAAAACATCTTGGAGAACAATGATAACCTTCTACAGAATTTTGATTGCAATTCTAGAGATTGAAAATCAATCTAGAGTTTCAGTCTTTGAACTTTCTAGAAATTGATGATTAATCTGGAGATGCAGTCTTGGTCATTATGGATAACTTCTTGATTAATATGGGTGTCCTGTTCAATTCAAGATCGTTTAACTCTCTTGACAGTCAAGCTGGATATGGTTCAAACTTGCTTCAACTTGTTTGATTCATGACCTTTTCTCTTTGTGATTTGAATGTTTTCTTTGATTAGAATGGATCCTTATTGATCCTTGTCAAGTATTGATAACATAAGTGTAGATTACAGAGACGGAATCTTCTTTGAACTAATGGAGATTGATTTATCTTGAGGTTGTGATGATCAGTCTTGATCATAGAGAACATTTTTTCGTTTTCACAAATTTTGTCCAAAATGTTCTCCTCTCTTATCTATTGAGTTTTTATCTGATTTCTTTGTTTTGCTTGAGTCCTATCTTTGAATTAATCCACTAAAAAGCACATGTTAAATTAACATAACATTTAGGATCATAATTAACATTCTTAATTAACCTTTGTTTATTTTCATCAAAACTTAAATTGAGAGTTTGTCTTAACAAATATCACATTTTTTAGTTTCATGCATAACCGTGTGGCATAAACATCGCTAAAAGTTTCCTTTCCACTTAATCATAGACAAAAATAACATCCATGATTAAACTTTTAGAACAAGTGAACCAAGTGATTCAGTGAATCGCCTCGTTGAAGAACAACACTACTCTAGGGTCACGATAAGCATTCATATAAGGGAAATCGCCCTTAATTTCTTTCCAATTATTAGCTTTTAATGAGAAAAACTCCAAGTGTGATGAAATATTATATGTCAGTGGATCATAAGACATACAAACCACCAAGTGGTCATCTTTTTAATTATCATACCCAAAACCATATAGATAACAATAACATTTGATATCTAAATGGTCTTCGAAAGGAGACAAAAGTAGTTCTTTATGAACTCCAATGGATGGATTCCCTATATAGTTGCTTGATGGAGAGTGAAAAAATATAAACCTTCTACAGGAATCTTTAATTTCAAGATCAAAGTTATATAATCAAGAATTTTAAAATTAAGATTAATTGAAACGGGTGAAGAATTATCTCTCAATGATGCTTCTAAATCTATAGACCTAGTTTCAGGAAATGAAGTTAATATGAAAAGAACTCTATGAGTGAATAGAATTATCTCAATGAAAATAATTCTATGAAAAGAATTCTCTCAATGATGCTTCACATTCTCATTCTGCTAGCTCGAGTCATCCTCTTGAGCTTGTTCGTCGTCTCTAGGGTATGAAAGAATAGACTCCATATACATGGCCACTTGGGACCCATGTGGATGGCATAGAAAAGATGTTTTACAATATGTCATTTGTCACTACATTTCATCAAATGAGTACCATCATATGTTCCAATAATATAATCCCTTTTTGTACAACATTTTTGTTAAAAGTATTGATTGGGCGCGCCATCACCAATAGACAAAACAAGAGTGTTAGTCCAAGATGAATGCTTTTTGTATTCTTTCATCACCCATATTTCAATTGAATCATACTTCTTATCTCATACACCCAAAATCCTCAAAATACCCAAAAATCACAATCTTGAGCTTCATGCATAAAACCATTTGGCAAAGGCATCTCTAAAAGTTTCCTTTCCACTAAATCAAAGACAACAATAACATTTATTATTAAATCTTCAAGACATGTGAACTTCATAAGGGGTTATCTTGTTCCTTTTATTAGGAACTCTATTTAGTAAATAACAACATCACTTCACCCCCAATAACCTTTTGATAAATCAAAATAGGATAACATGACATTCACCATTTCTTCTAATACCCTATTGTTCCTTTATGCAATTTTATTTTTGTGTGTGGGGAATATGGTGCAATTGTTTAATGCACAATACCAGTACACTCAAAATAATTAGAATGATAGAATTCTCCTCCCATATCACTTCTAAAACACTTAATGAAAGTTTCATGTTGAAGTTCTCCTTGTGCTTTAAATATTTTAACTTTGTCCAAAACTTCATCCTTAATACCTAAGTGCAATCATGATGTAAATCGCATACATCAGAGTGAATTAGATTTAATACCTTAAAACTTCTTTCAACTCATTTAAAAGGTTGTCTTGTAATTTTAGTTAACATGCAAGTAGTACGTGACTTTGAATTTTTGTCAAAAGTCGAAATTAGATTTGAATTAATTATACATTCAATTTTATGAAGTTAACATGTATTAGTCGCATAAATCACAAGACTTAACAATATAAACAAAAATCATATTATTATTATTATTATTAACATTACATTTTAACATATGCTCACAAAGGCAACTCTTCTCTACAAACATACCCCTTTTAGAGAGAATAAATTTATCTCCCTCAAATCCACATTTGAAACCAAACACTTATTAAGCAAAAGTACATAAATCAAGTTCTTCCTATCTTCAACAACATAAAATACATCTTTAAGAGTAAGTATCTTTTAAAAAGATAATTCAATATCTACTGTTCCTTTTCCTTTGACTTGTACAGTTGAGGCACTTCCTATGTACAAAACATTTTCGTCTTCATCATCCATGGTCTTGAATAGTTATTTGTTTTTGCACATGTTGCGGGTAGCACTAGAATCTATCCACCAAGATTCAACATTTTCAATCATGTTGAGTTTAGAAATAACAGTAACAAAATTATCTTTTGTTGCACTTGAATTCATCTTTTTGTTCTTTCTTTTTAAGAAATTGTACTCATTTTTAAAGTGTCATAGTTTTCCACAATGATAACATCTTTCTTTTCTTTTCTTTCTTTTTTCATCATTACTATTGTGTTTTCCATGAGATTATCAAAATCTCAATTTTTTTTTCTTAAAAGTTTTGCATGAATTTCCTTCTTCCATTATATGGACCTTTTTAGTATCGTTTTGTTTATAGAAATCTTCTTCTAAATGAATGTGATCACCCAATAATCAAGAGATATATCTTATTTCTTATGTTTCATGGTTCATTTGAAATCTTTTCACAAAGGTGGAAATTTGTCTATTATGGATGATACAATAATTGTTTCATCCATGTGAAGATGATGTTGTTTATATTTATTAAGAATGGGTTCAATCTCATGCATTTGTTCCATTACTGATTTATTATCAACTATTTTATAATTATTGAATTGAGAAACAAGAAAATTCTTACTTGTAGTGTCTTCTTGCATGTATCTTTATTCTAACTTCTCTCATAGTTCCTTTGTAGAATCACTACTTTGATATATATCGAACAATGAGTCAAACACACCGTTGAGAATATGGTCTATGCATATATAGTCATCATCGTCCCACTTCTACCTTTGAATAATCGTGGTACAACTAAATTATTAAAAGGTAATCAGATGTTTGATGTATGTCATGACTTGTACCAAACCTGATATAGCATATGTTATTGGTAGATTGAGTCGGTATACAAGCAATTCAAGTAAAGAACATTGACATGTTGTTAATATAGTATCAAAATATTTGAAAGGAACAATTAATTATAGTTTTGTCTAAATTAATATCTTTCAGTTTTGGAAGGATATACAAATGTTAGTTGGGTAGCTTATGTTGAGGATCATGCTTCTAAAAGTGGATGGATCTTCAACCTTGGTGGAGGTGTAGTTTCTTGGGGATCAAATAAACAAACTTGCATTGTTGACTCCACCATGGATGCAAAGTTTATTGTTATAGTTGTAGGTAGTAAAGAGGTTGAATGGCTAATAAATTTGTTGTATGAGATACCAATTTGGCTAACGCCAATGGCATCAGTATACATACATTATGATATTTAATTCACACTATCCAAAGTATATAGCTAAGTATATAATGGAAAATCTAGACATGTTGGTTTAAGACATAGTTATGTAAAAGATTTAATTTTAAACGGAGTAATATCTATAGTATTTGTAAGAACATAAAGGAATCTTGTAAATCCTTTGACAAAAGATCTGATAAAGAACATGGTGTTGAAAACATAATTGGGGATGAGATTCAACCTATATCTAAGTAATCATCAATGGTGGAAAATCAACTCACACTTGAGTAACATCAAGTCTTGTGTTCAATGATGAAAATACACTATCAGAGTTATTGAAGGTAGTTGAATATAGATACATCTCAAAGATTAAATGTACTTGAACCATAAGTATAAAGTTGGATGGTTGAATTTTACTCTTAATAGACATATAGCATGAATTTGCTTAAATACATATTATGAGTGTATTTCTGATATAGTCTACCTATGTGAGGATGAAGTGAGGTCGTTTCAAAGAGTTAAAGGGTATGACTCTTAAATTATCACAAAAAAAGTACATGACACAAGGCTTTATCAATCGTGTCATCTTTAAAATTCTTTCGATAAAGTATATAGCTAAGTATATAATAGAAAATCTAGACATGTTGGTTTAAGACATAGTTATGTAAAAGATTTAATTTTAAACGGAGTAATATCCATAGTATTTGTAAGAACATAAAGGAATCTTGTAAATCCTTTGACAAAAGATCTGATAAAGAACATGGTGTTGAAAACATCATTGGGGATGAGATTCAACCTATATCTAAGTAATCATCAATGGTGGAAAATCAACTCACACTTGAGTAACATCAAGTCTTGTGTTCAATGATGAAAATACACTATCAGAGTTATTGAAGGTACTAGAATATAGATACATCTCAAAGATTAAATGTAATTGAACCATAAGTATAAAGTTGGATGGTTGAATTTTACTCTTAATAGACATATAGCATGAATTTGCTTAAATACATATTATGAGTGTATTTCTGATATAGTCTACCTATGTGAGGATAAAGTGAGGCCGTTTCAAAGAGTTAAAGGGTATGACTCTTAAATTATCACAAAAAAAGTACATGACACAAGGCTTTATCAATCGTGTCATCTTTAAAATTCTTTCGATAGTATCGAGATTTCATGTGTAAGTTGTGCATACTTTTTATAATGAATAACTGGTTCAAAGTTTGTCTACCGATCTATTTGGGATGAGTGAAACTCATAGTTTACTAAATAGTGATTCAAATAGTAAAATACCATTATCTGAAACAATGACATTTCCAAAATTTTGGGATTAAGTATATTTTGAAAATAGTGGAAATTGTGAGATATTTCTAAAATATTGGTGAATATATGTATGTATAAACGTTTTTACAATGGTTATGAATGTATCACTAAACTCCTAGAACATGCACCACACTATAATAGGCTTGAAAAAATTATAGTTAGCAACCACAATGCAAGAAACACATATACTTTTGGAGGACTTTTGTGTTGTAATGGGGCTTAGGTAAGTGTATGATATTTTGAGATAGTATCTTAAGACTAGCTTCAAGTTGTTAAAATCGTAGTGCACATTTACACACAATTAAAAAAAAAAAATTCAAATAAAAAAATAAGATTGCAAAAATAAAAGTTACCTCTCTCTATAGGTTGCCTCCCACGAAGCGCTTCTTTATGCTCATTAGCTTGATGCCTCAACCATTGTCAATGTGACATATATGACAAAAAGAACATATCATTTTTCTTATACTTTTTATTTGGTAGAAATTCTATTAACTTGAGAAATAAATGAAGTTGCTTCTACGTCCTTTTCAATTGGACATTGATGAACAAGGAAAATATTGAATCTGAAACTTCATCAATCTTTTTTTTTTTTTTTTCTTTTCCTCGTTCGTGTTCTCCTCTTGCTTATCTTCTTCTACCATAACAATGAAATCATCTTCAATCTTCAACTTCTCCTCCATCTTCTCAAACTCAACCACTTGCTCAAATAACCTCTCACATTGATTTTCAAATCTTTCAATTGAAACTATGTTATTCTTCATGAATTCAACTAAAACAACCTTATTGTGAAAGTCTTTGTCATCTAATTCTTTCGATAGAATTTAAGGAGGTAGAATTGGTTCTCAATTGATATTTTTCATACAACACTCGTCGTCTTCTACTTTTATGATCAATAGATCTTCATATTCTAGTGGTGGGACATAATAATCAAGAAAAGTTTCATTTCTATGTCTTTATTTGCAAAAGTCACACCTAAGAGACCCAATATGAGGGTGATCTTTTAAAAAAGTATCTCTCAAGATTTGTCCCTCACATATGCGTAAGTTAGCATATATAAGGCAAATATGATACTCTTCCAATAATTGTAGTAGAATATCATCATTACAATCTTCCATGCTCTACAACAGATAGTTATCACAAACAAAGAAGAAACAAACCACTAGCACAAGACATTAGTAAACTCAACAAATAAAAAAAAGGTTTTTTTTTTCAAAATTAAAAATAAAAGAAAACAAAAACTTTATTACAAAGCAAAAAATTATAACTCAATGTGATATGACAATCTCCTACAACGACGCCAAAAACTTGATCGCGTTTCAGCAAGTGTACTCAATCGTTGCAAGTAATAATTAAAACGGTAGTATTGAGTGTCGAACTCAAGAATTGCATTTTACTATCGAATTGTGTTTAATTACTAAAATTGAACAAAAAGTTTCCAAATTGATTGAAATAATATTTGAAATTAACAAGAGTAATATAATTGAACTTTTATAATAAGAAAAATGTCAGGGATGAGTTTCACTTTGAATCCAACCTTGATTTCTAATTTGATCCTAATTACTAAATTCCTTTATTGGATTATTACTGCTTGAAATAGTTAAAGGGATTGACTATTAAATTCTAATCAAAAGGGTACATGACACAAAGCTTTGTTAAACGTGTCATCTATATAATTCTTTCTATAGTATCGAGATTTCATGTGTTAGTTATGCAGACATGTTCTAATGAATAACTAACTTAAAGTTTGCCTACCGATCATATTTAGATGAGTGAAACTCATAGCTTGCTAAATAGTGATTCAAATAATAAAATATCATTATCTAAAACCATGATATTTCCAATATTATGGGACTAGGTATATTTTGAAAATGGTAGGGAATTGTGAGATATTTCTAAATTATTGGTTAATATATATATATATATGCTTTTAATTGACATGATATATTTGTTGCCTGATATTCTAAAATAGAAGAATTGCATACATAAAAATCACAACAAGGAGCCTAGCCTCTAAATGAACATACATGTATTTTTTTTTGTCACGACAAGGACCCTTCTAGTATTCACCACAATAATTCACACTTATGGGAACGTGATTAAACTTTGACCACCGAATCCTTATGCAGCCAAGCTTAAATATGCAAAAACATATTGATATACCTATAGTTTTCCTTTGTTCTCTTAAGCATTTTGCAACACTTAATGCGTCGTTTTCTACTCCAAATTCAAAACACATATATTTCAGTACTCATCCTTCTTGTTTGAGTCATCTTCTTAAGTTTGCTCATTTAAAAATCATTTCTCATTTCATCATAAACTATAGAAAACATATTCAACTGTACATTAATCCAAAATTAAGTACTTTATAACCCATAAATAAACCAAACTATAAGCATATTATACAACAAAGAGTATAAAAATAAATAAAGGATGAACATATTTCAAGGGTATTGTTATCCTTCCTTAACTTATTAGTCACTAACCCTAACTCCAAAATCATAATCAAGAGCATTTGTAGGAGTATGAGAAATTATGTTTTTGAAGATGTTAAATTCATTTTATAGGTTGAGGGTTTATAAGTGCAATTTGTGTTGTGGTGTGAGAAAAAACAAGGAGAAAATAAGAGAATAAAAAAATATAGAAGTGGGGATGGGTGTATTGTTGCTACCGAAAGAAAAGAAAGAGAGAAAGGTTTAAGTGAAAAAATGAAGGTGAAGTGAAATTTATGTTATTTTATTTATTTATTTATTTATTTATTATTATTATTATTATTATTTAAATGAAACGATGTGTTTCAATAAGTCACCATAAAAGTCCAAAAATATGCCCAAATAATCTATTTTAAACAAAGCTAAATTATACTTAAGCATGCAACATGAGAGTCATTTATTTATCTCAAAAAGTTTCAAATGAGAAATATTCAAGAGGTGAATGTTTTTCTCCTTATTTAGAGTATGTACCCTAACATAAATGAAAAAAAAAAGGCGAGGAAGAGAAATGGAGCCAAAAGAAGAAGAGGAAAGAGTGAAATGGGGGATAAGAGGAGTGATAATGAGAAATATTGTGTTGTTTTGTGGATTTCCCTCGTTTTAATGTGTGTGTTAGTTTTTTTTTTTTTTTTTTTTTAAATCAGTTAATGAAATGAAAGCTAGATCTAATTTGAATTTTGGGAAAGTTAGCTTAAATCAGTTTGAGCCTTTTGTAAATTGATTGTCTGGTGACCCTAATTGCATATTATAGTTGTAAAGTAACTCTAAAGAAAATAAATGTCTAAAAGTAATATATATGGAAATTAATTTCGGTTTACTTTTAAGTGAGATCGTTATCCTCCCAACAACTATATGTAGTTATATTCTTCACCTTACTGAATTTCTTTAATCAAGAAAAGAAAAAAAATTGAGTATATAATTGTTAAATTCTTTTCATTTGTAAAAAAGTTTTTATATGACTACATATGTCTTCCTCATATGTTATGCTTAATCTCAATGTGTAAACAATCTTCTGAATCAATGTCTTTAAGTGTAGTGTAATTTCGTCCAAAACGTTCATAATTAACTAAGAATGTTTTTGTCTTGTCGGAGAGTGGAGAAAAACCAATGTTGGGTGGTCTGTCATATGATCGATGGAACGTTCTGTTAACTGAGAAATGTGCAGCAAGTCATGTCAAACAATACTTTGCAGCGTACTTTTTCTTCTTTGTAATTGCTTCCACCTCATCAATTTGGAGATCAAAAATGTAGATCAATCTATATGTGTTTTTTGCAAGTAAACATTCATTATTTGACTACTTGAGGCTTGATTACATTTCAGTGGCCCATGTAAGAGTTATATCAATCTAGAACAGACTTTTAGTGATCCTAAAACTGATTCATTTGTCTCTTGTCTTATTTAAGACAACCAGAATGTTCTGCAATCATTTTGTCTTCAATCTAGAGATCAATCTAGGTATTATTCTATATAACATTATGCATGTTTCTTTTTGCATGTAGGCATTCAAATCTTGACTTTTAATTACTCATTAAATGTTGGAAAGCCTATGTGCAAAATGCTAAATGATTTACTGCATGTTGCCCTTCCAAAAAGATTCTTATTGTTAACTGTTCTTTAATAAAACAACAAGAACATTCTAATGAATGTTCTTCCATCATTACTGTCATTTTGTTAAATTGATATGAATGTTTTTGAGTGCAATTAAATTGTTTATCATGAGAACAATGTTTCATAATAATTGAGAATATTGTCTTCTATATGATAGGAGAAATCTTTTGTTAAAGCAATACTTGGTGTTACACATATTGTGTCTTGTCCATCAAGTATCCATGGGACACTTTAGTATAGATATGAATGTATTGGACATTTTATTCATGAAGATGTTATCTTGAATATGAAATAATCATTCTCTTAAATGATTGATATAATATATGATATATATTCCTTTTGAGATTCTTTCATAAAGATATTCTTTGACTTCTTTATTTAATTTCATATATGTTTGAATCTAAAATATATCATTGGACATATTTCTCAATTTTGATCATTCTCCTTATTCTTTGGTTCATAACACTTGTTGCATTTGATTCTTGAGATAACTTTCGACTTGTTTTATTCTCATGGGTTTATAAAACTGTTTGGAAGATTGTCTTCTAATATCTTCATGAAAGAATCTTTTAACGCTACTTTGATTCTTTCACGATTGAGTAGATATTTATGCTCTTGTTAATGTGAATGGCTTTTTGTTTGTCCACTTATGTGATTCATGTTCCTTAAATAAAACTTAAGTACAATTATCAGTAGATCATAATTCATAAAACTTAAACATTAATTTCACAACCCTTATTGTCATTAAAACATATATCAGAAAGATTTTTTAACTCAACAAATTACAGGTGTAATTACTTAATATTTATATTTTGTTTGTGCCAATTGCTTAAACAATATGTTGGCAGGGAAGAGTTTTTTCATTAAACGTGCCTGATATGCAAAGTTAAAAAAGCATTTATTCATGGGATTCAAATTTGATTTAGTGTAATAATTTGGACCCATTTGTATATGATTTTTTAAAAATAAATTTTACGATAACTTACTTAAAATTAGTAGAAGTTGATTTAGATTAATTTGTTGCCCAATTAAAATGAGTATTCAAGTGAGAGACATTTTAAGTTTATAAATTTAAATGCAAAATTCTTTTAATCAATCATTAAATCGCTCGAAAATTTATTAGGTTGGTCTATACCTGATCGACAATAAAAATGATTTTAAAATTATAAAATTATCTAACAAAAAATTATTGAAATAAGGTTAGGTTGAATGTTGTAATTCTTTTGTTGCATGTGCTTATCTTAGCATTTTATGCCAATAAAGGTTCAGTGGTTGTAGTCCTGTCTTAGTGAAGAATTGCACAAGTTGTGTCTTTTGATTTCACAGTGATGAATCAGTTAGTTACACTTTTTTTTTCCTTCCTTTCTCGTATAATATTTGACAATTAATTTATGATTGGTTGAATATGGCTGGTGTATGGGGAGTGAATGTGGTGGATAGTTTCTTAAACATGAGTTTGTGGTGAAAGGTAATAAGAACTATAAAATGATATATTTGGAGTATTTTGGTGTAGTGTTTATGTGACATGCGTACCAACATAATATTTAAGGGAGGATTAGCTAATCACTTAACAATTTTGGCCCAAGTAAAAAATATTTATCTTGGTGTTGGTTTGTATTAAGTGTGTGTGGGGGAAAATCTAGATTGAAACTATTGTAACTAGTGTATGAACTTTTTAAAATGTTTGAAGTCTATCTAAATGGGTTAGAGTATCATTGTACTTTGTTTTTTAATATTGTTTTGTTGCTTACACAAAAAAAATGATATTGAATAGCTTTAAATATTGATCTTAAAACACAGTAAGAGGCGAAAGATGCACACTTGACTTATTATTCTTCTTCAACATTAAATCCTCATGCCCTAAGCATTAATCAGTTGGGGAGAAAATTTAATATATCATATGTGTAATGTATAGAAGGCTATGACCTATTACAGTTGACAAATTGAACTCATATCAATTAATTAAATATAATTAATTATCCAAATAAAAATATAATTAGTTAATTTAAAAGCATTGACGGGCATCCATTGGTCTGACGCCACAGTGACGTTCCCGCGCTAACGTCAGACAATCCCATTGCATCGCCGGAATTGCTTCTTCATCGTCGATCCACCGTTCAGCGTCCTCGACAACACCGCTTTACAACAACAAAGAATCTAGGTTATTTTATTAGGTATTTGATTTTACTCAGTTACCATTTTTCAATTCAATGTCTTTGATTTTCTCTCTATCGAGTATCAATTGAAGAACCTAACATCAAATGTTTTCATTTTCTTTTTGCAGTTTCCAATCGCGATGTCGAAGGAGGATAAAGACCCTACCAATTTGTCTCGCACTTTCAAATACCTTTTAGGTTTGCTTATTTTATTTTCAACACAGCACAATACTCTCATTTTTTACATTCTTTACACAATGTGTGAAATATTTATCTTACTAGATTACATTTTCATTAGACTCGTGACTCTTTGATTCAAAAATCATCTATGCTTCTGAACATACCTGAAATCTAATTTAATTTTGTTTGGTACATCCATTTTTTTTTGTTACACTCAAATAAGCTACGTGAAATTAATTTACTACATATGTGAACTTAATTTTCCGTGGATTCAGCTCATGTAAGTAACCAATTTGAGTGTAGCCGGAAAAAATAGGGATGTGACTAGCAAAAGTGAATCTAATTTATACTCTTTTATATACTCAGTGTATAATGGATGAAGTTGTTTACTTTGTGAAATCATTTCCTTTTTCATTTCATAAAATGTGTGTTCATTTTAACTTGACTAGAGACACATTGTCATGAAGATATGATAAAATACTAGTTTATGAAGCTTCATTTCCGAAAATAATGAAAACAATTTTTTGACATTTTTACTGATTCTAAGAAATAAACACAAATTCTAATTTGGCGTAAACGGCACCTAATTTGGCGTCTTTTGTTAAATACAATACAATGAGTGTGTGGGTTCTCATGTTTTGTGGAAACGGATTTCCCGCAGTAACTGCTTCGCTCAGTTATTGATTTCGACAGTTTGATCTAAACTAATGACTAAATGTGTTTAGAACTCTGATTAGGTGAATGTGTTATCTGGACCGTCTATTCTTATATCTATAGACGAGAATGTTTACTGCATAGAACTGTGTGCTTCTATTATAACAGTGAATCCAGGTCCCGTGTTTCACCTTGTAAAGCTTTATGTGAGTTTACTGATTTTTTTTTGTGTGTGTGTGGATATTATGAATCCAGCTACTCAATTCTTGTCAAGAGGAATTCCATTTATATTCAATACATGGATTGTAAGGCATCTCACAGAAGAGGACTATGCGGTAATTTTTTTCTTTCCAATTTTGATTTCTATTACCACCTTCTAAGTGTAAGTTACTAATACCTTAAAATAGAGTTTGGCCTCTCTAAAGTAGTCAACACTTAATAAAGTGAGAAAATTTGTACCCAAAAAAAATAATTGTGAGAAAATTATCAGTTGATATGTTAACCATCCATGATTTCTTACTGATTTATTAATCATCGGTTGGTATAATTCATTTTACTCTCTAAAGTGGGTTGCTCACTTTAAATGAGCGGAGTCGCTTAAACTTAGGTGTTTTCTGCTTACTTTTCAAGTTGTGGTGTTTCTTTTCATTTATTTGGATTTGATATAGCATCAGTGATTGGTTTACGTTCTTGTTGCCTGCTTTAAGTTTAATGCTATATTTCGTTATTTTGAGTGTCATTTTTGGTGTGTATATGTGCTTCGTTGTCATTCTGAGCTGCATGTAAACTTTTTTTATTAAATTAAAATGGATTTACCATGATTTCACCTTTTTTTATGCAGATGTATGCAGTGCAGTTTCATCTATTTGTTACATGTGTTTTATTTCTTAGCCGGGAGGGCTTCCGACGAGCATGCATGAGGATGGACATGAAACGGTGATCCCTTATTTTTTTGCTAATTCTAATGTAATAATTACGTAGGAATAACTACGTGTTTAGGAGATTATGCTCTACACTGTTCTGGGAAGTTAGTATGGCTTTTAGGAACATAAATGTTAGTGTACTCTCATTAACAGAATAATTAATTCTGTTAAGAGTTAGTTTCAGCCATTATAACTGTACTGTAGTAGACAGACAGTAGACACACTATTACTTTAAAGAAACTCTTGTTCACTTTCAGATTCAGAAGAACAATTAAACTATTTTACATCTTCAGTTTCACTTTGCTCTC
Organism: Cicer judaicum; assembly: GCA_037974835.1. NCBI lineage: Eukaryota > Viridiplantae > Streptophyta > Magnoliopsida > Fabales > Fabaceae > Cicer > Cicer judaicum. The sequence continues at coordinate 115,744 of JBBPBS010001012.1, forward strand.
TCTACTTAGAATTCTAAAATTGGTTTTCTTGCTGGACTTGTCATTAGTGATTGGGCTTCTTCCAAGCTTGATGATGAGGGGTTTGTTAGTTCTCTTTGTTATGCTTATCTAATGTATGTTTTTGAACTACTCATTTACGACATGCTTGGTTTAGTGTTTGGTTTAGTGCTATTGCATCATAGGTGGTAATTATTATTTTGTGATGCTTTAGATAAACTACGTTATTGTTCAATGTAGTTGAAAGAGCTATTGAAAATCTGAATTGAGTCTCTCAATTGTTGGTTATATCTATATCTATATCTATATGTCTTAATTGAAAGAGCTAGTGAAAATGTAAATGGAATCCCTCAATCGATAGTTATATCTACAATTCTTTGATGTCTTAGAATATTATGAGTTCAAAAAATATTCAGATGATGGGAATTAAAGTTTTATTACCTACATTGTTTTTTTAAGTTTAACTTTCCTATGCTCTTGCATGAGCTTCATTATAATATGTATTTTTCATATTATAGTGATGGTACTTCAGTGGAAAAAGATGTCATGAAGCTAATGAAAGTAGCATGGATGAGTCTCCCTCTTGGAATATTTGTTACCATTGTAGCATGCCTTTTTGTCTTCTGGTGGCAACAAATAAGTTATTTTAGTCCATATGGGCAAGCTGTTTTGATCAATGGTAATCCAATGAAGCTTATTGTCATCTATTTTCCGTTTCTTCTACTTTTATGGGTAATCAATGGTATTTTCCATAATATTGTCCTGTTAAAATAAATAAATCAAGCATCCTGGAACAACTCTTCAATGTATCACTTAATGTTGTTTTTTATCACTAAGGTTCAAATGTTATGCCAGGTTGTGCATGCATTTTGGAGCTTCTGGCTGAGCCTTTGTATATTCTTTCACAGAACTTGGTCTTGCTTGAATTACGGTTGATGGTCGAGACAGTAGCTACCTTCTCACGGTGCTTCACAATGTACTTTTTAATTGTCAAGCTATCTGGAATGGTAAGAGCTTAGTTACACTAAGCATATATTTAGTCTCTACTTTCCTTATTATTAAGCAGACAACCAATGTTTTTTCTACTACTCTTGTGACATACTAATGACAGGTTGATTGTTGGACTTATTAACTTATTTCTATTTTACCAGCTACTTTTATCTTTTCAAATTGCTGTTCTCTTTCTCTTGCTTACGAATATTTGTTTGATATTTAAAGTGAACCATCAGACCAAGCATTATATTAATTTTTTGCTTGTATAAATAATTCATTTTTTCATTCTTGATGAATTGAATGATGTTCAAACGAATCAGACATGCAATTCAATGACCAGGAGCGATTACAGAAAGTGAAAGTTATAGAAAATAGGGAAGAAAAATAAAAAAAAAATAAAAAAAGAGTATTTGCTGATGATTTGGGATAAAAAAAATATAATTGAAAGACTTATAAAGAAGAGTTCTTTTAGTATTATATTTCAGTTGTTGAAACCCAAGAGTTCTAGCCCTTTGACTCTTTAATTGTCAAATCTTGGCAGTTTAATGGCCAAAGAAAAGGAACTTCTAGTGCTTCACTCTTGCATTATGGACAGTATGCAGCAGTGTTGCTTCTTTCAAGTAATTTATTTCATTATTATAATTTGGAAACTTGTCGCATTATTTCAAAAAATTATATATTAGTTTGTTTCATTTCCCTATCATGCATTTTGTAAGACCTAGTTTATCAAAGTGCATTATATTTTTATGTACATATAATCCAGAGTGTACCCAATAGAGTTTGGTGGACTATGGTAATCTCTATGTAAGTGCAGTTGATTTCAAGGTGAATGACCATTTTCAGGAAAAACCAATCATATTTGCATTGTCACAGTCTGCTTATGGAGCCTGCTTATTTCTTGGTTACTGGGGCTATCTGCTTCTTTTTCGGAAATTTAGATATTCTTACCTTTTCCCATTCAGGTATCGTTATTTTGTTTTTGACATAAATATCTCTACATGGTTGTTACCTGTTATCAGTACCATTTTCTCTTCCAGAAGAAGATGAAGGGAAATTTAAAAAGTCGAACTGTTCATAACTTAGAACTAGGCAATGGTCGCTCAAGGAAATGATTGTGCATTTTAAGAATTATATTTTCATATCTCTAGTTAACTTTGTAATGGTTACTTTTCTGCTCCAAAGGTGGTCTGACAAGCTTATATAGGAATATAATAGGCTAGATCTTTTCATGTCATTACAAAGGGATCATATTCGCTAGAAGCTTGAAATTTTTATCGATCAGTGATTTTTCTGTTTTGTATGTGGATGTAAGCCTTTAGTTTTCTGCCAGTTGAACCATGTTAAATTCCATGTCTATTTATCTTATCCTTATTCTTGTTGTGCAAGATTGGCCCATTAATTAAGCATATGAAAGTAGTTCAATTGAATCAGGCATGCAACTGTATGAACATGGGGAAAAGTGTGTGACAAATGTAGGAATGGAGAGAAAAGAGTAATAACAGAAAGGATACATGTGGAAGGAAGGGATTAGAGGGGGGAGAATGTGTGAAATATAGGCAAATCATGAGAGGGGTATTAGATTGGGGAGGAGTCACCTTAGTGGAAAGTTTTTGAGATTTGGTTTTGGTTTTGGTGTAGAGAGTAAGGAGCTGGTCCTTCTCTCTGGGTATATTTCAGTTTCCTTTTCTTTTTTCTGTTAAATCTATCTTGAAAGGAGTTGTACTCTACTCTACTCTATTCCTTTTTCCTTTCATTACTGCTTTCCTTCATTTCAGAACCAGTTTAAGAGGATATCTCCTCTATTTCAGTTCAATATAGCAACATATTGTCATTTCTTCTTAATTTGAGTTCAGTCCTAACAGTACACTTACCTGTATTAGTCTATTGTGTTATGTCAGAATAATGCTAGTCTTAACATATCTTGTCTTCTGACTTTATTACATGTGTGGTTTTCTCATAATTGAATTCATGATATATTGAATATGCTTTGCAAAGAATGGTGTAAACTAAATAATGTTTTTGAACTATATTTTGTTTGATGTTTTCTTATTTATATTATTAGTGTGCAGTTTATAAGTAACAAATTTTTGCAGAGAAGGAAAAGTGATTGGATTTGACCAGCAGCTGTCCAAGATGTGTATGCTGTTTACCTTTCAATCCTTTCGGAAGTTGATCCTTCAAGAAGGAGAGAAGATAGTGCTTGTGTGGTTGGATACACCGTATAATCAAGCTGTATATGGCCTCGTGGATAAGTTAGGTCAGTATATGGTTTGGCTAATTTGTGCTTGAAAGCTCCTCTGCTGTATTTCTAAATATTCTAATTGCATTAAGACTAAGAGTACATCTTATGTTTTATTGAGAAATGTGAGAAATGTTTCTTGTCTAAACATGATTGTCTTTTTAAAAAATACCACCTTTCAGGTAGCTTAGTGGTGAGACTTGTCTTTTTACCATTTGAAGAAAGTTCATACGCAACATTTGCAAGGTCTGCTTCAGGTTCTATTTCTCTCTTGTTTTTTTATGTTTGAACCGGAAAACCTGAATGTATTGCTTTCTTTTCAATTATTGTTTTCTTCTACTTCACTCTCGCTTCTTTCTTTTGTTTGTTTCTTCAGAAATCGTAATACATATAGCTTTTTGGTGTGTGCCAATTTCTTCACGTATCCCTTGTTTATTATTTTTCTCCTCTTCATTCATCTGAGTGTGTTAGGTTTAACTGAGTTGTGCTCATGTTTAACTGAGTACCAGTTCTCTCAATTATAATTAGAAATGTTGTTTACTTTCTGTTCTAGCTCTAATATGCTCAGTGCTTTCATGTTTAATCGTAAAGTTTACTGTTTTGGCTGGGTATATGGCTAGGCTATATTGAAATTGTTTTCAATTTCACAAACTGAATAATGTTTTTGTCATGCCTGACAGGAGAATACCCGGGAAAACACAAGAAATTAGGAAACTGCTTGACAGAATCCCTTAAGTTAGTTTTGTTGATTGGTAAGTCTTTTCATTTAATTTCATATTTTTTGCTGGATATATGTTTCTTCATTTTCCTATTGTTCAGTTCCAACAAATTAACTGAGTAGCTTATTTGAAGAAAGATGTAAATTACTTGAATTTTAGTTTGTATGAATGTTATGGTTCTGTAAAGATTGTAAAGTCGCATAAACAGCTCCAGACAACGTAAATTACTGTATAACCATTTGAGATGTTACCTTATATGGTATTGGCTGTATGAAACTATTCTTTATCTTTTGTAGTAAGCAAACTAAGTTATGTATTTTTTTTCTCCATATTCTTTTATTCTGTTTATGAGACTGCGACTCTTCCTGTACGGAAAATAAATAGGAATAAAATATGGATGTAACCCTGTGTTAAACTTTCTAACAAATTGACCTCAGTGACTTAAGGCCAGTATTACATGCTACAAGGAAGAACATTTTTATGAAAAAAACAAAGAAAATATTATCTGTTTGGTGAACATATGCCTATTGACACATTTCATCAGAGAAAATAACAACAGTGTTAAATGATCCCTATATGAGGAGGCTGTCTAAGGCATTGATAAGCCTTCTGAGACCATAATTTTATTGGTATGAAGTCCTTAAACTGTTTTGTAGTTTGATTTTTGAAGATCTGGTTTGTGATTATTTTTGGAGATTCAGTAATTTATTTATATTGAAGATAATTACATAGTCTTTCTTGTCACAAGTCACAATTACTCAGTGTTGTAGCTCTATCCAAGTCAGATGACCTGCCTAAACTGTTCACTCTTATACACAAATTAGTCACCTGTGCTGCTATGACTAAGAGTCGTGTGTATAGCCTTATTCATGTTCCACATAGGACATTTGGACATGCTTTGAATTTAATTGTATAATCTATTGCTCCTTCTGAGGTATAATATGCAGCTATGTGCTTTGCAGGCGTTGTTTTCATGGCATTTGGTCCAAGTTATTCTTATTCCCTTGTTAGATTGTTGTATGGAAAAAAATGGAGTGATGGAGAAGCATCAACTGTCCTCCGCTATTATTGCTTTTATGTCATTGTTTTGGCTATGAATGGTAATTCACCTTGGCTTTTGTTGCTCAATTTTTATTCGTTAAACAATTTATTATAGGTTATGACCATACATCTCATTTTTTATGCTGCATATGTTTTTGACACAATGGTTCTTGGGGCTTTATTTTGTAGATGTAGTAGGAATTAGTAAATTGAATGTTAGTTTTATTGTCATGACACTTTAAAGTTAAGTAACAGCAGAAGACTAGCCAACAAAATGTGAGAATTTTTATGCATAGTCCATCTATTGTTAGCAACTACGTACAGAATGAAGGCAGCTGAATTGGTAAATTTGACATGGCTGGGGTATGTTAGGGAATCTACATATATATTTTGTACTGTTAGAATAAAGGGTAAGTGTAGAGGGGTAGAATAGGAAATGTCCATGCAACAGAAAATAACTACCAAGGGGGGCAGGTAAGGAGGGGGTTATAAATAATAGTTTCTATGAGGGGAAGTACAGGCAATTTTAATTGGGAATGCATGCGCTTTAAAACTTGAGAGACGTTGTACCCACCACTGTGCGTCAATCTGTTTCATTCTGGTTGTTCAGCCTCAGCCACTGATTCGGCCTTTGTAGTGAGATGGCCGTACCTTGACTAATAAGTCATAACTTGATGTGGAAAGCCCAATTGTCGTAATCGGAACCATTCAATTATCTCCATAGAGAGGGGGGAAGTGATGAAGTTGGTGAAAGCATCTGTCTCTGTCTTGGAAGCATCTGGAATACAGTGGAAGCCATGGGCCTTCACTGGAGAGAGAAAACGTGAATGAGCTGAATCACTTCAGAATGAGAGAGATTCTGAGGTCTGTAGGTATGAGGCTATACGGTTAAAGAAGGGCTTATAAGGATTGATTGGTAAGACCTAAACCAATAAGATGCATTTTCTTTTCGGAGTCCAGAAATAAGAACTCTACAGTTAAACGTATTTAACTTGGAGTACTCTTTGGATGGCTGACCTTCTTAGAAGTTTTCCATAATGTATATGAGTGAGGAAAAACTTGCTGAAATCCTTAAAGAAGTTTGGGATTTACAAAAATAATGGCGGCAAACAGCTGCAGTTGCGAGTGAGGAGAAAAAGTTATTGAAAAGGACGTCAGAAAGAGGTCATGACAGCAGAGAAGGGGCAAACTAGAGTTGGAACATGGTTTGCCAACAAATATTCTTACTGGAGGACAATGGATTCACTGGTAAGCACGAATCTTTGGGATGCCTCTCTTTAGACTCTAGATACTATGTTGAATTAGAGAACATAGAGGCATGACATGTTGAAATCATGTGTTTGTACTACACCACAAATATTCTATTACATGGGCACTGGGACAATCAATATATACAATGTCAGTATTGATTGCATAATAACTACGGCATCTTATCTATCCTAATTACTTAATATTCCTATAAATAGAATATATTGTTTACATAAATTATAAATATCAACTGTTAAAATGGCTGAAATCACCTGCTCAATCAGATTGCAAAGCCTTGATTATCTTACTCAATTGAATCTCATACATGGTTTTAAATTGTTCGAAGATGGAGTGTTTTTCAAATATGTTTTTGATAAAATAGATCCATTTGTAATGACTAAATGCATCAATAAAGGAAATATAACATGTAACCAATAGATGAAGTCATAGGAGCTGGTCCCCATAGACCGCAAAATGAGTTCAACGGGTTTCGAGTAAACTGTGGAGAGCTGGAAGGGTGATACAAAATGCTACATAAAATTCCTCTTTATTTTTATTAGAAACATCAATATTGTACAATTTGAGTACACTATGATTCTTAGTGTCGGAACTAGGACGGCCTAGTCTATTATGCTGCAAAGAAAGCAAAGTGGAGGAGTGTGTGGTTACAGTGTTAGTGACATTTGAAGAAGGTAAGAATGATGCAGAAAGAGCCGTAGAAATACACAGAATTATTGAGAAACCAGAATCGACATTGGAATGATTGACTAAAGTATTTGACTGCAGATGGGAAAAGGTATCAAGTCCATCTGGTGCAAGATACCTTGTAGTAGTACTTTGTGGTAGTACTTTGTGATCTTCGTGAGGTATGATTACATAATTATATGGATGAAATTCAAAATTGATACAATTATCCTTAACAAATTGACCGACAGTAATAAGATTCTTAGTAATGGAAGTAGCATGTAATAAGTTATTTATATGTAATTAACTTTATATTGATTGGGAGGATGGGAGGCTGAACCAATGGGTTTAATTAGAAGACCTTGTCCACTCCCCCAGGAAAATATGCTCCCGATTGCTGTTAGGAGCCCCATTGACCAGATTCTGAGGATTGGCAACAATGTGATGAGAGGCACTCAAATCAACATACCAATTTTGAGATTGTTCAACTGTTGCTGTATTGGCCACAGAGGCTTGGGGTTGCTGCACAGGAACTGAATAGACTACGTTAAACATCCGTTAAGTTGAACCAGATTTGTGCTATTGCCAAACAATTGTGCTTTGTTGGGGAGCTGAAAATTGAGGAGGATGAAACTTTGGTTTTATTTAAATAGATAGCTGGTAACCCATTATTCAACATAATCCATATTGTGTATAAGTTTGATATTCTAAGTTGAATTGTTCAGCTAGTAGCATTGCTGCTCATAGATTTGATTTACTTGAATGCCTAACCATATTGATGCATTAGCAAAGCTAGGTATGAGCCATTAGAATGACCGAAAAAGTTTTAATCTGTCATCCATTATGCACTTGCTTGTTTCCCTTGTTCATATCTAGCTACCCTGGTGGATTCAATTCTTCATCTGTTGTATAATGTTAATGTTTCTGTCGTTGTTTCAGGAACATCCGAAGCCTTTATGCATGCAGTTGCAACAGAGAGCCAACTCAAGCATTCAAATGATTCACTACTTGTATTCTCTTTGATCTCTGTCGTTCTGAATGTCCTACTAATAAGGCTAGCTGGGTCAGTTGGCTTGATCATGGCAAATTCTCTTAGTATCCTTTATTCCTTTATATATACCTTCTGGTTGTCTGTGCACTGTGCAGCAATCCTTATCGTAGCTTAAAGTAAAGGAAATATTTTATCTCATCTGTGTTACTGTGGATTTTACTCCCATAATTATTAGCTTAAGATCTTTATCAACATGCTGAGTTAAATTCCTATTTTCTTTTTCACATTCTTGCATCTATTTGTATCTTTATAGCAATAAAACTCAATCAGCATCTCCCATCATATACCAAAAACTAAAAGGAACAAAAAATCCAGCATTATGGAAATTTTGTTCCTCTGAGGAACAATGGGTACAAAGTTGTGTATTGTATTATTAGTGCCAACTTCATAGATCTTGATTATCGTGCTTGAACCAACTACTACCCCAGTTAATGAGAAACTTTCCTATAGCTAAATATTTGTATAATCTCTATGTTATTTAATATTGAGACACATTCACTTAAATGGCTGCAAGATTGGCTAATGGCATGATCTGCTGTAACCACTGATACTATATTTGGTCAAAGTAGAATCACTGGGACCGAAAGCTTAGATTATATCCGATGTAACAGTGCCTACTGCCTAGCATACTGATTTGTTACTTCCAGAGTCCTAACCTCAATACTTTTGTCTAAACAGCTGAAATCTAATGTGGTTATTAGTTCAACTATAATTAGCTTATATTAGTTTGATGCTATTAGTTCAGCCTTTGTGATTTCCTGCATTTAACTTACCTAATTTGTTCGTGAAAAGTTTTCTTTGGATCCTTCACTCGACTAAAGATATGACTTTGAGGATTTTATATTCGGCAATATTCATAAAGGATTACTTCAAGGTATGACAATTGGCTTTGATTTTGTTGACGGTAATTTGATGCAAATATTGACACTAGATTTCATATTTTGTTCTATTTTCTCTTTAGGGATCTTCTTCCTTTTCTTTTCGTGGCTGCTTGCCTTCGGGATGGGTTATTCTGTTACTTTCAGGTGTAATCACTCTCATTTCTGAGAATGTATTTTTGGACCAAGATAATTTCTGGCCGACATTTATGATCCATTTCTCTGTTGGACTGGCTTGCTTCTGTGTGTCATCATATGTGATGTATATTCTCATTTCCATTTTTATCGACTGCTAAGATCTTTTGTTGGATACAATTGTTTATTTTTGCTTTCTTCTTTGTTAACATACTTTTGTTTTTGGTCTTTTAGCTACTGCCGAGAAAAGCCGTTCATCAAAAAAATTATTCGCTTTCGCGATCACTCAGACTGATGAATTCTGCAGGTTAATTGCAAGGTGAATTTTATTCCTTTCAAACTACTAATTTCTTAAGATTTATCTTTGGATATAATACATTAGCATTTTTTTTGTTGCAGATAATGGAAGATGATGAATTACTAGTTAGTTTTGTACGGAGGATAGTATGTCTCAAGCTGACAACCTAAATTTTGGTACATGCATAATAATACTTTGTTCATGTTTTTGTAAATTAGACCTCACTAGTTCACTGATTGAATACAAAATGACAGTGCATTCTTCTTATTATTCCTTGAGTTCTTAATCCTAGAAGGTTTCATATTTCCTTTTACGGGAGAAATTTTGTATAATTTATTATGCATTTTATTTTTTATAAGAATCTGTTTGTTACATTTCACAGGTGTGTGTCCGGTCCTAAATCATAATATATTTGAAGTTGAAACAGCTAATGGATTTTCTATGTTGCTTTATATTGTATAAATAGAGACTTGGATCATAAATCAACGTATGTTGGTTCTCATGGTAAAGAGTTTGATTATTCTTAAAATAATATCTGGCAAGTTTTAAGTCTTGTAAATTATAAATAAGTATAGGAAGAGGATTACCTCCTTGTGAGTCTACTCAACTCGACTCAAATTCTGCTGGGAATCTAGGAGAAAAGTGACTCTGTTTATAATTTCATATTCATTTTGAGCACGAACTGTTTAACTTTTTTTGGGTAAAAAACTTGATAGTTTTTCGAAAGCATATTTATTAGTTCGTTCAAATTCGTGTGAAAAGAGTCATATGTCAAGCTACTGATTCGAGGATTAATTTCATAGCAGAACTTTTCCAAAGGGCAAAAGCCTTAACTACATCGTAAACAAAAAAAAAAACTCTTTAGTGTAACCTGATGTTGAAAATACTAGGTATGTATTACCATGACAAATTTTAATGACACAATTAGGGTATCAGAAATTTCTAAGAGCCTTGCTGTCTATTTGCTTTATATACTTCAAATTTTGAAAATTCAATAAATGATCAAGATGTGGGAAAAATAATGGAGATATGGTGAATTTGATTATGATAGAAATAAATATCTCTCAAGAGGTGGAAATTGTGCATCAGTACAAATTAGCAAATTGTCTGGATATAATGGGGATAAATGATTGGTTTATATTATAACTTAGGCAAAATACCATTTGATGTTAGAAGAGATAAAATAGAAGGCAATTATATAAATAGGCTAACATAAAATAGAATAATAATAATCTATTAAAGTTTAAAAGCCATGGTTTAACTAGCGATTCAACAGTTAAGACATCAAAAATATGACACTAAAATGAAATTTCTTGATGCTTTTAAAAATGAAAATGCCAATTCCTCAAAATGATAATAAAAAATTGAAAAAACTAATCTAGAAAATGTAATTAGATTTATGAGAAACTTATTCTGTTAATGAACAAGTCTAACTGGTGAGGCAGAAATCTCAAAAGTCAAAATCAATCCACAAAAAGCAAAATAGTGATGAAAAAAATAGACAGAAAGCTACAAAGGTGATGATTCATATGACACCTATTGTCACGAGTATGTTGGTTGGCCTCCAATATCACTAGAAATGACCAACAATGGTAATTATAATCTTTGAAATCTTAAAAAAAGTAGAAAAAAGAGAAAGAAGGAAAAATATGAAGCTTATGATTAAAATGTAGACTATGATTTTAAACGAGTATCCAATTTAGAGTGTGCATAAAGTGTATTCCATTTTCTAAAACAAAATGATATCATTTGTTGAGTTTTGCTTAAGAGGTTGGATTCCTTGATGGATTTCACAACTTTTTGGTTTTTTGCTTTATATTGCAGCATTGCATGGCTGCCTTTTGTACATGTTCAATAAACATGAAGATTCAAATCAAACATAGAATAAAATAACTCAACTTATTGTGCCAATTTTGAACTTTATCATGGAAATATATTTGAAGATAATGTGCTAACAGATATGTATGTCATTGATTAAGTTTATGTATATATGTAGTATACTATAACAAAATTAATTTCATCTCATTGTTATATCAAAAGTAATTATAATGAAAACATAGGTGTTTGAGTTTTTTCATGTGAAATTTCTGTATAGAATCAGAGATGAAAATTGAATCCAAATCTATTTAGTACTCGAATTTAATATACATGATAGGTAGTGTAAAACATGCACTACTTGTATCAGCGCACACATGTAATTATTTACAAAATTGAGAAAGTTTGTATGTCATGCATGCAAAAGATACATGAACAAGTGTTAATAAGCTACAATACAATTCACAATGTAAAAAGTGATAATAAACTACTTAATTTAAGGTTGGATTTGTGATTGAAGTGAGAGAGTTTGAGAGTGAAGTAATAAAGAGGTTGTAAATTCGTTCTTCAATGTCAACAAAATACAAACAATATTAATTATTAATATTATCAATTTAAAAAACACCAGTTGAATTTAAGGAAAATTTGATTGTGTTATAATAAAAATTGAAAAAAAATATAACCAATGGCTTGCTTAGACATTATTGACCAAATATATAAACACATGAAAAGGAAAGTTGAAGTGGTGACATTTTTTTTAACTTCAATGAGAGATAGATGGCAATTTCCCAAATTCTACCCTAACTCTTGATTCCTATACAATTATTATTTGTCCTATATATTACTTTAGAAGGTCTTAATCATTTGCTTGTCTATCTCTTCCTATAGTAGCGGTGCTCTCTCATTTCACATCTTATGTTAAAGTATCTTTTTGCAACAAACACCATATAAATATGATAAAACATGATATGTAATGATTATTTATGGGACCCTATAATCTTAAATTCTCTTGATGTAACATGCTTTTAATTAAATTCGCTTAAGGCCTCATAAAGGATCACCAACAACCAAAGCAATGGTTTCAAATTCCTAATCACTAAGAGGTTTGATCATACATGATCTTTAAATATCTATCTCTTTTAATTATCATTTCTTTTTACTTTTTTTCTTTCTAATTTACCTAGAAAAGTTAGTTTAGTTTTACATGGTACTATATTACAAATTTGTCGCTGATTAATTAGTTGAATATGAGTTTTTTTCCTCTTTGATTTATATTATTAGTCAAGTAGGTAGCTGTTTCCTTTTCAATGTGATGTGACCCTTTTTTTCAATGTGGTAGCTATATATCAAGTCTTTCGTACTATTTTTTGGCTAAGTTAAATTTATTTTTGAGCAATGCTAATTGGTCCTTAATACAAATCTTATTTTAAAAAATTCTCTAAATATAAGTCTATTTTTTAAATTATTGGATTTATTTATTAACTTTTTTTTAATTAAAAATTTCCATAATTAATTTACTATTCTTTTGTCTCAGGTAGTCTTTAATTTACTAATTAGTGATGAAAGAAAAAGTAGTGATAGATGAAAAGAGTCTGTTAGTAGTATATTGTTACCCACACATATCTATTCAAATTTGTTGGAGGAGAATGCAAAGCGTGAGAATAATAATAATCTAACGCTCCTAGAATAATAAGAGACATCGATATTATATTTTTATTGGAAATTTTGAATAGAGATGTAGTGTTCATTTTTTTTATAATTTTAGGGTATTAGTTCGTTGTTGTTCTCTACCCGTCTTTAGACTCTCCAACTAGTTGTATTAGAGTCATGTTCGACTTGGTGTGGAGTAGGAGTCGATCTTTGTATTGAAAGTTTTTTTGATGCTGTAATTAAAAAACATGTTTTGTCAGTTGTAATGATAATGCAAGTATAGAATGTGAAAGACTCACACTTGAGGAGTAAATTGTCACTTGTTTAGTTTTACATTGATTATAAATAAGCATGACCGATAATCAACTTGTGTAATCATAACATTGATATAGGACCCCACTTAGGGAGGTCCCAAATAATTTTTATTGTATACTCTAAACTCTACAAAAATTGCATTGATATCCTTAAATTTGTATAATGATCACTCTAAAATTTTATATTTACACCTTATGTTTAAAATGAATATCCAATATGAATAGAGAGTATATTCTCTATATACTATTTAAATAGGGACTAAACACCTCATTTCTATCGACTCTCATCTACTCTTTACACCCAGCCACTAAGTCTATGCGAGCTGCTGCAGCCTACCAAATGCCACCATCACCAACAAAGATTAAGAACTCAATTTGTTATCTATTAAGATTCAATCTTATGTTAAAATTTTAAGAATTCATTACTGATTTATTAGAGATATTACTGAAGTTGTATTTAGATATTATTTACAATTTATTTATTTTGATGAATTTAAATAAAATAGTTTAAGTTGTTGGTATCTCATTCAATAAAAATATAATATTTCAAAATAACTTATAATTTTTAAAAAATTATACTTTTATTAGGATTCAATTTTTTAAATTTAAAACATTAAACAATCCAATAAATAAATTAAATATTTAAAATTGATAACTCATATTTAATATTTATAAATTTTCAATATGGTGTCAAAATATCATATAATTCTCGCTCTCTTGACCTCCCAACAAAATTCAATCTTAGTTTAAATGGTTTCTGCACTCACTACTATACTACTATAGTAGCTATCATTGATTCTTTATCTTTTTTAATGGGGCCATCTATGCAATTTCTAATATGCCTTTGAAAATACGATTAAGCCAAATATTGATCATTATGATATTCCAAAATAAATTGCATGCTAAAAAGAGTTGTTGCTTGGGAGGCTTACAGCTTCTCTGTTGCGCAAACAGTAAATTCTAGTAATAAAGATAACTTTTTCAATCAACACTAGTGGTTGAATATGCTCATTACTAATTGAGATAAAATGGCAAAACTTGCTAATTTTGGTTTAAGTATATGCAATGCTTATTTGAGTTAGAAATTAGTCCTAATAATATGTATCTTAAATAAAATCTCAATAAATTATGGATCATAATAATATTTTATTTGAGTTTGGATGTTACAAAATCAAGAGATACCTCAATGAACGAAGAATGATATTAATTTTATTTTATAGAATATCATACATGATATTTTATAAAAACATGTCATCGGTTTTAATGTAGACAATTTTATAGTTCTTGTTTGTTCATTAAAATTTATTTTTTCATCGATGACGACTAAAAGTAATTATTTTATTTACTCTAGAAATTAAACATGGCAAAAAAAAAATTAAAACTTTTTCGAAGTAAAATAAATTGTAAATTTCTATTTATTAAAAAAAATTAAAATTATAAATTTACAACAAACTTAAAACATTTAAATTAATAATATATAACAATAAAATACTTACAAATATTTTGACATAATTAAAGTAATTATCTAAAACATAAATATTATATAAAATGAAAAAATAAATAAAAAATATCACATTAAAATAACGAATAAAATAATGTTGCACGTTGTCGACGAACTCTAAAAAAATATAAATAAACTAAATTTATAAGAAAACTATTAAATTAAATAAAATGAAAAATTGAAACTGACGTCAATTAACATTTCAAAAAATAGAGAAAAAAATCATATTCTCTTCTCCATGTTGTGAAGGGAAAATTTCTGCTTGGGCCATCCATAAGTAATTAAAATTCATTAGAGAAATTAAAATTAAAATTTTTACGTAATTAGGGATATGATAATGTATAGTTATGCATGATTGAATTTGAAGAGTGGAGCCCCTAAGGAGGTGGGGCGTAAATAGCAATTAATAAAACTTGAGTTAAATTAAGTGATTTGATAAAATATTGACTTTAGAGAAAAAAAGGTGTCACATGCTCTCACTTCACTCTTCTTCAAACACTCATAATTCTGTTCTCCACTTTCATTATTACAAATTACTATAATTAAAATCTATAATACAAACTCAAATCAAAACAGACAAAATGTGAGAAAGTGTATGAGCTAAAACAACTATTTTAAGTCAAAAAGAATAATAATATTAAGAATTGGAATGCTAAATCTGCAAAAAGAATGTAAGTGGGACTATAGATGGACCCCAATTGAATCAATTCATCACTTTTACCACCCACCTCATATTCCTTTCAACAATAGGTTTCAAACTTTTTCATCATTCCCTTGTGGACCAATTTTATGTAACTATTTTCATAACACATTCCGTTTTGTTTATATGTCTTTATTTGCATGCTGTCTTGTCTTTTTACAGCTTTGGGCCTTCTTTGTTGCATTTCATAGATAGCCTTAGCTTTCCCTTACTCACTTCTTATTGGACATAGATTTCTTGCATTCCAAAATATTCTTGCATTTACACACTCATACAATTCAATTAGTTGTTATTGAATAGTTCATATATGCAATAGTGTGATTATGTAATTACGAACTATCATTTATTTACTTAATAAGTAAAAGAATTATATAATTATTGAGCTACAAAATCTAGATCATCAAATTGCATTAGAGATTCATATTCTCACTTTATAAATCAAATTCAAAATGCTAAATTGAAATCTCCAAATTGTTTGGCAGTATATTCCCTTAATTTAAGGAGTTCAAATTTTGATAAAAGACAAAATTAGAAGAAACTAAATAAAATAAAAAATAAAAAATAAAACAAGAGAAAAAAAGAAAGAAAATCTTTATGCATAAAACCATATTTCCTTTGGATTCGAACATAACAAAAAATACTCAAATTTAGTGGTCTCAACTAAGAGAATTTTATTATTTTCATTCTATTTAATAATGTCATTCTTAAAATACTCCTAAATTATATAAAGCATGTTTTTCAATTATTCTTTTGCTTTCATAGACCAATTTTTTATGAAGGATACTTCAAAAAATAGTTTATATGTTTTATTACAAATAGATTACCGTTGACTAATTTTTTAATAAATGTAAAATTAATTATTTTTAATCATTGTATACAAAGTAGTTGTTTGATTAAGATTTTAAAATTGATTTTGTGTAAAATATGTTTTATTTAGTTTTTTATTTCTTTAAATTTGTGTTAATATTATCTGTGTTTTTGAATAAATAATAATTTATATTTCTAAAATAAAATATGTTTTTTTATTATTTTAAAATATTTATATTTATTAATTAATTTTTAATTTATATTCATATCAATGATTTACTTCAAAAAATTTACATAAATATAAAATAAATATATATTTTACAAAATAAAAACAAAAAAAGTATTTTATGAAAATATACATAAACTTATTTTTCTGAGGAGAAAGCTACCCTATGTCACATTCTAATCTCTAGACATTCACTAGCAGCAGAATTTAGTACTTTTTTTACCTTCTCTTTCATTTATTGGTGTTTTTTTAACATAGGAACGTGCATGATTCTCTGCAATGAATACCCTTATTGATGAAAATCTCATTTTGAATTGTACCTATGTGTAGGAGAGAGGGAAAATGACATGTGTGGTTAATTATAGGTTGTATTTATGTCAGTATGCATCTTTGGTACATTATATTAATCCAAGCTCATTATTGGAGACATCTTAGCCCCAAATATAAGGACTTTTTTTTTGTTTTGTTAATTGCTATATATGATGATGGCAACATAGTTTTAGCTTTTAACCAATTTAACTTAAATGCATTTCCCAATTGATATGAAAATTATTCATGTCCCTTTCAACATTGCCTCACTCCTAATGGCATCCAAATTAAGGTATGATTTTTTTTACACATTTATCAACACTATATTTATTGTTTATGTCATGTGGTTAATGACAATATATTTTTTCACGGCCACTAAAAAGTACATGAATATTTATAACATGCAAATACTTGTTAGTTTAGTTTATTAAGTAGTTATTGTGTGTGTAATTTAAAAATATTTTAATATGTAGATGGTAAATAATCAAATTTAAGATGAATTGATATAAAGGTTGTCGAATATAATAATATATAGTCTTTTTTAGCTATACCATGCGAGTTTAGCCTAACAAACAATATTGAAATATATTTTTAATTGGTCATGATCATGGTTAATAAGAGTTAAGTTCTACCATTTAATCTATATATATATTAATTCAGTTTATTATGATGTTATTAACTACTTTGATTCATGATCCTTCATAAAGTGATTAATGTAGTATTAAAGTAATTCATTAATAATAAAATTAACTGAATTAATTGAATATATTTGTAAGTAATTAATCATTCACTTTAACTGTTTGTACAAAATGTAGTATCAAAATAAACAAATAAAGCTTTGCAATAAAAGATATAGTAATTTTATTTTGTCGATTAAAAAATAATATTATTTATATTTTATAACTTTAATGATTTAATTTTATGATTAAAAAAAGAAAAAACTCTTAGATTCATGTACAGTAGATTCAAATTTTAAGAGTATCATTAGAAAAAAATAAATATAAATACTTCAATGTATTTAAAATATTTCATTGAATTTGGAACACGAATTTACCACCTTAAATTTTTTTTTATATCAAAAAGAAAATTATATATAAATTAACTTTCTCTCTAATAATTTATGAAAAAATTAACACATCAATTTATATTAAAAAAACTCAATATTATTATAAAAATTATTTTAATATTTATTTTTCCACTGAATATATATCACATCCATACAAATAATTTGATTGACATAATTGAAGTGTGTCCTCCAAATAGAAAACTTGGAGGTGATGTCAGGGCTAAACAGTGTTGGAATTCCACTTGTAACTTATAAGTGGCTCTAACCAAACCTATACAGTTTATACGATTAATCTTTGTCATTGTAGATAGTATAGTTGTATGTCCTTTCAAGAGTAGAGACAAAATTTGAATTGGATGCAAACTAAAGAGGAAAAGAAACATGTGAGTCAAGCTCAATAATTAATAAAAATAAAAAAATATTGGAATTAATGTATTGTGAGAGGAGTTGGCAAAATTACAATAGACCACATCAATTTAAAAAAAAAGTTATTAAAGTTTTATTAAAATTAAATGTAAATAGGATTCTGTTAAATTTAACTTTAACTATTTTTTATATATGAATTTAATGAATATATAATTTTTAAAAAATTGATCATCAATTCTTTGAGTCTTGTTGGAAGATAATTGAAGATGATGACTGATTTGGATTTATCTAAAAAAAATAATAATATTATTAATATTTTAAGATATAGAAGATCAAATTTTTATTTTAAATTAAATAAATAATTAAATTAAAAAAATAAATGACTTAACTGTTATAGTTATTTTGTCTAAAAATTATACTAACAAAAGACATACACTTTTTTATTAAAGAGTAAATTAATATATTGATACTAATTATTATTTTTTGTAGTCGTATTATTAATGTGAAGTATTCACTAATTTTATCGATAATATTTTTGCCGAATCAGAACTTCACTAACCACTTTAAAAATCTTGTCTCTTAACCATATTTTTATATAAACATAACTCAAATTCAAGACCTTATTAAAAAAATCAGAGTCTAAATATTTTTAAGATAAATGTAATCTTGGTATTTTGATACCAATTTGAATATTTATTTATTAGTTAATTGAAAGAAAATTGTGAGTAAATCATGCATGGAGTGGGGAAGGAGTTTATAATTTATTTACAAACACAACCATAATGGCACATGAGAGTTGAGACAATCCAAATGTTAGGTAGGACCAAGTTGAGTAGTGATGCTAACTAGCTTCATAACTCATGTACTATATACACTATATACATTCTCTTTGCTTCTGTGTAGCACTAAAGTAGAGACCTCTCATATAGGCTCTTACCTATTGGCTTCACCATTTGGCACCATTTGGATATTAACTAAAGCCACTGTGAAACAACCCGGACCACCTATAAGTATTTTACTTATGATTTTGTGGTCCTCTTTTTTTATTAGAAATTAATGAAATTTTGTTTTTAGTGAAATTGAAGTGGTATTTAAAAGGTAAATATTTCTACTGTTAATTAGATTAGAAATATGATTCATCAAAATTTGAAATAAAAGAAGTTAATGGTATAGAAATGTGATTCATGGGAGAATATTGTGTTTTTTAAAAAGTGAACTCATGGTGTTACCTTTTTTATGTATGTATATAGACATTTTATATTGATGTCATCACATGTCATATATACCGAAGAATCTTCTTGTGAGTGGACAAGGGCGACATCTTTTATATTTTTTTATTTATAAATAATAATGATAGATTATTAAAATAATAGTGATAAGTTACTAAAAAATTCATTAAATATTTACGGTTTTGAGAATCCAACATTGATTTTCTTGGACTCTCTCTCTCAATCGCAATGGTCAGCTGTCAACGCCTTCTTCGTTATCTCAATATGTTTCTTATATTGTCCATGTTTTTACTCTTTTCTTCTACTATTTAAGTAATTTTTCTCTATAAATAGACTAAAACACAAATATCAATTGATCTTGTCAGCAATAATCTTCTTATCTTTACCACAATGTAAAAGAGATTATTTAATGGTTCTTAAATCACAACCAAGTTGCTCATATCATATTAGAAATTACACGATTGAAGAGAATCGAGAAATGAAGTGACATTTATTAAAAAATTTAAGTTCTAAAATAAATAGGGAAGACAAATACATATTATTTGATTGATCGACTTATCTATCTTATCTTAACGGTTTCTACGGCTACTACAAAAGATCATTTTCAACAATGAAGTCAAGACAAGACTTCATAACAAGATGGATGGTAAATTTTGTGATGGCAATATGATGTTTTATGTTGAAAAAGAAATAACTTAAAGCTTTAGTTCTGATTCAATTACCGATGATTTCAAGAGTTTAGGAGATCAATGGTACAACTTTTATTCGATATAAATATTTATTTTCACAAATTATATTTTTATTTTATATTGATATTATGTTGAATCTTTGATAAAATTATATGACTTTTATGAATTTCAATTATAATATTTACTCCTACTTATAATCGACCATATATTGATCCAATTTCTGAATTGAGAACAAAATCAAACTGCTTTCTATTTGATTCTTTAAACTTGTCTCTAAAATTCATTTTGTTTTTTGATTTTATTTTAATAGAACAAACTATACATTAATTTGTATCAAGGTTATACACAATTTCAACCGCTACCTAATTATTTTTTTTTTCAATAACTAAAATTTTATTAATAAGGGTCTATCTTGCTTCCTAATTACTTATCATCAATATCAATTACATTTTTAAAAGAGAGTATAATAGGTATGCTACCACTTATCCGTATTTTATGAGAAAATAAATAGAGTAAAGATTTAAATTGATTTCCAACAAAACAAAAGAGTACAAGATTTATTTTGGTCTATGAATCTTTCTCAAGTTTATTGATCTACAAAATTCGTCAAAGCTCACTACCATATGATATTTCGACAGTTATGCTTATTTTCTCCACTTTTAGTGTTGCTAACGACCAACATGGAGACACAATAATAGAAAAATAGCGCACATGGATAATATCAACATGACGGACGGAAGAAGCAGGAAAACGAGCCGATTGTGAGGTGTCACAAACTACCTCAATTAGAGTTATCACTCATTATCCACATAACTAGTCAAACAAAACTACATTTTTGTAATCCACACTTTATAACCAGTAGGATTAGTTTGGCTTATAAAAACTACAAATTGTAATTTTTCTGACATATAATCAATCAAACAAGTTTTTTATGATATCTCAATTTTTATCTTATTTTATGTTAGTTTATTACTCAATGTAATCATTTAAAGTAAAAGTATAATTAAAAGTTTAGAAGAGTTAATTGTTTTTTCATATAAATACTTTTTCCAACAACAATTTTAATTACTAAATTGTTTTTTTTTTCCAAGAATTGAACAGATCAATAATTTGAGTATTTACTCAAATGAATTTAATTATTACTAATATTTTTTATCTAAATTAATTTAATACTAACCTCAAATCAAGTTTTGGCATATTAAAGAAAAAAATAGATGTTGCTTGTAATTAGTATAAATGAAAAAAATGTAGACATAGAACTTTTATGATTGAAAATGATATACCTAGGGAGAAAGTGTGAAGGGTATAAGGGAGACAGAATAAAGGAGAAATAGTGCCCACGAGAGCACTTACTACCAATTTAATGACTCAAATGGGTCCCAACTTCTGCTACATGTTGGCTGTGGCGTGGTCTCTAACATTTTCACTTTCATGTATATCACTTTTGTGTAGTGCCTCTTTTGGTCATTTAACTCAACTTTCAAATTCATTTCTCAAGTTTAAAAATGCCCTCACTCTCATGTTTACCAATTACCTCATATATTTGGGTGCTTAATACTATCCACAATTAAATTCTCCCTGTTCTGGTGTTTAAGACAATCTGGTGGTATATATATATATATATATATATATATATATAAAATAATTTTTAAGAACTGTAATTGTAGAAATCTATTTTTATAATAACTTTAAACTTTTTTTTATAGAAATCTACATTATTGATTCGTTCAGGCATCTAAATTCAAATAAGCCTGATTTAGAGACCGCTCATGAAAGTTACTCTATCTTATTACCACTAATCTATGTTGAAAGTTACTTTCATTTTGCTACTCAACGAGAGTATACCTATATTAATTATATCAATATCAATGCTTATTGAGTAAGATACTTATTAGATATGATCTTCATATACAGATCATCATCATCATCATGGTCGTGTTTTTTTATAACTTTCTAACGTTACTAATAGTACCTTACCATTATAACCACTTAGTTACTTTTAACTCTAACACTTAAATTTTGTGTAAGTAATTCGATTGAAGAATTAAAGAACGTCAAAAAAAGTTATATGAATGATGTTCCAAATTCAAATTGGAGAAAATTAATCACTGCAACATTAATCTTAATAAATTGTAACTATTAATTTATTAATATTTATCTATAAAAATAAAAATTTAATCTTAAAAAAATTATTTATTTTAGAATGAAATAAAAATAAAATTGATATATAGTTGAAAAATTTATATATCTCATTAAAATGTTAGTCAAAATATATTAATTTTTCATCTACTAATTTTATTTATTATTGATAATCAAATTACCATGTCTATGCAGTTATATAATATAGTAGAAAATGAAGAATGTAAGTTAAAAATTATGGAAACTTGAGATGAAACTAGTGTCATGCGAATTGAAAAACATGAAAGAAGTCTCGTATAGAAGAAATATCACACACTAATAGATTTTATAAAATCGAAATATGACTTTTGGGATGTGCCCTAAGAGATGTCCAATTTTATGAAAGACTGAGAGCACACTCAAATCGACCACCACACGCGTGCAACCACCCTTGTTGTCTGGTTGGACTGTGTGGTGTATTATTTTTTTGTATCAGAAAAAATAGAGAAAAATTATTTTTTACTACAAGCGTTTTCTTCTTCTCCACAACTTATTTTTACACGTTTTTTTATGCCCTCCATCGAGTCAACAAATTCGTAGATCCGTTTCCACTCCTCTCATTTTTCGGGCAACAGTTTCCTATATTTGGTCAACCTGAGCGCACATTTTGTGCTCCACTCAGTTGCAGAGTTTTTCTATGAATAGAGGATTTCATGCAGTTCAGTTTTTTGAATCAAATCTCCGAAATTTACTGAGTTTTTGCTCTTCTTTCTTTTTTGCTCTTCTTTCTTTTTTGCTTCATCTCATATTTCTCTTTCTATCCATTTATCAAAATATTACAGATTCTTGAGTTGTCTTAATTGTCTTTAGATTGTGTAATTTTAGAACGGTTTTATACCGTGCAGCAGAAAACCAATACAATATTGTATCTAAGTTGTTTTATCTTATGGACGTCGTGGTTGATCGTATATCTTACACAATTTTGGACAGTGTTATGAAAATTCTTAAAGAGAATGACCTAGTATTCAACTCAACCAATTAATATCTTCGGTGACTGAAAATTAGTTTTCAAAATAGTTTTTTCAAAATTAGTTAAAAAAATAACAATTTTAAGATGTTTCATCGAGTTTTCTTTCTTATTTTTTTGCTTCATCTCATATTTCTCTTTCTATCGCTTTATCGAAATATTATCTTATCATATTTTCGAGTAGTCGTCGTATGATATTTTTTGAGTGACCGTAATCACTATATTTAGAAGGGTAATTTTTTTACAGTACAATAAAAAATCAATATAGTTGTTTTATCTTGGGACGTTATGGTTGATCGTTTGTCTTGTACAATTTAAGACAATGTTGTGAAATGTCTTACAGCAACCAAATCTGCAACTTAATCCAATTATATATTCGACAACTGAAATTATTTTCAAAACAGTTTTTTGAAATTCTAAAAACAGTATATTTTCATTCTAAAATTAAGCTTCAGTTTAAAACTAAAAAGACTTATTCACTCTCTTCATTCCACATTAATTTTCACATTTGACTAAATTACATATATTAAAAAAAATTAAATGAAAAAAAAACTGATTTTACTAATTTATTTTTATTGTCTATTGATTTATTTTTATTATTATAAATGTAAAATAAAAAATAATTATCTAAAGCTATACAAATAATATTAAATAAGGTTACATTTGAAAAATTATTGTATTGAAAAAAAAATTACATTAATTTTGGAACAAACTTTTTATTTATAAATATAAAGTGAAAAAACAAAAGGGACCAAACTATATTATATACCCTTATAGTACGTCCATTTCCAGCTTACATGACAAGTAACATATCTTTCTGTATTTTTCTTCCCATTTGTCTCTATTTTGATTTTTGTAATTTATCACACATGCTATCTGCTTAGGCTATGAGTACAATTTGACAAAAGCTCTTTCTATTTGAATTTTTTGAACCATGAAAGCGTCCCTCTCACTATATTATACAAAATGAATCACATGCTATATTTTAGGAAAAATACAAAGTCTAAGATGTGACAACCATGTCGTTATTATAATATAAATCCAATCTCTTTGCCACTATTTTATGACTCAAAATATTGTTAGCTTATTTCCAACAAAACCATTTGTATAGGTCCTATTTAAGAGGTAATGTGATTAAATTGGCTCTGTGAATTGGACATTTTAGTTGGTTTTTTCTTCAATTTGGATTTGAACTATACGTTTCGCTGTCATTAAAAGTTTCATTTTTATTTTATTTGTCTGAGTGTAAAAAAAGTTTCACATTTTCAAGTTAGTTTATAAATATTCATTTTTCTCTATTGGTATATGTATTTGTTCGCAAATGCCAAATTGCATGAGGGTTCAAACAAGCATAGGGTGAAACTATGTGTATGAATGAGTAGTCCTGGCTACTCATTTTTTCTTTATATATTTTGCTAAGTTTAATTAGGTTTAAATATATTTTTTGTATTTATAAATATATTTTGTTTTAATTTTAATTTATGTAATTTTTTATTTATTTATATTCTTGTAAATTCTAATTAACTTTAATTAAAAAAGTCTTTTATGAATTTTTTTAATAAAAAAATATGATATGAACAATTTTAGATGGCATATGGTAACTGTGTAATTGTTGTTTACTACACAATAGTTAATATTTAAAATTTAAAATCATTTTATTAATTCATTTAATTATTTAATTAAAAACTTAAAACTAATTAATTAATTAATTAAAATTCAATAATTTTCATCTTTAACTCTAATTTATTCATCTTTAAATCACAAATTATCATATCTAGATCCAAACCCTAAAAATTCTAAGATCCATACCATAAACATTAGATGAGTGTACTTCTATATTAATTTGAATCATATTTTGATCAAATCGAACCAAGGTATCGGCAATCATGACTACTAAATGATTTTGATCATCTCTAAAAGATGAAGCACAAGTATTCATGTTGTTGTTATCTCAATAGAAAACAAAAGTAAAATAAGTTTTTTAATTGTTCTCAAATGTAGCAGGCGTATTAGATGAGTACCATCAAGAATATTTATCTTGTAACAGTCCGATTTTTACCGATATTACTGTTAATCACGACGTTTTCGTTGCACTTTTCTCTCTGTAGAAAATAACAAATTTTTATCTTCCGTGGAAATTAAACCCGATACTTGGGAGCTAGCTCAATTAGTAGTAGGAATGGATGAAAGATAATACTTTTCCCTAATTATCAAAGGTAAGGACAAGTGAAGACCGAAGATATTTAAAAGACTAATTTTAGAATGTGTTGTGGTTATTAAGAGTACATCGTAATTATAACCTTCTAAAAAGATTGCTTCTAAAAAGATTGAAGAATAGTGAACCCATTTAATTACATATAATCGCTATGCTCTTGATTCTAAATAATGTGTATGCTGAGATTTAATTATACATACATGTTACGAAACCAACTATTTATTTACCTACAATACTAAATTTTTTTTACAAATACAAAGACTGTTATTAAATATTACGTAAAAAAATAGATATCAATAAATTGTAACAATATCAATTACTACCACAAATCAAACTCATTTCTTCCTACAATTGCATCATTTACTATTTCCAAGAACATGCATAAATAGAAATTGATCATTCAACGGCTTAATGAAACTACACTTATTGAATTAATAAATTAGTTTCGTAATTCAAAAAATATTCCTATTTCATGTGGGAAAAATCTACTTCAGTGACTTAAAATTACCTCTTTTTGTTTATGAATTCTCCTTTCAAACTAATTGTTGAATGAGTCACGAAACAATAGTTTATTACACACAACATCACAAAAGAAATTTGAAAAAAGATGAATCGTGATTTTGTACAACTACAAATAAACAAAAAAGAATCATATAAACATAATATCTTTTATATATATAAACGGGGACTAAGTTGACAATGCTTTTAGAGGGAGAATGTTGCTTAAAATTGATATTTATTTTTATATATAATTATATTGACAAATTAGATATGTATAATCAATATAATATGTATATCAAATCCAATTAAATAATTAATATGAATATCCATCTATACATAATATAAAAGAAATTCTAAAGTTTTAACTACCACTAACTATTAATTTTAGTTGTACATTTTTCTGGACAAATTTCTCCTTAAAAATCATATCTTTTCCAAATTTTATTTTGGATATAAACCATAATTAAATAAATCCAAAACGAACTACCAATTTTAGTTGAATATGTTTTTTTATACAAATTTGCTCTTAATAGTACAAATTTTTTAAATTTAAATTTAGAAGCATACAAAAACATTAGAATTGTATTAGTTTAAATTACACATTTTTCATATTGGACCTCATGGACAATATAATGAAAATTGAGAAAGATATTAGTTGTATTAATTTTTTTAATAATTAATATTGTTTTTACAAATTTATCTTTGAAGAAAGATAATTCATTAATGTTAATATTATAATATTTATTATTGTTTATAAAAATATATGTAAATTAGATAAAAATTTACTAGTAAAAAAAAAATTAATACAATTAAAAATTCAAAAAGAGTCTTATAAAAAATAATAATGAAATTTCACCATTGATTAAGAACGAACATAGTATAAAATACAAATAAATGAATTTGATAAACAAAAATTATTATTATAGAACAAAATCTATACAGAAAAACTCAATAAAATAAAAAGGACATATATGTGTCTATTAAAGATAATGGAACATAAAATTTAGAGGAAGAAAAAGATATTGGATGGCAGCATGCACCTGTTCGTGACAAATTGGGATCAGGATGATTGTGCTTCAAGCTTTATTCATATCTTAATATATACTTTAACAACACTAATGATACAAAAGTAGTTATTGCCCATCATAGTATTGCTTTAGAGGTCAAATGGTGTTAACAAAAGTGACAAAATTTAAGCATATTCGGCATTTGATATAGTAGTATTAGTTAAGCATAAACAATTAACCCATCATTATGATACATTCTTTTCAGAAATGCTTTGAAATTGATACAATATAATCATCATATATTCTTGAATTTCAAACTACGGCGCCAATTTAGGTAAGACGATATGTTTAAGTGGTTTTTTCTTCACTTAGAATGTTTTCTTTTAATGCAAAATTAATTCCTACGTTAATTGATCTATAAAACCATAATCTTATTATGAGTTTATGACCAACACTCTGTGGTAGGTGTAGATGACAAAACGACTCAAGCACCTATTTGGATGTTCCAAATTTTGATTCGTGTATGTATAGCAGGTTTAATTAGGAGGGGGAAAATTACAAGGTTTAATTAGGAGGAAAATTTCATCGTGTATATTTGGTATATGATGAGTTTACTGTAATCATGGTGCGCCATAGTGATCTTTACAAAAAATACAATAAGTAGGTTTTATAAAATTAAAATAGTTTAATTTATATATATTGTTTGTAGAAAGAATTTTTACATTAACAGTGAATCATAATTATTCGATGTTAAAAAATGTTTAACTTATATCATTACTACATTTAAAATAATAGACATGAGTAGATGTGATATGCTAATAGTATAAAATATTTTACATTGTTAGTAGATGCAAATTAAGCTCAAATCAAAATAGACCACAAACATACATTATAATTATAATACCAAACATACAGTGTATATTAGATACTTTATAGTTAATATTGCTATATATTAGAAATACTCTAGTTTGTTAGTTAGTTGATAGTTAAGAGTTTAAACTAGATTTTTTTTCCCAATATGTATTTACCT
Organism: Cicer judaicum; assembly: GCA_037974835.1. Lineage (NCBI taxonomy): Eukaryota > Viridiplantae > Streptophyta > Magnoliopsida > Fabales > Fabaceae > Cicer > Cicer judaicum. Next base: position 143,597 of record JBBPBS010001012.1, read on the forward strand.
AAGAAAGTATTTGCTTTTGCATAAGTTTGTTAAGAGCAATTATAAGGACAAGAAAGGGATTGGGATATAGGATTCAAGTTGTTGCTTGTCATTGTCTCGTTTGAATTTATTATTATTTTTTAAACTAAAGAGTTAGGTAAGGTTTTTTTTTCTTGCATCCAATACATCTAAATAAGGGTCTAATGATCACCAAAATTCTGTCTCAAAATCTTGTCATTTAAATTTCTAGGTGAATGATTTGTATTGTTATACATATATGGACCCTGCATTCCTTGATTGGGATTATGCAGACATATTGGTATTAACCAATTTAGAATATTTGTGGTCCATATTTCTGTTTAAGACAAGGCTCCCACCTGAATCTACATGCTGGAACTAAGGAATGACAGAATAAATTAAGATAGAGCCAAATATCCAAAAGAAAAGAGTGAAAACAAATAAAGCACAAAAATATAAAGCCTCAATATATATATGCAAAAAATAGAGGAACCAATTAAAGGATATTAAAGGAAAAGAAAATGGGTTGAATTTTAAATAGTGTTTTGGGGTAAAATGGTGGGAAATTCAGATGGCTTTGTTGGATCTTGTGAGAGACATTAGTTGTCCCTATTAAAGACACATATTTTATCAACAATTTGTAGCCAAAGATAAAGGAAACAAGGGAATGATGAAAAGTAGTGGCAAAAGAAAAGGTGAAATGAAAAGAATTCAAAGTAAATTTAATAAAGTATGAATGGAATGGAGATATATCAGACAAAGGTAGAATACTGATGTAAGACAAAGTATGCGAAATGTATTGATGGATGGAGCCAGAGGGTTATTATAGAATGTGAAGTGGTAGAACTACAGTCTCTCTCTCTCTCTCTCTCAAATGTCCACCAACACAACCCAACTAAGCACACATTATCATGATGAAACTCCCTCTGCACCCTGCACTCCAAAAAAGTGATTACCTTCCTCATCAAAACCTTCCTACCCTTAAATTTACCTCTTTGAACACCACCTTCTTCTCATTCACAACCCCCACCACTCCAAAACCATGAAACCTTTTCTTTTTTTTCTCATCACATTCTCCTTCTTTTTCCAAATACAGTTACTACTAGTTTCCTCTGCCACTACTCTACCCCTTCAACTTATAACCCTCATCTCAATAAAATCTTCCCTCATTGACCCTCTCAATCACCTCAATGACTGGAAAAACTCCACTTTCTCAAACTCCAGTAACCACAACCAAGACCCCAATTGGTGGTGTTCTTGGAGAGGCATCACTTGCCACCCAAAATCATCACAAATCACCTCCTTAAACCTCTCTAACCTAAACCTTTCAGGCACAATCTCACCCAAAATCCGCTTCTTAACAACCTTAACCCACTTGAACATAAGTGGAAATGGTTTCGATGGAACTTTCCAACCAGCGATTTTCCAACTCACAGAGCTTAGAACACTAGACATAAGCCATAACTCATTCAACTCAACTTTCCCACCTGGAATTTCTAAGCTAAGATTCTTAAGAATTTTCAATGCTTACAGCAACAGCTTCACAGGACCTCTTCCTAAAGAACTAATCAGGCTTCCATTTCTAGAACAACTCAACCTAGGTGGAAGCTACTTCAATGACATAATTCCACCAAGCTATGGAACTTTCCAAAGACTCAAATTCCTAAATTTAGCTGGTAATGCATTGGAAGGTTCATTAACACCTCAACTAGGCTTATTATCAGAGCTACAACACTTGGAAATTGGATACAACCCATTCTCAGGAACAATACCAGTTGAATTAACAATGTTGTCTAATCTCAAATACTTAGACATCTCATCCAGCAACCTTTCAGGTCAATTGATTCCTGAACTAGGAAACTTAACGATGCTTGAAACGTTGCTACTTTTCAAGAATCGGTTTAGTGGTGAAATCCCATCAAGCATAGGAAAGTTGAAATTACTGAAAACTCTTGATTTATCAGTCAATGAACTCACAGGTTCAATTCCATCAGAAATAACAATGCTGAAGGAAGTAACGGTGTTGAATCTCATGCTTAACAAGCTAAAAGGTGAAATTCCACAAGCAATTGGTGAGCTTCCAAAACTCACCATTTTTAATGTTTTCAACAATTCACTCACAGGTACACTTCCACAAAAACTCGGTTCTAACGGGTTACTTCAAAGAATTGATGTTTCCACAAACTCACTTCAAGGTTCAATCCCTATCAACGTTTGCAAAGGGAACAATCTCCTTAGGATCATTCTATTCAACAACAATTTCACCAATAATCTTCCATTATCACTCACAAAATGCACCTCACTCACTAGGGTGCGTATACAAAACAACAAACTCAACGGTTCAATTCCACAAACACTCACGTTGCTTCCTAATTTAACGTTCCTTGATTTAAGCAACAACAATTTCAACGGTGAAATCCCTCGTGAATTAGGGAACCTTGAGTACTTGAACATCTCAGGAAACTCGTTTGAAAGCCATTTACCTGACAACATTTGGAACGCGAGTAATCTACAGATTTTCTCAGCTTCGTTTTCGAAAATCAAAGGTCAAATTCCAGATTTCGTTGGATGCAAAACCATGTACAACATTGAATTGCAAGGGAATTTCATCAACGGTACTATTCCTTGGGATATAGGTCACTGTGAGAAACTAATTCTGTTGAATCTAAGTAGAAACTTTCTCACCGGAATCATACCTTGGGAAATCTCGACGCTTCCTTCAATCACCGACGTTGATCTCTCGCAAAACTCACTCACCGGAACTATACCTTCAAGCTTCAACAACTGTTCCACTCTCGAGAATTTCAACATCAGTTTCAACTCCCTCACCGGTCCTATACCTTCCTCCGGCGTCTTCACCAGCCTTCATCCTTCGTCCTACTCCGGCAACGAAAACCTCTGCGGTCGTCTTTTAGCCAAGCCTTGCGCCGAAGACGTACTCTCCGCCGGCGATAACGAACTCGAGATACACCGCCAAGAACCAAAGAAAACCGCCGGCGCAATCGTTTGGATAATCGCGGCGGCATTCGGAATCGGACTCTTCGTCCTCGTCGCCGGAACACGTTGCTTCCACGCAAATTATAACCGTCGATTTAACGGAAACGAAAGTAACGGCGAAATCGGACCGTGGAAGTTAACAGCATTTCAGCGGTTAAATTTCACGGCGGAGGACGTACTCGAATGCGTGTCTATGTCCGATAAGATATTAGGAATGGGGTCCACTGGAACGGTTTATAAAGCAGAAATGCCAGGTGGCGAAATCATAGCCGTTAAACAACTATGGGGAAAACAAAAGGAGAGTAAAATCATAAGAAGAAGAGGCGTTTTAGCTGAAGTGGATGTATTGGGGAACGTGAGACACAGAAATATAGTGAGATTGTTAGGGTGTTGCAGCAACAAGGAGTGTACAATGCTCCTTTACGAGTACATGCCAAATGGTAACCTTGATGATTTGTTACATGCAAAGAATAAAGGGGATAATATGGTTGCTGATTGGTTTACAAGGTATAAGATAGCTTTGGGTGTGGCTCAGGGGATATGCTATCTTCACCATGACTGTGATCCTGTTATTGTTCATAGAGATCTTAAACCTAGTAACATTTTATTGGACGCTGATATGGAGGCTAGAGTTGCTGATTTTGGTGTTGCTAAATTGATTCAAACGGATGAGTCCATGTCTGTCATTGCTGGATCCTATGGTTACATTGCTCCAGGTCACCACCACATTCTTCTTCTTTACTTTTATTATTATGTTCATTATTATCTCATTATCTTATATAAGAGTCTATAGATATATATCTAGAGTGACTAAGAAAGTATTAACACAACTTTGAAGGTTGCTATATCTTAGGTGAGGTGAAATGTGGTTCATTAGAAGGGTAGGGTATATTTTTTTCAACAATTGCACCATATAGTAGTCATGAAAACCATTCTAGATCAAATAACGTCATCAAATCAAATTTAAAATTTGAATCATTTGAATTTTATTTAAAATCACGATCACAATAAAATTGAAATTTTTAATAATTACCATCAAATATAATCAATGTGATGCGATTTTAATTATAATTAGAAATACATTAAAACTATGATGTTGTTGTCTACATTCATATGCAAACTTTTTTAAAATTCTACCACGTATCATCCAATTTATGTGCATCTAAGAAGGACGCACAATTTTGTGACAAATTTCGGTGCATGGGTAGGTGCACTATTGCGCATGAAGAAACTTTTCCTTTATTTTTTTTCACTTTCACGAGTTGCTTTTTTATCCATCATCTTCAAATATTTAATGGGGTCCACCGAGAATTACGTCAATTATCACAGCTACTTTGAATCATGAGGATGTTGACTTTGAATTTTAGTTAATCCATTAAAGTAAAAGAATTGAAATGATTTTTAATGATATTCTACTATTTTTTATTAAAAAAAATTAAGTTTAACATAATTAGTAGAATACACATATCTAATTTTAATTGATTATGAAAATTTTATTTACAATTTTTTAAATGCAATTTAGCCGTTACTGTCAATTAATTAACTAACTAATCATATAATTGATAATCACATAGGATGTTGTTTGATTTTTGCAGAATATGCTTATACACTACAAGTTGATGAGAAGAGTGACATTTACAGCTATGGGGTGGTGTTAATGGAAATTTTAAGCGGAAAACGTTCAATGGATCAAGAATTCGGCGATGCGAATAGCATCGTAGATTGGATTAGGTCCAAAATAAAAACTAAAGATGGTATAGATGGTATATTGGACAAGAATGCAGGGGCAAGGTGTAGCTCAGTGAGGGAAGAAATGATACAAATGCTTAGAATTGCATTACTTTGTACAAGTAGAAATCCAGCTGATAGACCTTCAATGAGAGATGTTGTGTTGATGCTGCAAGAGGCCAAACCTAAAAGGAAATTGCTTGGTAGTGTTGTTGTATGTGCTAGTGACAATGTTGTTGGTGGAGGTGATATTCCATTGGCACAAAAGCCAACCAATGAAAGCTAGGCTAGTATAATATATATATGTTCATAAGATTGAAATGGGTTTTCTTTTTTTTCTTTCTATTTTCTATTTTTTTTTTTTTTTTTAATATTTTTCTTATTGTGGGGCATTGGTATAGGAGAAAGTGATTTTCTGTTTTTATTTTCAATGAAATTTTAAGTGTTATTTGTCCTAGGTTTGTCATGACTCTTGTTTGAGTAATGTTTATATATTATGAAGTGTGCGGCAAAAATGGATGATATGTACGATTGTCTTGGATCAGTAACCACCAGCAGCAAATATGTGAGGATAAAAGGAAAGAGATAACTAACTATGCATTTGAGTAAATAATTTAATCAAGTACATTTATTGAATAAATATTAATTCTGTAATAGTTTATGTATGAGTTATTTTAATAATTAAATAGATGTTAAATGTATAAATAAAAACTAAGATATTCATGTGTTTTATTAATTATTTGATGTAACTGATATCTATTTAAAGAGTTGACATTTTTCAATAAATGTCTTTTCATACGCACTAGTGAGAGGTCGAACATTTGAACAAGTGTATATAATATTGTTTTTGAACTAGAAAGTTAGCAGAGATGATTAGCTAAAATTAAGCTTTCAACAATTATTCTCTTTACATCAAGTGATTATGCAAAAGAATGAACTTTGTTCTTGTTTGTAAGTTTTTTAACTACTCCAAAGAGTAATAAGTTTGATATGGAAATTTGTGAGAACTAAACACCTAAGTAGAATATAAGTAAAGATAGGGTGCAAATAAAATACAGGTAAAATTAAGATTTTTATTCATGTGTGTTTACAATGACATTTGTAATGAATATTTATTGAGTGAAACTAATCGTAACAGTTAAGTCCTTTTAGCCATAATTGTGGTCAACTAACAATAATGTTTCAATTGTCATTATTCGGCACACTTGTGTGGTCGTGTCTCAGATCGTGTGTAGTTATTGATTGCCTTGCATTCCATATCTTGCGACCAACTATGTTGCATGTTTCTCTTCTCACAATGATTCTCAAAAATAATATCTCTTGCTTATCTTTTTATTTTTCAATATATTGAATTTTTGAATATCTTAAAAAATGGATAATTCATTGTGGAATTGTCTGCCAACACCACATTTGAATTTCTTTTGATGTGTGGCTTGTCAATGTCAAATAAATTTTGGCGCAATTGAGAAATATTCAATTTCATCAACTTTAGTTGTCTTTTCATTCATTCACTATGGTCTTGACTTAGGTTTACCTCGACTTTTTCATATATAATTAGTTGTTTATCGTTCTCGACTTATAACATAGAATTTTTTAGGCGTATTCAAATGTCATTACATCAAATTAAGCGATGTATGCCCTTTGTGATAGTACGACGTGATCCAATCATTTGTAATGTCATTGTGTGATTGTTTGATAGTAAAGACAAAAGGTAGTCGTTACAGTGTTTCTTTCACGACAAATCTATTACCTTAAGCAACAAGCAATTTATTCAATAGTAAATCGTAACTACTCTTAGTTGAAGTTTATGTCTTAACACCTTCCCATCAATAGCATTTTCCCTTATAAACAACAATGGTCAATTTGCTCGAGTCACGTTTGATATTGCTACAAAAAAAAAATCATGTATTATTGATCAACTCTAGAAATATTACTACGACCTCGAGGTCCTTTGCAATCATTAACATAAAAACTCTTACAAATTATAAAATCCAAATCTATTGATAGTATTAACAGAAAAATCCCTCATAATTTCCAATAAATGAAAATGTTGTTTTTGGCGATTTTTGTGCTAAACGGCGGCCTAAATTTCCAATAAATCGTTTTTTTTTCTTCATCTTATCTCAACTCTTAATTCCAAAATCCTTAACCCCCCGATCTTGGTTTCATCTGTCATTTTTATATTTTGGGTCGCTAAAGAGATCAAAATTGAGAATAAGAAGGTTGTTTAAAGAGGAATAAGGAAAAAAAGATGAATAGGAAAAATGCAATGTCACTATGTTTGTTTTTGTTTTTAAAAGACGACAACAAAAACTAATGGCAGGTCTTGCAAAATACAATGGAGGGAGTTGGGGAGTGACAAGTACTATAACTAAAATATTATACTTGAAATTTATATAAATCATATAGTTTTTTTAGAGCTTCACATAATTCATATATAGTCGACAAGTTATAACTTCGATTCACACATTTTTTATAATTTTCACAAGTCACCGAAGTTTTTAGAGCTTTACAATTTTTATCTTTGTCGAAAACTTTCTTCTTAAAAAATGTATCCATTTTCTTATGATTAAATATAGTGTCACTTCTAAAAAACTACACAAATTAATTAAAATAATTCACATATGAACTAAAACAATTCTCAATTAACAAATTGTATTACACCATATCAGTTAATTTATCCTTCGATATTAAATAGTTTATCTGTAGATAGAGCTCGTTATATTAATTTTATTATATTTTATTAGTATAAATTATAATAAATGTCTACTTCATTTATCTCTTCAATTGTGTAATTTCTAATATGATATCACCGATTTAGTTGTGATTTAAGAACTATTGAATAATCTCTTTTATATTATGATAAAGATAAGAATAATATTATTACTGATAAGAACCATTGACATTTGTTTTTTACTTTATTTATAGAGAAAAATTACTTAAGTAGAAAAGGAAAATAATAAGAACCTAAGATAAGAGATTATAAACGACACTGATTGAGATAGTCTGACGATTACCAAGAAGCGATGTTGTCGGTAGACTATTGCGACTAAGAGTGAGAGTCCAAGGGAAGAGATGAAGAGAAGTGAGATAAGAGAGTTAGATAAGCGGATAGGAGAGATGTGATGTTGAGAAGAGAGAGAGGCGACAAGGAGATATGTGATGTTGAGAGATGGGAGGGAGAGAGGTAGATAGGAGAGATGTGATGTTGAGAGAGGAGAGTGAAAGGCATATAAGAGAGCATAAATGTGATGTAAGTTTCTCAAAACCCTAAAAGTTCGGGTATATTTTAGTAACTTATCACTATTATTATTTATAATATATCATTATTATTTTATTATTGTGGCCTAAAATTTCAAGTTTTCCTCGATTTCAATTGAGTCACCACCAAAATTTATTTTAAAATAGGGGAAATATTGGAAAACTCTTAAAAATAGAAGAAAAAAAATCTCTTTAAAACCCAATTTTGAGTTAGGGAGTCGATTATGCGTAGGGAATGTATTAGCACCTACAACATCTGTTAAAAATACGGTTACCTATAATTAATTGTGTAAAATTAATATTAACTTAAATATATTTATTTTTACTTATTATTAAATATGAATATCAATTGTTTATTTTTTGAATGTGATTTTGAAATAAAAGTATGCTTAAAAAAAATTTGTATTAATGTGTTTGACAAGATTGTGATCTTGCTGCTATGTATCTCCTGGTGCGATGGAGAAATTAAAGTTACGTAGTTATTTGGTAGAAAATGCGGATGTGTTAATTGTTTTTAAAGAAAACTTGTTTTGACGAAGAAAAAAAAATGAGTTTGTTTGATTTGGATAATTATTTTGAAATAAGAGTTTCCAGACTATCAAGTTGTAATACTCGTGTCTCAAGAACTCAAGGAGTAAAAAGATATATTGTTTTGTCAACTCTTTTAAAAATATTTTACTATTTTCGATTTTAAAATTGAGTTTTAAAACTAACAAGTAGTACCACTTGTGTCTTAACAACCCAAAGATTAAAAAAGATGACACATATAATTTAATTAAATATTAAAAATTGATTTTGAATTAACTTGTTAAAAAAAGAATTTTAGAATTTACATGTTGTATCAATTTATATCTATACATGACTTGAACCAATATTTTCTTTGATTTAATAAAATGAAAATGCAAGCAAACTATGTAAGTTGTATCTAACCCCGCCTTTGCATAAAAATGAAACCGAATAGTCTACTTTGTTTGCGAAAGAAACCGACACCTATTGTCTTCCTTAATATGATAAAACTTACACCTAGGCTTAATTTAATAAAACTGACATATAGTGTCTTGCCTAATGTGATACATATACCAATTGTTGAGATAGGAACACATCCAACAAGTTTTTATTTAATAATCTCTCAATTTTAAACAAATAAACAAATATCACTCTTAAACATGAATTCAAAAAAATTTTCAGACAAGCAACAAGTAAATGGCATCATTTTTAAATGGTGAAATCAAAATTTCAGCAAACAAACAACAAAATGAAGTGTTATAATAAAGAGATAAAGAATGAAACAAATGTGATAGACGTGGATCTGTGTATAGCAATGAAGAAGTAGGCAACAATGGTATAATGGTGGTTGGCGATAGTCACCGGTGGTCGTGAAAAAACTATACTCCTTGTTTTATCTTTCAATTTTGAAATATGTGGTTTTGTGGATGAAATTGGATTGTGGTTTCCTCTGTGTTCAACTTCATCTTTTTCCAAAATCTCCTCTTTTTGTTCCTCACTTTTTATCAAAGAAAAAAAAAACTCTATTTTTCTATTGTTCTCTGTTTTTATTTTTCAGACAGATTTTCTACTCAATCCCCGTTTTCTTCCTTTTCTTTTGAAACCAAATGAAGATCTATTTATAGAGTTTCTGTTATCCTCCAAATATTTAGTTGCTTTCTTGCTCTGTGTAACACCCCAATTTTTAACAGTGCGAGTGTATTTTTTTTTTTAAAAAACAAAGAAATAAAGAAATAAATACTTTTGGATAAAATATTTAAATTGTAACACAACGACAAAAGTCAACACTATTTACAAATAGCGGAAATAGTTTTTGAAACAAAATCCAAAGTATTTAAATAGCAAAATACAACGGAGCTATGAAACCTATCAGACATAGCTCATACACTTGGAGTATTCTCGGCAAATACCTGCATAAAAGCATTGCCCCAAGAATCTCTGTTTTTCCCATGTCACATGAAAAAGTGGAACATGGACCCATCAAAAGAAAAGTCATCAAAAAATTTAAGTATAGATACAATCTTTCAAAATGAAATAAATACAATCATAAGAGAAAGACATCTAATCCTTATACAACCACCTAATTTGATCATGCTACAAAAGCTACACAACCCGGGTGATCTCCACGATCCCCACAAGATCCTCCTGACACAACTTCGGTCAGGTATGACTAACTACTTTCCCATCTCCAGGGTACTAACTGGTAGGATGATCCTGGTTCTTATATGAGGGCAAAGCCCAGATTTCCACAATAATTGTAAAGGTCACCAACCGGAATTAACAAACATCACATAAAAAAATTCTTATATTTTCAAATGCTCAAAAGAACCTTTCGTCTTAGCATACTCCTCGAAAGGGTTTTCATATGTCCAAAAATGCATAAACGATGTTGAAAAATGATGTTTTAACAAACTGCACTGTCGTAGCCAAATACAACTGAGAAAATGCAGATTTTCAGTTCTAAAATGTCTCTGAATCAATCAACACTTCAAACATTAATATTATCAATTATGAACACATTATTAACACCAAATTAATCTCCACAAATTCACACCTCAATTACACATCAAATATTCATAACATCAGTTATGAACACATAAGTACATCAAAACTTAATCAACCCAACTTCACACCTCTAAGCAATTACGGCAAATCACAACAACAACCGAATATGTATATACAATCATCATAGTATAACAAACATGACTCGCGTGCCAAGCACCCTAATGCAATGCGTATATGGCAAAATGCATGAATCCCGAAATTTGAACCAAAACCCTCCTCGAAGGGGCATAAATCATAATTGCACCGTCTATCACATACCAATACTAATTAACGAGGTGCCACCTATCACGGGTCAACACGATTTACTAAAAAGCGTAAATCGTAAATGTACCGCCTATTACAGACCAGTACTGCTTACCGAGGTACCACCTATCACAAGTCAGCATGATTTACTAAAAATGTGTAGTCTATCACAGACCTAAACGACGCGAAAATCCCTACAAGGATAAGATGAACCAACATATCACATGGCATCATCTCGTGGCCCATCACGGTCACCATTATCGCCATGGTCCCATCGCGGTTACCATGTACTATGAAATGCATGAGCATACTCTAACTGACTCTTTTCACCACAATCATTAAGTAAATGCAGCTATTAAAAGATTCCCCATTTTTAATATTCATTTGACACTAATTATTTTTCAAATGCAACACAGAGCATACTCAAACATATTTATTCACACCAATTTAAATTTCCACAACCACATATAAATCACATCTCCAAATTCAATTCACACAAATTGAATTAAATTCATTGTCCACCAATCCACACATAAATGTTTTCTCAAAAATTCATAATATTAATTATGAACACATCAATTTCACCAAACATGAGTCACTATAATTTTCAAACATTAATCCCCCATATTCAATCTCCAAAATTTTCGACCATAAATTACCACAACAACATTAATATATCAAAGTTCTCTCCACCGCTAACTCGGTGCCAACAGTCTCGATTCATTTTCGAGACTCAAGGAGCTAACTACATAAACATGAATATTTATAACAATTTGTTCACAATAAAACTAATCCACACACAACAAAATTCCTAAAATTAAATCTTTCTCACACACCAAACTTTTAAAATCAAATAATCTATATTATTTACTTAAAACTAAATAAAACAAATATTGTTCAAATTTCACATACACACACTTGACTATTAAAACACCGAAATTTTTGAGTTAATAAAATACTCTAAACATTTTTTTCTTTTTAAACTCAATCAAAGAGTGATTAAAAGAGTAACATTTTAAACTCTAACCATTTTTAATTTCAATCTATCTTTTTGCTCAAACTTTTTAACTTAGTTAAAATTTGAACTTTTTCACAACTTTAACAACACTAATTTTTTTTGTAAAATTTAAATTTCAGATCAAACTCATTTATTTGAAAATAACTCATTACGTAACTCAAAAACATCAAATTTAATCACTACACATAAATCGCATCAGAAAAAAAAAATTCATAATATTAATTATGAACATACAATTCATACTCAATATTAATCACTACACAACACACCTCAAAACAAACTAAATTCAATTTCAACAAATTCACACATAAACTAATTAAATTCATTTTTCACAAAATCACACCTTAAATACATCAAATTTCTTTTCCACAAAATCACAAATAATGTCTTGAATGCAAACTAAAAGTTTGGAAGGAGCCCTTACCTCCGTTGTAGCTTTAACAAGCTATTACGACAACACGATTAATTCCGATAAAATTTAAGTTCGTGACGTCGCTTCGAAAACTAGCTCACTAGCACTGCAGCGTGACAATGACCAACTTTCTCTTCTATCTCTTCTCGAATGGAAGCTTAGAAATCGAAGAAAAATGTGGATTTTGTGTTCATGTTTTTGCTTTCGAACCCACCAACAGACTGTTTTCCAACATAACAGAGAAAGAAGAAGAAAGGAATTTGGCAAGGCTAAGGACACGTTTTCTGATTTGCTTTTGAATACCTTTCTCTTGGTTCCATATATATATATATATATATATTATAATTAAAATCAAACTAATAAATATCTAATTTTATAGATATTTTAAAAAACATCATTACACATCACTTCTTAAATTATTTTTTCAAAAAATTATCTACTATTACCGCAACTCAATTGACATATGAGTTTTTCAGCAATAAGTGACATTTTTTTAAAAACGGTCCTATATTAAATTTTTCATAACATAATTAAATTATTCTCCGACTAATAATCTTAATTGGTCTCCAAATATATATATATATATATATTAAACATATTATTAACTCTAATAAAATATATTTTTGATATTTAATTCTCAAAATAAAATTTACTTGGACTAAATATCTAAGCAATTTAAGGCAAAAATTTCTAAAATCGCATAAATTAGAATTTAGAAAATTTAGGGTCTTACACTCTGCCTTTGTGTTTCCCCATTAATTTTTTTCTTTATGTTTTATTTCCTTTGTTTATAATTTGAGTTCTTCTGGTTGTCCGATGCATTTACATTTCCAAAAAACTTATTTTATCTAAGTGTTTTAATTATTTATTTATGTTTGAGAAATAAAATAGTTTTTGAATGAGTTAAAGTTTTTCTCTGTATGTGTCAATGATTTTGTATTAGCTTCTACTTTAAACTCAAAATTTTGTTTTCTTCTCTCTACTTTAAGAGATGGTGAAAAAAAAAATGAACATCATTTATTAATTTTAATTATTTTTTTTTCTTTTTTGTATTAATAATTATGAAGACATAAATATAAATCTTTATATTTTTATTTTTATTTAATATATTATTTCATACTAGTTAGATAAAATTGGGATATTACATTTATAAAAAAAGATATATATATAGGGATTGGACGGTAACTCCTCTCATTTTCTTTGCTTGTTTTTTTGTTGTTCTTCCAAATCTACGCGTATGAGTGTATGTCGTTGTTGTTGCAAAACAAGTTTTACTCTCGTTTCCGCCCACACCCTAAAACCAAATCTTCATGCCTTCGACAATACAACACTCTTACTTGAAACTTAACTATCAGATTCATTGGCATACAAGTATGATTCATATTGCATGTAACAAAAATATATTTAACCCATAAACAAAAATTTATGAAAAATATTCGCTGATCCAATTCCAACACAAACAACAACTGGTTTTGAATTGTTTCTCAATTGAATGAATCTCTCTAAACTTCACCAGTCCACTTCTCCAAGTAGTGTTAATTTCATTGAAGGAATAAAAGGGTTACCTTTTTTTATGACTCGAGAGATTTTCATCGCATTGTATTTAAACTTCTGTTGAACAAACCAGTGACATAATCGATAACTAAGTTGATAATTGAACCAATTTCACCACACCTAGTCACCTACTGTGAAGGTTACCACATTCAAGCGAAATTTCAACAATGCTAAATTTATGTTCACTTGTTTTAGGATTACGTTATTTCTAACAATTCGTTAAATTGTTATTCAAAAATAAATAAATATTTTTGTTTTATGGATGATGAATAACAATGTTTCTATTTTTTGCTTTTACATATAATTTGCAAGTTCTTTTAATCTCTATTTATATTTATTTATTTTAATAAAATATTTTAATTAAGATGTCTCATCAATAAAAATGGTTGACCATAATTGTCATCTAAGTGATTTTGTATAGCCAGATAACATCAAAGACCAAAAATAAAAATTTAAAATGAGTAAGATAGAATCTAAACCACACACTAAAACAAAATTCCTTACTATTAGAACAATTTCTACGTACTCTAAAAAAAAGTTGAATCAATTATACTTATACATTTGTTTATACAATTTAATCCTTAAATATATAAATTATTTTCTTAATTAAAAAAATTAATTAAAAATCACAATAAATCAAAAAAAATTAAAATACAAGACTTAAAAATTTAATAGTGTTAATCTATGATCTAACCCCAAAGTGATTTATTAAAATCACTTCATTCAACTATCAGTCAAATGATTTGCTAGTATTTAAAATATCAATTTACAAGCATTAGAAGTATGTTATATTATTACTTTTTTGAAAACTAAAAGTCCTTTATATTATTTTTCTAGAAAATAAGTCCTTTATATTTTACATTTATTACAAGTGCTAATAAGATGAAATTCTAAGTTGAAGCCCATTCCACTTCAGTTTAACGAGGCCCATAAAGAAGAAAAAAAACATACGCTGCCTCTCTTGCCCGTGTAATATCAATATCAATCAGAAACACGTCGGAGTGGGGTAACAACCTCCCGGCAAACAGAGCCGGAAATGGTCGTCGGAGACTTCAGCGCGATTTGCGGACGGAATAGACGCCCCTGCTCAAACCAACGCAGCAGAGCTTCACTCCTCTCTACTCCGCACCGCGATTGCGCGCTAAAGCAAGATGCGCAATTAACAACATAGAGATATAAATACTTGAAAGTTAGTGTGCTATGTTAACTTACTATTCTAATGCTTTAACTCTTCAATTTGTTCGTTTTTCTCATCATGTTAATTTGTTTTTTTCTTAAAATTAATGTCCCTTATTTCACTCAAACTTTCTAACATAGGTTTCAAAAACACTGGACTGGATTTTTATGGTTTGGATTTTATTTTCTTGGTTTCTCACAGATAGGAAATTAGACTAGTTAGAGATCCAATGCTGAAAGATTCATTGATTCGTTTTTTGTTTTTAAATTTATACTAAATTTCAAGGTTTTAATTAGCGGTTGTGGTTGTGTTGAGGATTTCGCGATTTCGACTGTTACTTGCCCTTGTTGCGTTTGGAAGGTTATATAATTTATAATACTAGTTGTGAGATTATAGAAGGTTAGAATAGAACCAGAGAAGGAAATAAGGTACTGTTCAAATTTATTCTGAAAATATAATTTTTATCCTTTTGGAATGGAAAAAACGGGATTCTCAAATATACTTTTTCTCAATGAGATTTCTTCACGGTCGTTGCAGCCGTTTATGATTTTTCTTCACTAACGAAAAGTGAGGATACCGATGCTGTTTTGTCGCAGCTGTTTTCTCGGTTGCGTTCCTTTTTATAAAACTTGCTAAATATGCTTTACAACTATGTTTATACATATGAAAATTACCATTTAACTAGATTTCCCTATGTATTATAATAATGTGAATATTTTGCATGTACTATATAAAGTTGAATTAATTTTGACTACTACTATGCATAACAATTAATTGCAGATCAAGCGACTGAGGTTTGCTTATCAAAGTATGTCCAGACTTTGCAAAAGGTAAGTATTTGCTTGACTTGTGTCGTAATAACTATCACTTCGATTGCCTAAAGCAGGATTGTCAAATAGCGGCACTATAGTATAGCGGAATTTAATTAAACCACTATTGCTTTGTGATAGGCTATTTAGTACAAAGTGTTGTCAAATAACGGCTATAGTAGCATTATAGGATAACAGAATTTGAACAAAACCCTAGTTCCCACGATTCGTGATTGACAACACTGGCTTAAAGTAGCCAGATGTATATATGCTGCCTATATGTATTATTCTAGGTGAGCAACCCTAGGGTAGAAGAAGGATGAGACTGTTATTTATTCTGGATTTCTTCTTGCTTGCTTGGTTGCTAATTGACCTGTTCTAACTTATGTGTTAATTTGAGATAAAATGCAAGTTACCGAGCTTCATAAATGGATGGGTAAAAGGGTGAATCATGATATCGAAAGAGCTACAAATGAATTTATGGCAAGATCAGTATAATAAAAGGATAGAAGTGTTGAGGTGCTGATGTAAAAAAATGCAAATGCCAAAAGTACTATTTAGTTGATAATGTCAATCCACACCTTTGTATGACAGTGTATATGAGTAATTACAATTATTGAAATCATCATGAGATGATAAACCAAAGGATCCCATTCTTTCCTCCAGTGATTACAAACAATTCGTAATGTGGGTTCAGGGTGACTTAGAATCTTAGATGACTTTGAATGGATAGTAATGGATGCTGCTACACTGTCTATCGGTATTTATCTATAGCAACAAGGGCAGCCCTTAGTCAAGTCCTAATAAATAGCATTAAATATATTATCTCAAAATTTGGAGGTGATTCATAACATAAAACACAATTCTATAATACAATACAAGATCTTAAAAATAAAATACCACAATTATCTTACAACAACACAAATAAAGAAATTAGTAATTATCCTACTCCACCTACACCAGAAAAAATTATTTGAAAAGAAAATAGCTTTCAAATTTAAAGAATTTATACATTTTCTTAAAGTTATTAATTGATACATTAACTGATGCCACAGATAATTCCAAATAATTAAAATTTTGTTTATTTAGAATATAGAATAATAGAAATAACAAAGTTATAGTACAACTTTGTTAACTTCCTGTATAATAAAACAAGATTTTTTTTTCATTCCATTATACAATAATAAGACTATTTGGTGTTATCAATAGCGGATTGTGGAAAATAGCGAAACACCAAAAATCCGCTATGTGAAATAGCGGATAGCGTTGAAGTCAAATAGCAGAGGCCACTTAGAGGTTGAAATAAGTAAATTATATATAAAAAAGGCATGTTGCGTATAAATAAAAAGAGGGAATCAAGCCATAGCATAGCTTATATATTGAAAGGTATACATATATCGGTGAATATTGGAGTAATACTCACTAACTCTTTAGTTTTTCTATTATAAAAATAGGCCATGTTTGGCACTTATGCAAAATCTTCAGTTTTATTATTTTTAAAAGCCCTAAAGTTCTCTTTTCTCCGCTAATACCGCTAATTTGGCTACCAAAAATTGGAATAGGAGCCGCTATTCTCCTAATAGTGAAACTAGGATAGCGTTGCGGTTTTCATAGAGGATTCATCAAAATCAGGTATGCTATAGCGATACAGCACCGCTATTTCACAACACATTTTTTATCTCATCTTATTGCATTTATCATTAAGTGAGTGCTTGAGTTAGAGTTTGCAAACTTGTTTTTGAATCAAGTTGATTTCATAAATGATTTACTATATTGAAGAACTTTGGATGAAGGGAAATTGACAGGAAGATTTGACTATAACATTTAGCCATTTAAAGTATGTGTGGATTAAATTTTAACAGAAAATATTAAAGAATCAAGATTGAAGAACCAAAAGTGTAATAACAATTTATTTATTTTATTTTTCTAAATTGAGACTAATGTTTTGAAACCAGGTTGTCATTGAATTAGTGAAAAGTAACAAATATTTGGTTCATGGTTCAGTGGTTCATCGCTGGTCGAATTACTGATGATTAAGTAAATGTTTTTGATATTATATATGTTAAGCAGTTAACTTACAGAAAATGTCAAGAAATATAGCTAAGTGAAAACATTAAGCAGCACAAAATGATAATATCATATGTCTTGTAAAATAAAATTAAATAATTATCATTCTATATAGGTCCTTGACTCCTTTCACCTTCATTTGGTTATTTATTGTGTTTATTAAAGTCAATAAAAAATAGAAACTAACCAATTCAAAGTGGTTCTTTCTCACTAGTTTTGGACTGGTTTGATCGGTTCTCTAATTCTTGATGGATCTAAGATTAGCCAAATTTTTTTGTTGAGTGGACTGGGTTCATGACTGGTTGAATCAGTAGATTTCCAGGTCTATAGCATCTGTGATTAAGACTATGCGTTACACTTTTCTAAATGCAAAATGTCCTAAACCAATGGGAGTAAATAGTAAAGATTAGAAAGGGCAGCACAATAAATTTTTGTTGTCTTGGGTCCAAAATCATAATTTATACTAGTACTTTGGATTGTCGTTCCAGCTATACAAAAAAAATTGGAAAATTTCTCGGTATAGTATTTATTTTGAATTGAGTTTACCTCCAAATGATAACATCATTAGCCAGTAGCACATCATCAGTTATTCATTATTGGTAGTGCATCATAATCTAGCTAAATGCTGATGGGCTCAACAGGCAACTTGCATCTCAGTTTAGACCTGGCTGTTTCTTAGGCCTTTTCTGACACAGGCATATGCTGTGCTCTCTTGTAAAAGCTGAACTTTGAGGTGTTGTTAGGTAAAAATTCTACAATTCCAAAGTTTGTCGAGTTTCGCCGTACAGTTCCACTCAGACCTGGGCAAATTTGTGGGCTGATTCATTATTATTATCATCACTTCAACTGATTCTGATTTTCAGGGATTTCATTATTCAATAGAATTAGAAAATGATTTTTTTAGTTCAGGAAGAAAAAAGTCAAACACAAGAAAATCCATAAGTTATCATATATATCACATATGTATGTAATACAAACAATTGATTCCTCATTGACTCGATACACAATACTTTCTTCTCTAAGGTGAGAGAGCTTGCAAAGAGGGAAATCAATTTTCTCAGTTGCCAAAGTCAAGTTTAGATGTCATTATCTTAAATAAATTATATATTAGGAGTTAGGAGCACCATATTGAACATGAAAAATATGAAATGTGAGTCTTTGAAAATCCATGATTAACAACTATTTAAAAGACTTAATATTCAGATGATGTAAGGGGGCTTGAGCCTATGTGCTATCTTCATCATCCACCGCTTCCAGCTGTCTAACAATACTGTTTCAATTCCATGTGATGTTGTGAATTTTGTCAATTATGTTTTTGTCTCTGGGATTTCGGGGTGTCCTTCACACAACATCATGAACCAAATCTCTTTCAGAGGAAAGGAATTCGGGGTGTGTGATTGTGACCAAGTTCCTTTAGATTAGCTGTTTTCTGTTGTTCGCACTTCTATGGTCTTTCCTTGTACTTGCATCTGTCAATTTTGTTTAGTTCTAAACTTCTAACTTCTAAGATAGGTGTGTATTTCAGATTCATCACAAAGTGCTACCATCAGATGCTTGCTTGTGCCTCCCTCCATGTTTGTGGAGTCGTATCTTGTAAGTTGCGAGTAGCTCAATCATTCTTACTTTCTAATACTATATATGTAGATCAACCATCTTTCTCAGAAGTAATTGAATCGGGTCAAATGATTTTTTTATAGTCGGGTTGTGTGAAAGACAGCATGTTGTTTTTACCGCTTTCTAATAGCCCGTGCAATGGAATGGAACTATACTTGCTTTTAAGGAAATATATTTTTAAGAAACATTTTGTTTCTAATTTTTCATGCTTGACTAATCTAAACTATTAATATACGTACATAATAGTGCGACAATGTTATAGAATAATATTAATAATCATTTTGGTCCTTGAAAGATAAGGGATTGGTTGAATTTGTCCTCAGAAGACAGAAATCACTCAAGTGATTCCTAAAAAATGACTCCATCAGTCTTTGCAGAGATGCGCATGTGGCAAATGTCACACCATTTAGGATTCACATGTGGCAAACTTTTACTCATCTTCTCCATGTAAGGCGTTGTTTCTCCTAAATATAAAAATAAAATCTCATAATTCCTTCTCTCCCCATTTACTTTTTTGTTAAAAATTGAACTCTAACTTAATCTGAAAAATCCTTCTCTATCTCATTCCTTCTTTAATCAAAGAATAAAACTCTAACTAATAAAATTTGCATTAGGCATGAGCAGAGATTGATAGATGACACATCATGGAGAAATCCATTTTTTTCATCATCAATTGGCATCCTGCATCTTGGTCCTCTAGGGCCTTATGTATTATATTTTTATTTTCCCGCAACAGAAAGGCAGGGAGTGTAGTAAGTAAATAGGATAATTATACATGGTATAGTATTAGTATCAGTTAAACTATAGTAATTAGAGCAACTACAATGTAACCTTAGGTCGCATTTCATAAATAATTTAGAACATAACAGAGTAAATTCGACAAAAAGTAAAAGAAGTAACGAATTTTGATTTCACTAAAAAAGAGATGGAACCAAAGAGAACAGAGCAAATTATGAAGTTCCATTCCGTTCTGTCCATATGCCATATGTTACTAGTATTAGTAGTTTTAAATAATGGCTATAGCAGCGCTATGGCGTGGTGGAATTTGAACAAATAATTATTTTTCAACAATCTGCTATTTAGTACAAAACGTCAAATAGCGGTGCTATATATAGCATTGTTGTGTAGTGGAATTTGAACAAACCGTTATTTTCCATGATCTGCTACTGACAACACTGACTAGTATCTATCTATATTCATCAATTTAGGTATTATGTTTAAGAATCTATAAATTAGTGTAACGCGCGCACGCGCACACATGCAACATATACATCTGCAGTTCCTATATGACTCCATTCACCCGCCTTCTCAACCGCTTGTCTGCTTCGTTTTTTTCACTCACCTGGGGCCCATTAGAGGGCGCCACACTTTTGCATAATCCCGTATCTCTGTTTTGTTATTTTTGGAATCATATTGGCATATCCAAACTATTAGGGATAGATCTGATACTGCTTTTGTCGGATCATGATTTCTGAGCTATTTCTCTTACACAGAGCCTCTTTGCAAGCTATCAGATGAACTCACAGAAGCTTTCAAATTTTGAAAAAGGGGTAATTCATCAAATCTTAATTTCTCTCCTAGAAAGCCATATCAGAGCATCTGCCTAGCAGTTTGGCACTGAACCTTTCCTATGGTTCAACTCAAAGTTTAAACAAAAATTATCTTCCTAGATTCAAAGAAATTACGATTGTTAATACATGGGATTGTCAAAGCTTCTATGAGTATATAATAACAAAGAAACTTTGTTTACGATTGTTGTTCAGCATTTCATGTGTGATATGTGTGTTACTCCTTTGTATAATACATGGGAGTCCATTTGTTTTTTTTTTTTTTTGTCGTAACTCTATTTTCCGAGGGAAAGGGGTCCTGGTAATCTAGAGTTCGACCAAAAGGTTAGTAAAGTTGTTTCAGTCAAGGTTTGAACTTGGATACTCCTGATGTATTCGTCCTTAATTGAAGCTCATTAACCACTTGAGCCTAATCACATGGTTTTGTGAGTCCACTAGTTTAACTTTAAGCCATAGTTTGGGGAGTCATATTTCATAAGTGCAGGCCTTGTGGCAATTCGAGATTTGTAATGTCCCATTAGAGAAGCCTGTCATCCTAAGCTTTCTACATTTTCACAGCATTCAAAAATACAGAGCAGGAGCTGGTGAAGTTTGATCTAAAACCATACATGTGCAAACAAAAGTAAATATGATTATTTTGGTCTTTATAGAGCTATGATGCATAGGTGGTACGCGTACAGTACCAGATACGAGTACGGGTATGGAATTAGTATTTAAGTAAAATTAAAGTATGGGGTACATCTATAAAAATAATGACATTTTTATTATATAATTTAATGAAGAGACCTAAATTGTTCAATTCACCATACAAAATCATAATTAAAGTTTAAAAAGTCAAAAATTGTGTTAGGTTACAACAACAAAAAAAACTCAAATGCATATATAATATTATATTAATGTATAAAAAAATCACCAATTTCACTGGCGCAGGAATAATGAAGAAAAAATGAGTAACCATGAGTATGGTACGAGTATCGGTACCGGGTAAGTACTTGGTACGGGTACTTCACCATCTTAAAAGTACTCATGCTTCACAGTTACGGAGATATGGAGAAATAGTTTGACTAAGCAACATGAACTAACAGACAAAGACGATAGAAACTACTAGCAAAAACACTTAAATGATAATCAAAACAAAGATCTCTCTTACATAAATATAAATATAGACCCACAATGTCAAATTGTGAAAACTTAAAATGATTGAAAGCATATATAGTTCTTAACGTTCAGATCTGAACACAGTTAATAACTGTGTACAGAGATACAAATTAAGTCTGTAAATTCTTATCTCTGCAATCGCATTGTGAGACTGAAGTATCATCACAGGGGACTGGAAAATTCAATACCGGTGTGGCTATCCACTTCATCTTCTCTAGGAGCTTGAATATTAAGATCTACTGAACACCTTGAAATTCATTAGCACTGGTACGAGCATTAGCAACCATAGTATAGGGAAAGTGTACCTTCTTGTGTCCACCGACCGCTTTGGCAGACTTGAACGCTCTGTAGCAGTATGGGCACTGAAAAAGTTTCTGATCTGTAAAATCACCATTGTTGTCACTTTTTTCATCATCAGAGTAACCACCTTCTTGCGATGGATTCTTAGTTTTCTTATGGTTTGCTTTGTGCCCCCCAAGAGCTTGATACGATCCGAACATTTTTCCGCACATATCACATATGAACCTTGCTCGAGAGTGTGCTTGAACAAGGGAGTCATTGTTACTGCCTGCACTGTCGTTTGCCTTCATTTTGTTGATTTCATTTATGATTTGTTTCTTCCTCTCTTTGCTTTTAATCGTACTCAAAATCTCAGCAATTAATAGTGCAACAGGGTCAAGTATTAAACTTGTTTGTTCTAGCTGAATTTTTGTATTGTCTACTGCATTAAGTTTGCTGCAGTATTTGGATCTTTTGCGGGTTGGGATTTTAGGGATGAAAACAAATTCATTTTCTCTGTATGAGTTTGCAGAGAAGGTAAAGAAGTTGCGTTTCATAGATCGGAAATCCTGTGTTTGTTTCTTTTCGGGAAGGCTAGTTAGTGAGGAAGTGGGTTGAATTGGAGGCTGGGTTAAATCGGCTGAATTGTCTAGTGCTTGATTCACAGTTTCAGGCTTTGGAGGAATCGGCAGTATGACTAAATGAGATTTCATGTGGCCTCCGATGGCTTTCCCACTGGAGAAAAACTTACCACAAATCCCACAGTCTCTGCCTTTGTTCTTCTCCATAGTTGCAAAAAACCGTAAATCGAAAAATACTTCGTCACTCCTTTGTTGTGGATGAGTGCTTGTTGAATTCACAATTTTATAGAGGGGTAGGTTACAAGCCTTCCATATACAAAAGGAAAAAATCAGAAAAGGCCATATTAAATGTAGGAAATATGGCCCCTTGTCACCCGTATTCAGCATTTGAGTTTATTTTCTTTACTCTGAATTTTTTAACTTAATGAGGTTTATACAAGGAAACTAGAATTAAATTATAATATATTCAGATTTTGTATTTGCATTTAATTTTTTTTCTTTTCCGAAAGTATAAAATAAATAAATTACAAAGAGTTTGGTAGCAATACTGCAATTTTTTATTGTTAATTGGCATTTGGCAGGTTATTAAAGAAAAAACAACAAATTTAATTAGTGGTATAAGGAAAAAAATTGGCCATCTCATATCAATATATTTGATAAGCATTTCTGTTAAGTTGCAGGCATATGCACTACACATTATGTTTAATGTTAAGGAGTTTCATAATTCAAGGACAAAATGAAAGAAAAACACTAGATATATAGTAAAACAGAAATTTGTTCTATCTAACTCAGTAGGCATGTTCATCTTATACTATCGATTCCATGATGAATATTTCTAAAATAGGTGGCCTCCATTTTTATCCATGTAGAATTGCAAGTATTTTTTTTAGCATGCATTCCATATCGTATGCATTTTCTGTTCCTGATCACACTTAATGAATGCATGTGTATTTTTATATTGCATTTCACTCCCTTACTTTCTTTGCCCTCATATTATGTTCAATTTCATCTGTCAACAAATACCTTAAGCTAGTACCATGGTTTCCATTTTGATGTATGTTTTTGCTTTGGATTTGTTTGACAATCTAATGGTTGGCTTTTGTTACCTGTGTGTTAATTGTTTGTAGAAAATTTGTCAATAGGTTGGCATAACTTTGGAGCTCTATAACAGGATTATTTTGGGGTTTAAATCTAGTTAAGAATCATTATGCTCTAATTGCATCAAAACAAAAGTGATGGTTCCAAGTTTAGAGAGGAGACATGGGAGCACATTCTATTGCATAATATGCCCAAGGCATCAATTCCTTATCATAATTTTTCTGATTATTTTCTAACAATTTGTTCGTGTAATAGAGTTTGGAGTTTGTATGAGCATAACTTGTGCAATTGGAATAATACATTACTTACTATATTGAGTAAATTTCTATCCTTTTCGTGTGTATCACGAACTAAAGAAAATTGGAACATTATAATCATGTATAGATGTATATTATTATATTGCGTTTGGGCTATAGAGGATTATTTGCATTTCAACATTACTTGATAGAAATTTGGATACTAGTATTAAATCTTTTAACATTATAGTTTATCCTAAGGGTGTATTTTATAATATTGAAAGTTTTGTATTACTGAATCGTAGCATTAATAGTAAAACTTTTGGTGATTAAAAAACTAGGCCCTAAATATTTTTTGGTTTAAAGCATTGATTCAAACTTTCAGGATTAAGTTTTTGGGGAATATGTAATGGGGATATGGAATTGTTTGGCTGAACGAATTTGAGTATTACATATAAGGGTCCTATTGGCAAAACCTTTAAGAAAATTTATTTAAACACTAAGAAACAAAATATATTTAATAAAGTATAAGATAATGGATTTAATGGACATGCATTGTTTACACTGTCATGTAACATTAGCATCATTGGTCATTATTAACTGTAAGTGTAAAATTAATTTACACATACATTTCTCTAATATAATATAATAAAATAAGTACAATACATAACCTAGAAAATATATTTAAAGTTATCTTATTTTCTGGTAAAGAAAATATCTTTTATTTAATTATTCCTTTTGAATATTTAATAAGCATTAAATTTGTTAATGTTAAATATTGTTTGGCTTTATGAAAATAAACTATGATAATAAGTATTAGACAGAAGTATATCATAATATAATATAATAAAGTACAATCTTGTATTTAACTATCCCTACATTTTGTTTTCGACAAGCATTAAATTTGCTGTTTTGTTTTAAAAACAATTGTTTATATTTCTGAATAATTAATATTGTAT
>JBBPBS010001012.1:172154-253664 GCA_037974835.1 Cicer judaicum
ATACAAATATTTAAAAAAAAAAGTTAAATAGTGAAAAATTATTATTATTTATAACAGTGACGTTATGTTTCTTAAAATTATAAAATCAAACATTTACTACAAACCAAACATCTCTTGTTGGTTTTATATAAAATACACATTCTCGTGGATTACGTTTAATTTCTATCATTTTAAAATATTCATATCCTTGTTTATTACGCATGTTATAAACATTACATTTCCTTAAGCGTAATTTGAAAGAATATATCCTTTCAAAATGTATAAATATGCAAATTTTCTATTAAAACTATTGTTTAATGAGTGTTTATATGTTTATTGAATTTAAAAATAAAATAAGAGAGGGATATATTATTAGTAACAGTGGTATTGATCGTTATTTTGCAATATAAAATTTAAACTATTCTTTTAAGTTATTTATATTAAATTTGAATTATATTTAATATGATCGTAAAAGAAGGCAGAGTAGTGTTTAATTTGATTTTCTAAATATTAATTAGGATTTTGCCTCAAGAGTGTGTTTTCTACAAGAAGGCAGAGTAGTTAGATTATTTATTTGTAGATGTTGTTGATTATATTCAGATGTTATTTGTTGTCCAGGTTTTATTATTTTGTATATGATAATTTGGACATGTTTATTTATGAGGATTACTACTCTTGGAGCAACCCTTTGTACATGTGTATGTCGAAAGTATCCTAGGAATATGATAATCTTGGATATTGTTGTATCATAGGTGGATTTTACATTTTGGTAATGTGGTTACTTCCAAATATATGTGTATATATCTACTTTGATGTTTCAAGGTATCTTGTTATTGAATTTATATTAGGCAATGGGCTTTTAAAAACGTCGTGAATTACTCTTATCTATGTTTCTTTAAAAATAACTTACAAGGGATTTTGTAAAGGCAAAAAAGTAATTAATTTCAAAAAGTTTCTGTTTGGAATTTAGAACTTCACATTGAGTAACATTAGAAAATTGGGGTGCTACGAGAAGCATATCTCATCTTTTCTCAAATTTTCATTCATCAAGAAAGTAAATCAAAAAATTTTGTAACTTAAATTATCAAGACTTGAAATTGAAATATATGAATATATGAATATTATCTCAAAATTTCTTAGGTGAATGATATTTATAAGATAACATTCAATGGAAAAACTAAATTAATGCATTGAAAAAAATATTCTTTTTGATCGTGTGAATCAATTCTTTTTTGATCGTATGAATCAATTCACACTTAAGCATGGATCAGTTCATGTGTTTCTCTCAACCCCAAATTTTAAAATTGAATTTTCATGTATATGACTTTATCAATCGGTTCATCCTCAAGTCAAAGAATTTCATGAATAAATTTATACACTAATGAATATATTCATGCACTTCAAACTTTTCATAATAAGTTCAAGAAAAGTGATTCGTGTAACACTTCATTTTTCATATACTTGTGCTCGTGATATCTTTATGACTGATTTGGATGTCTTAGGGATGATAAAAGTTAAAAAAGAATGTTTTCTTCAAATTTAAGAAAGGAAAACATTTTAGCAAAGAAAAGAAGAATAAATCTTGTTGGACTTGATTCACTTAGAAAATTTAAATTCACTTATAACACTAGTAAAATTCGGCTAGCGAGGTTTTCTATGCTAATCTATGCTAAGCGAATGATATCGTTCCATACTTGTCACAAGTTGTGGGCTGCAAGCACCATGTGATAAATAGCTCAAGACATGAAGATGATTCATATTTTAATAAATTAGGACGAACTTTATTTATTTTAATTTGATTTGTAATAATTCTTAATTTGCTTTAATTTAAAATTGTAATAATTTTAATTTAGATTTAGTTGATGTCATGTGTAATTAAAAGTATTTTTCTTCTTTACATTTCGTTTATTTTAGAAAATTATGATGTAACCTCAATGTGGGCTTAGAGAATAATATCATTTATGGCACAAACATTCTTTGATGTAAAAATCAATTTAAAATTGATTTTGATGCACTTCCATGATTTTCATTGCAATTTTAATGTGCATCTAACAATTTGCATGATTAAAAAACATGTTCTCAAGTAATTTCTTGATTCACAAACTTTGTGAATATTGTGATCATTAAATCCACTACAAATATTGTAAGTCACAGTCTTAGTTTTAAAATCAATCAAAACATTAACTAACTAAGTTAAGAAAACTTGCATTCACATATTCTTATTGTTTATGATGACAAAATTCCGTTGATAAGCTTTCTCAATATCTTCATGGAGAAGTTCCTCATGAATAGGTGTCATGTGTGTCTGCAAAATGATCTTCAATATGAACTTCTTTTAATGTTTTTGACCAATCAATATCCATGATTAAAAAAAAGTTCTCTCAAGCAATTTTCCAATTCACAAGCTAAGTTAAGAAAACATGCATTCACATATTCTCTTTGTTTTTGTTTTTCTCATAAAGTTTTTCCTCCTATGTTTGTTTTCATATATGTTTTTTTTTTCTCGTTTTGTTTTACAATGATATTTTATACTCGTCTTAATGTGAGTTTTTGTTTCCCGTCTCGTTGAGATGTTTTAATTTATTTTAAATTTTTACTTTTTGTGTTTGTTGAAATGTCCGAGAATGACTCGTTTCGTCAATGTCTTATTTTGAGTAAGTGACTTAATTTTTTGAAATGTCAGAGAATGACTCGTTTCGTCAATACTTTATTTTGAGTATACGACTTATGGTATCACCAAATTGAACCATATTTCAGCCTTACATATGACTCACCAATATGTGGTTGAATCAGTCATGTCAAAGACTGCCTATAGTCGATATAAACGAACATCAACAAATATTATTTTCCCAAAGATTGTTGATCTTGCATTATTTATTGATTGTTGACTATATGTATAAGAAATTAAGTTTTTAATTATGTATTTTTTTATTGGATTCTAATATATATATATATATATATATACATTTTTAACTTTCTTGTTGATTCCAATATATCAATTAGAATTGTCTATCCATTCTTATGTTAACATTCGAATGAAAGTTTTTTTCCTTCAAAAAAAATATCAAACAAATGAAACAAGAGTGCAACATAAAAGGTCTATTTCAATCATAAAATATAATTAGGATTCAAATTTAACAACCATTACAAAATGACAGGACCGACCCAAGAGAGAAGCCCATAAAGCCCTTGATCTCACCAAAATATATATTTTAATTTTTATATGATTTAGAACTCCAATAAAAATATACTATAAAAATTCTTAGTGTCAGACAACTATTGACAGAAACAAAAAAGCCTCTAAAAAAAGGTTTATGACTCCCAATCTTTTGCATAATCATTATTTTAATTGATATTTATGCTAATTGTAAGCAATCAAAATCATAGAGTATTGCACTTATTTATGGCAAGGGTACTGTAGCTTGGAAGTATCTCATGACATTAAAGGTCATTGCTTTCCACTAAAAAATATATACATGTCTCTTAAAATATTATATAAAAACTTTGATTTGAAATTTTACTGTAAAAAAATAATAATAATTGTTTTTTTACTTTGACTTTACTTCTAATTCTTTGCTTTGATTTTATCTTTGATTTTGAATTTTTCTTGCGTGACTAGCTTTGTCACTGACTTTAATATATTTAGGTATGTGTTCCTAATTTATTTGTCTCTTTTTTACGTGTCAATATATTTTTCTTATTTAGATAACATATAAGTAAATATTTATATTGTAAATTATTAGTCTTTTTCCTTTGTTTCAAATTTTAGCAGAATCGATAAATTATGTTTGATGGGAGCAGAAACTAGAGAAATTTGTATTTCAAATAATATTTTGTAGATCAGTTCTATTGATTTAATATTTATATTTAATCTTGTTGAATTTGTGTTGCTTCTATTTTCATAGATATAAATATCAATGCAAAAAATATGAATTAATCTATTCAAAATTATAAAACAAATAAAAGAGCATCAATTTTTATTGAATTGCAATCGCAGTCTACCAATAAATTTGTCAAAAATGAAATAAAAAATATTGGTGATTGCTCATCAATACAAGTTTGAGAGATTTATTGGTAGAAAAATATCCTTTTAAACTTATTGATATTGATTTTACAAAAGATGAATCTTCAAGTTATTATTCTTCATCACTTTACATTCAAAAGTTGTCCAACGAATAAACACAATATATTGAAAAATCATGAGACAATTTGGTGTGAATTCTTCAACCATGAAATCATTATACAATAGCAATTTGGTGGAACAATGAAATCATTATACAACTTATTCCTATTTTGCAATTTTCTTTTCAAGAAATGTGACATATCTAAGACTTGTTAGAAAACTAGGAGCAATTATATAATTGCAAGTTATAGAAGTTACATAATTTTAATGATGAATTTTTAATTATAAGCTTTAAAATCTATTTTTCTTCCACTCACTCAATATAAAACCACATATGAAAAGATGAGCAATCGTGAGAGTTCTGCTAGGGTTTCAGCTAACCTAACGGTTGTGATAAATACAAGTGTTCAAGTATACACAATTGTGACAAGTAATAAAGTAAAAAGTAGAGTATTGATCCCACGAGTATTGATCCCACGAGTATCGATCTCAAATGAATTAGTTTAATTAGTTAAAATCCCAAGTAACAAGAAAAAAAATTGGTTCATGCAAATAAAATTAAATTCAAATTTAAAACAAGTAAATATTATAATGGAAGATAATCTAAATATAGAGTTTAATGAATATTTAAGGAATCAACTCTATTGCAAGTTCAATTTATGGGAATGCAAGATGCTACAAACATGCTATAGTCTCATGAACATAGTGACTTTAGGGGTTTTTCAAGTCAGTCATCATGTTTTTCAAATGCACTTATAATGTGATTCTTGAGTTAATGTTCACGTCAAACTATGCTACAATTTATAGTTTCGATTTTGTCCTATGGACATAAATACTATTTCTAGATATTTAATGTCAACAACTTGTTAAACATATTGACTTAATTCGTATTAAACAAGCAAATCCATTTCCCCCCTTTTCCAAATTCAAAAACTAGTAATAAATCTAAAGTGATCAAATTAAGACTTACATATAACTTTAAATCCATCTGATTAAATAAATGTTCAACATGTCATAAACATATTAACTCATAAACCTTACATTAAAATCATTGTTCCTTAACAAATGAAGGTTTAGCTCATAATGAGCTTACAAATGAAAAGGAAATGGAACGATAATGAAGTCATTATAGAAATAGTGGTACATCAAGAATCAAATGAGAGAGTAGAAATACAAATTACAATAGCAGTTGTCACAAAGTTCACTACAACAATAAATTCTAACTCTCCTTCTTCAAGTTCAAGCTCCAAAACTAGCTCTAACGGCTTCCAAATGGAGTGGATTTGAGGGATGGTGATCATGGAGTGATGGTGGCTTCTAGGTCCATTAAGAGACTCTGAAAATTAGTATTTCCTTCGTCTAGAAGTTGTTGTCTTTTATATAGGATAATTTTGGACTTCGTTTCTCTCTCCTTTTTAGGCCTTTTTTTCCCTTTATGCATGAAGCAACTTTGGCCCAATGGAATAAGGATTTGATACAGTTGAAATATTCTTTTTGGCTTGCCCTTCAATTGGTGAGGTTTCCTTTTTGCTCATAAGATAATGTTACCATGTATTGGGCCCACAACTTGTCATTGTTTAGGAAGGATGTTGTAGCATTTTATCCATACTTTGTCAATTAATTATTTCATGCACAAAATCAACACCAAACAACATAATTCCAACATAAACTAGCCTAATCTAATAAAAATAGATTTTAATCAATATTATATTAAATATACTTAAAAATATTTATTTAATAAAAAAATATCTTCTCATGGATTTGCATATTCAAGCCTAAAAAGTGTTAAATAACTCTTATTTATGAGTTATCACACCCCCAAACATGAATCATTGCTCGTCCTCAAGTGATAACAAAACATAAATAACAAAGTAGGAAAACAATCATCAAAGAAAGGCTACCAAGCATTTGAACAAATACCCGACAATTTGTGAAAAATAAAAAAGTAAAACCTCTACAACTTACATGTTATTCAAGGCCATCCAAATAGTTCTATGTGTATGTGCAATTATACTTTATGATTCAAAACATATAGTACTTTAGGACTTCACTCAACTCTCGCAATTAATATATCTTTTTCAATAATTTTACCTCCAACACAAAGTACACAAGTTTTATTTTTCTATTGGGCAATTTGTATTTTAGATTTCATCACTAAACATCTTAGTCATTTTTTTTCTACATTTCCATTTTTCTCTTTTTTTTTACTGCTCCACTTTTTGATATAAGCAATGGTGTGAAGATCACTCAATTACTACTCAACGAAACTATTTTTTTTTTTATCATTCTACCATTTGACATGACTGATGTTGTAAGATGTTAGAACCAAGATGGTTTGAAGTATAATTCATAACCTTGTTTTGATGATAACAAAAGATATTTTATGGAAACAATATTTTCACTTATAATTTAATTGAGTGTGTAGAAAATAAGCTAGAAGCACCCATAATTAGAGGAAGCGCCTTGGATAAGAGGAAGTGCGTTCACCAGAGAAAGTGACGAAAAGAAGTCATCATAAGAAGCAAACAAATCAGAGGAAAGAAACAATGCACGTCCTTCATTGTGTTGAACTGTACATCAAAGGAAGCCAAATCATTAAGAGGAAATGAAATAAAAGAGCAAATTCGAGGAAAGGAACAACACATACCCTCTGAGGTGTTGAATTCTACATCAGAGGAAGCAAGCGGATCACGAGGAAACAAAATAAAAGGACGTATAAGAGGAAATGAAGAACACACTCTGTTTAATGTCTCAAAAGGAGACGAATATAAGGATATGCCTCTACCTCTAAGTATATTAGTCTAAGGATCTGATTTTGATAATCTGCCTCCAAAGTTTTACCTCTGAAGATAAGACTCTAAACTCAAGTGCAACATGATCTAATAAGCTGCCTATAACAAAGCAACTCAGAGGCAAGCATCTAATTTTGATAGTGAAGATTCCATGACCAAGTAGTTATTTTTGTCCACACTTAAATGGATTAAAGTGCTCAATCAATTATATTCTTTATTGCACCAAATTGAATACCTCATCAAATAGAAACAGTCTAATTCAAATTCACGACAACTGATCTATGCAATAAAAAATAGAATATCCTGAAATCAAAACAACAATCAAGATTTGAATTTTAATAACTGCCAAACAACGATCAATAACTGAATTTCAGCCGCTGACAAGAAATGAATTTTAGCAACCATTAAAAAACAATAAAAAAATTCAAAGTTGAAGAACAAATTCAAAGCACCGGTCGACTAAGCATCTAGACACAAATCAAAGCAACGATCATTACAACTTGAATGCAAAAGGAAGATTAGAAAATTAAAGTAAATCCTCAATGACTTGTGGTTTCAAAGTTAGATGTTGAAAAGATGTAACTTGTGAAAGTTATGTGGTTGTAATCTTTTTTGAATTATTGGATTAATCCTTTTGGGTGAAAGGACTAGACGTAGCTATCAGGTTTCTAGTAAACCAAGATAAATTATTGTCTTATCCATCTTCCCTTTGTTTATGGCCTATGTTTTTTACATGTTTGATTTTTACCATTTGTTTGCCAAGAAATTTCATTAAAAACCGAATACAAAATTGAAATTCCCTTATCTTGTGTATTTTCCACCTACAGTTTGCATAAGAACTCAATCTCAAGGCCAGAGCATTTTACAGTGTTTAGAGAAAAGATCTACGTTTTAAGTATGTCTAACTATGGTGATGAGGCAACGAGAGGAAATGTCAATAGACCACTTTTGTTTGATGGAGTTTAGGGAACATGTTGGGTACTAGAAGGACAAACTTATAAGTTTCTTCATTTTCCAAGATTCTGAACTTTGGTATTTGATTGAAGATGGGTACACTGATCCTACAAATGCTAATGATATTGATCTATCTAGAAAATAAATGAATGGTGAGCAAAAGAAACAGTATCAGATGCATCATAAAGCTAGAACCTTTATGATAAATTTAATCACGTTCAAAGAGTTTGATTAGTGTACCAACAAGGAAACATGTAAGAGTATTTATGATTGTTTGATTCTATCATGTGAAGGAAATAAAAAGGTTCGGGAAGCAAAGGCCAACCTCTTAGACGAAAAGTATGAGTTTTTCCAAACTCCCGTCTCAGGGCTGATAGTACTACAAAAGAGCTACATGTAACCTCAAGATATTTTATTTTTATATTTTACCTTAATAGGAGTAGAGATAATTTGTTGGTGATAGTTACTATAGTATTGAATTATTTTAATTTTTGGTAGTAATATTAATAATAATAATAATAATAAGAGGATGAATCGGAAACTGTTAAAAATAAATTTTATAGTGTACATGCAAATATCACGTTCCCCAGAGATAAAAAGGAAAAAACAAAACCGACGTCTTCCATTCACAAACACTTCCATATAGAAACAAAGATTTAGGAGAGAAAAAGGAAGAAATTCAAGAACTAAAGGAGTTAGTGATTTATCCCCTTAAATGTAGCACATTTGGAGCAAAAACATTGCGTGAGAATTTTAATAACAACATTCATATCGGTAAGAGCATAACTCCATCCGCTTTCCTACAGAAATTATATGTGATATAAACGTATTGTGATGTTATGTATTGGTTCTGTTTGTGTGTGTCATTTCAAAATTAATATTAATAATAGTTGTATTTGACATGTTCAAATTGTGGAAAATGAATGTTATATGATACGTTGTTATAATGGTTGTGCTTGACATATTGTGGTTATTCAAGATGATTACTTTGTGTCTATACTAAGTTTGTTTAGGACAGGGTTGAATAATTTTGGATGCTCTGGTTGACTTATCTATATTGTTACTAACAAAAGTATCTACATTCATGCATTCATAGTTGTGTGGTGCGTCCATAATTGGTTGGAGCCCACATATCCTTGCAGATATTTTGAGTTAGTGGTGTTGCTTGGAAGGACCTACGAAGCCCTTGCGGGGG
Organism: Cicer judaicum; assembly: GCA_037974835.1. Taxonomy (NCBI): domain Eukaryota; kingdom Viridiplantae; phylum Streptophyta; class Magnoliopsida; order Fabales; family Fabaceae; genus Cicer; species Cicer judaicum. The sequence goes on from JBBPBS010001012.1 coordinate 181,198, forward strand.
AGGTGATATTCCAGAATTATGCATTGACATATAATCTAACAAATAGGTTGTACATTTTGGTTGATGTAAAATTATTACTAGTTGGATGATTGAATAAGTATGGACTTGTTAATTGCTTAAGAGTATTCTATATAGTAAAAATATGTATTTTATAACCAAAAATTCAAATTTGTGAAGCTTGTGAATGCTTGTAGGATATGATAACATCAGTTTCAACTTTTATGTTTGACAGTACCATACATTAAATGAATGAGAATGATTTGAAGCGATCAATCGTAGGCGTGATCAAAGATCCCAATGTAGGTGATATTAATTATTGGTTGTTATGTGGTGAATAGAAAAATGGTGTTGTTCGACCAAGGTTGTGGTGAATTAAAGATGTTGAGGTTTAAGAGTACATTAAAGACGATCATCTTAAATGGTGTGTTAAGAATGAAATTTTTGAATTAAAGAGACGATTTGTGTTTATGAGTTGTGAGTTGTAGTTGACGAGTAAGTGATACTAAACCATAAGGAAGTGAGAATTAAGTAGTAAATCATATGAATTAGATTTTTAGCCATAAGAGAAAAGATGAATAAAAAAAATCTCGTGGGAGTAATTCAAGTTAAATTTAGTTAGAGTATTGGATCCAAAAGATTGAACATTAAAAGTAAGAACACTTTATAGTGGTTTGAGAACGATGACACGTTGGGTATATTCGTGGAAAGTTATCACAAATGTTTGACTCTCTAACATGTATTGAGATTATGATTTTAAACAAAATCTTGTGTGGTGTAGGTTTTGGTCTGTAGAGGACTTGAAGTTTTCTTGGTAGAATTAGAGTAATATCAGACTTAGTGAATGTGATTTTAGAGTTGTAAATTGGTAGAATAATGTTGAGTATGTTAGGCTTGATGAATTTTGAAATAATTGCATCATGATAGATAAGATTTTCTCGACGAATAAGATAAATGTGTTATATCTAGAAACTCTTTAGGGTTAGTTTTGAGGATGAAACTATTTAAGGTAGGTAGAATGTAACATCCAAATATTTTATTTTTATATTTTACCTTAATAGGAGTAGAGATAATTTGTTGGTGATAGTTACTGTAGTATTGGATTATTTTAATTTTTGGTAATAACATTCATAACATTAATAAAATAATAATAATAATAATAAAAATAAAAGCATGAATCGGGAACCGTTAAAAATAAATTTCATGGCGTACGTGGAAATATCACGTTCCCCGCTGATAAAAAAGAAAAAACAAAACTGACGTCTTCCATTCACAAATGCTGCCATATAGAAACAAATGTTTAGGAGAGAAAAAGGAAGAAATTCAAGAACTAACGGAGTTAGTGATTCATCCCCTCAAATATAGCACATTTGGAGCAAATACCGTTGCGTGAGAATTTTAATAACGACATTCATATTGGTAAGAGCATAATTCCATCTGCTTTCCTACTTGAATTATATGTGATATAAACGTATTGTGATGTTATGTATTGGTTATATTTGTGTGTGTCATTTCAAAATTAATATTAATAATAGTTGTGCTTGACATGTTCAAATTGTGGAAAATGAATGTTATATGATACGTTGTTATAATGGCTATGCTTGACATGTTGTGGTTATTCAAGGTGATTACTTTGTGTCTATACTAGGTTTGTTTAGGACAATGTTGAATAATTTTGGATGCTTTGGTTGAATGATCTATATTGTTACTAACAAAAGTATCTACATTTATGCATTCATAGTTGTGTGGTGCGTCCATAATTGGTAGGAGCCCACATATCGTTGCAGAGATTTTGAGATAGTGGTGTTGCTTTGAAGGATCTACGAAGCCCTTGCGGGGGATGTGATATTCTGGAATCATGCATTGACATATAAGCTAACGAATAGGTTGTACATTTTGGTTGATTTGTATCTTTGGTGCATTGCGATTTTTAACTGTTAAATCAAGTATATGACTTATTTATATTTTTGCTATAACAACTATATATGCATGCATATTTGTTATGTGTTTGTTATTTGGAGATGACCATTACATTTGACAGGACGTCACATATAGTGTTACTTGAGCGAATAATGTTACGGTCAATCTAATAGGAGAAACGTGAGGAAGTATAATAACATGTAGTTGGAGGCTCTGATATACTTTTGTGTCGATGTTAAACTTGTTGGGTGAGTTTTTCAGAAGTCCAAAGTTTATGGCCAACTAGGATTTATGTTTGGATAGTAAAACATCAATAGTTTTGACTCTAGGAGTTTCTTTTGTTTAACATATTAATTTTACTTTTAGTGATTGTAAATACTTTGATTCATTATTTTTGAAATTATAACTAAAAATGTTATTAATTGATTTTAAGGTAAATGAGTATTTAAGATAATCATAAATAAATAAATAAAACAAATTTGTATTATTATGTTTAGAATTTCGTTAGTTAATGTCTCGAAAAAGCGGGATGTTACACTACACACAACATAACACGTCAAAAAGAGTCATATAAGTCTACCCAACAAGTGGAGACCTAAAGTCATTGCCAGTTAGGAAACTAAATACTTGAACAACTTGCCTCTAGAAGAACTGATGAGCTCCCTCTGGTATCATGAAATTGAACTATGAGAGGATGGTCCTAAGAAGAAGCAAAAATCTTTGGCTCTCATACCCAGAGACAAGGAAGTCTTGCAAGAAGAGAAAATTCAAATGATTATGATGAAGTTGGCATGATGATTCATAAGGAGAGGAATTATCCTTCACTTCAAGAAGAATTTAATGCATGTTATATAAAAAGATATTTTTTCCCCAAAAGAATTTCAAGAAGTAAAAAAGTAAAGACAAAGGTACTAAAAAGAAGAAACCTATTTGTTTTGAATGCAAGGACCTTGAATATTTCAAAGCAGATTGTCCAAAGCGTAAGAAAAAGAACTACGTGAAATAACCCATGACCAGGAAGAAAGGTTTGATCACATGGGATGACTTTGATGATGATTCTTTTGATGATGAAACACTTGGCTATGATGGTTGACATAAACTCTAACTCTAACTCATGCACAAAATACGATGAATAAATTGAGGTATTTTTTTATCTAACTCGTAGTGAATTAATAAATTATTTAAATGAATTTTTGAATGCAAACCATTTGTCTTTTCAAAACTAAAAACCTAAAGAAAGCTTACAAGGATTTGACTAAGAAACATAACTCTCTTCAAGCTGACTTTGAAAAATCAAAAAGAGAAAACATAACTTTGAATGAAAAAGTTTTGAAACTATCTGAGGATAAGATCTGCAACTCTGTTAAATATGAATTGACATTCAAAGACTTCCTAAAAAATGGCATAGATAGAAGCAAGCAAGCTTAGATGATATATGGTGTTAGCAGAAATGGAAATATAGGAATTGGGTTTATAGAATCAATGTAAAATTCCAAATTAACTCCATATGATTTTATGTGTGCATATTGTCATAAAAAGTGCCAAAATAGATTAACAAACCAAGACCCAATAAGAGTTGGGTACCTAAGCACGATAATTCCTCTTGTAGATGTCCTTAACAACATTATTAAAACAACAATCATGGTACCTGGATATTGGTTGCTCATGATACGTGACAGGAAAAAGGTCTGTGTGCCAAGACCTAATCTTGAAGAAAGGAGGAACACTAGGCTTTGGGGGCAATTTGAAAGGAAGGATAACAGGTTTTGGTACAATTGGTAATGGTTCTTCATCCTCTAGTGGGACTATACTTTTTTTTTTTTTGTCAAAGGCATAATAACTTGTACAAAATAAATCTTTTTAATCTAGAAAACAAGAGGTCAAGTGTCTTATGCCTATTAATGAGGAACAATTTGACTAGATACAAGAGATTAGGCCATGCTAATTTGAGATTAATCTCTAATTTAAGAAAGCTCGATCTGGTTAGAGGGCTGCCAAATCTCAAGTAGAAATTAACAGTTTTTATGAAGCGTGCCATAAAGGAAAACAAACTAAGAGTACTTTTTACTTAAAACAAAAAAAAAACAAAAAAAATCCAGAATAAGACCCTTGAGCTTTTACACATAGATTTGTTTGGACTAATTAAAACCACCTTTGTCAATGGTAAAAAAAAAATATGGACTTGATATTTTTTAATGATTACACTAGATGGACATGGTTAAAATTCCTAAGACACAAGGATGAGTCACATAAGATATTCACTACCTTCAGTAAGCAAGTGCAAAATGAAAAATGAAACAATTTGTAGTGATCAAGATGGTGAGTTTGAAAACTTCTGTGAAGAGAGTGACACCCTACATATTTTTTCTTATCCTAGAACATCTCAAGAGAATTATGTTGTAGAAAGGAAAAATAGGTCTCCTAAAGATATGGCGTGCACCACGATTAATGAAATGAATGTTGCAAATCATTTTGGATAAAAGCAGTGAATAATGCATGTTATATTCATAACATAGTATGGATTGGATGTACTCTAAACAAGACTCGTTATGAACTTTGGATGGGTAAGAAGCCCAACATTTCCTCCTTTAGTTAACTTAGATGTATTTGTTATATTTTAAACACCAAAGAAAAGCTTGGAAAATTTAACTCAAAATCACATAAGTGCATCATCTTGGAATATTTTGAAAGGTCTAACATAGTATACAATTTGGAAACTCTGATTATGGAAGATTCAATCAATGTTAAGTTTGATGACTAATAGATTGAATTTAAAATATCAGAGCAAGATGATGATTTTGCAGAAAAACAAGAAGCACCAAACATAGAAGAAAAATTAGAGGATAGCAGCAGAACAAAAGATATTAGAAGAATAGAAGAACAAGAAAAATCAAAGGAATCCAAAAAGGAATAGAAATACAAGTCATCTCGTTCATACTCACTTATACTTGGAAATTAAAGTGATCCCCTAAAGACCAAATCAACCTTGAAAGAAACATCATTGTTTGGTCTATTATCTAAGATTGAACTAATCTCTATAAATGAAGCTCTATCATAGAATGGCTGGATTCTGGAAATGCATGAAGAACTAAAAGAATTCAAGAGAAATGATGTATGGAATCTTGTTCCAAGACAAGAGGATGAAGGGTTAAGTTCGGCCAGTGAGACGATGGGGGATAAGCTTCATCGTCGAGAGGGAAACATCCCAAAAACCCATAGAAACAAAATGGGTATTTAGAAATGAACTGAATGAAAAATGAGAAGTTGTAAGAAATAAAGCTAGACTAGTAGCTCAAGATTATAGTCAATAAGAATGTATCGACTACATTGAGACATTTGCTCAAGTGGCAAGGTTAGAAGTGTTGAAACCAAGTTGATTTTATACTTTGAGTTTTGATGATAACAAAAGTATTTTATGAGAACATTATATTTGACTTCAAATAGTTTGAAAGAAGATTCAAATTTATAATTGCAGAAAATCTAAAATAAGATTTTATTCAGATTTATACTTGAAGAAAAATATTTGATTTAGATTTATAATTGAAGAAAAAAATTTGATTCAGATTTATAATTGAGGAAAATCTAAAATAAGATTTGATTCAAATTTATAATTGATGAAAATCTAAAATAAGATTTGATTCATATTTATAATTGAAGAAAATCTTTGACTAAGTTGAAAAGAATATATGATCAAGCTTTGAAGAAGATTTGATCAAGATTTATCTACAACAAAATATGAACATAATCAATCTGAATAATTTTCAAGTGCGATCTGAGCAAAATACGAATAAAATAAATCTGAAGAGTTTACCAATTCAATCAAAACAAAATAGGAAAAAAATTAATCTAAACCATTTATAAACTCTATCTAAACAAGATACAATCCAAAATTAAATAAGGACTAAATTGAAGCCCAAATTTAACGATGAATAGATACTCAAGGCTGAAGAAGAAGAAGAAGATCGTCGAAAAGTAGAAAAGATTAGAAGAACTCAAACTCAAAATTCGAAAATTATTTTTTAGAGTTCATAGAAAGAAACAATTGTTCAAGTTAGAAATATTTCCTAAGTGTTTTTTTCTTACAGTGTGAGAGTTATTATTATTATTATCAGCTTTGTTAGAAGCAAACACTTAAAGTTCCAATCTTTTGTATTCAACACGATAGTGTTTTAGTTTCTTCTTCAATATGAGGTTGTTAAGAGAAAACTTGGCTTGTAGGGTAAAAGTGGTTAGTTCCTCAAAAGTTTGGGATTGTCAAGTTGTTTGGGAAGACTGACTTAGAGGATTAGGTGTTTTGTAATTCAAGGTAATTGAATAAGGGAATAAGAGCCTTCTGAATGAGGGGAGTGGATGTAGCCAAGTTAGTGGTGAACCAGGATAAGTTTATGTGTCAAATTATTTATGTTTTCATTGTTTGTTACTTCTGAATCCAATTGCTTCTACTCCAAGTAAGCCACCAAATTTGAACCATATTTTTTTAATAAATAATTAAAAAGTTATCAACTTTGGTAAAAATAATTCAACCTTTTTCTCGTGTTTGCACCTTCAAGAAGCTATTTGAATTCTATTATCTTATGTTGCACAAAATAATATTATTTTATACCAATTAGATGTAAAAAGTGATTTTTTTAATGGCTACATAAACGAGGAAATTTATGTCAAACAACCCCTTGGTTTTGAAAATTATGCGCTTCCAAATTATGTCTTTAAACTTAGAAAATCATTGTATGGTATGAAACAAACACTTAGAGCTTGGTATGATAGACTAATCAATTACTTGATAGAAAATAGTTTTGAAAGAGGGAAAGTTGACACAAACTTGTTTAGAAAATCAATAAAAAATGATCTTCTTATAATTCAGATTTATGTTGATGATATAATCTTTGGATCAACTAATGGCAAGTTTTGCCAATAACTTGTTGAGTTAATGAAACATGAATTCCAAATAAGCATGATGGGATAGCTGAAGTTATTCTTAAGAATTTAGATTCAACATAAGCATATTGGAGTTTTGATTCATTAGACTAAGTATACAAAAGAGCTTCTTAAGAAGTTCAAGATGGATGAATGCAAATCAATGAGCACTCCAATGCATCAAACCTGCTCATTAGACAAATATGAGTCAACAAGAAGATGAGTATATAGGAAACAAACTTGAAAGAAAAAGTGCCAGTGGAAACTGCACTTTGCTAGGTGGCAATCTAATCTCATGGTCCATCAAGAGACAAATCACCATTGCTTTATCAAGAACAAAATATATCTCAACAACAGGATGTAGTACTCAATTCCTATGAATAAAGCATTAGCTGGAAGATTACAAGATTCATGAAAGTAAAATTCATATATTATGCGATAACATTTTTGCCATATGCTTAACTAAAATCCAATTCCGCACTATAGAGCTAACCACATAGAAATAAAATATCACTTCATAAGAGACTTTGTCCAAAAGGGAACTTTAGATATTAAGTTTGTTAACATTGAGCATCAGTAGAAAGATATTCTAACAAAACCCCTTGCTGGTAGGGATGACAATTAGACACAGATCCAACGGGTACCCGTAAAAAAACCCACAATAGGTAGGGTAAAAACATGCACAATGGATATGGGCACGGGGACGAGTAATTACCTGCAAAATTAAGCAGGTATGGGTGCGGGTAAGGGTACTATAGTACCCACCCCACCCAACACCTGCATTTATATAAATATATTATTTATTTGTTATATTAGTGTTTAGTTTAATTAATCATTTTCTTTTATATTTTAACATCTATTAATATCATTAGATCACAATAATATTTATAATTGAAAGATAAATGTCTAAAAACTTTTTAAGAATTTGATTAAGATGAATATGTCAATAATTGTGACTTTATAACTAAGAGTTATATCTTATTAATTGTGACTTTATAATTATACTTGCAACTTCCTATCAATTATTTTTATAGATTTCGAATAATATTGTCGTAGAACTTGCAACTTCATAAAATATTATTATGAATATTAGAATGTGTATTATAATGAGTGTTCATTTGAAATGTTTTGAGTTAAAAAATATTTTGATTTATAATACTTTATGATTGGATTTAAAACTCTTGCATAAACTTTTAAATTTAATCACAACAATATCATTTATTTATCGATCTATTTTGATAAAATTGATACCAAAAGAGTATGGGCACTCGTATAAGTATTTTTTTAAACTGCAGGTATAGAGACGAGTACTATAATACCCTACTCAAACACTACCCATTGCCATCCCTACTTGCTAGAGACAAAATATATATATATATATATATATATATATATATATATATATATATATTATGGTCCAATTACTGATATATTCTGAAGTATTATGTAAATCTATTCATGTAATAAGTTTAACAGATCTACTCCTTTTGTCTAATAACAGAAAAGGGAGAATTAGTTTGATGTCCAATTTTGATTACTTTAACTTTAACCAATCCAACAGAATTACACTTGCTGATATGTTAATACTAATAAATGGGTTTATAGCTTATTGAGTTAATTAACAAACCTTTTTGATTAAATTAAATATCTTTGGTTAACAAATTTTTCACATTGATTTATAGTTTTTTTAATGCTACTTTAACTAATGTTTTAGTTTATGATTTGTAGTTTTTTTTTCTCTCTTGTTTATAATTTTATTATTTTAATTTTATTATTATTATTATTATTTTATCTTTACGTAGAACAAAACAACTATCTAACTAACTACCAATTGATCTATTATTTCGTTTGACATTTCTTCATCTCTCTTACTTTCCTATTCATTATCTCTTCTTATTTGTTTAATGAATAATACTAGTTATGCTTGAATTTTTTATTTTAGTCGATAGATGCTCAAAGGATTATATTGTAGAAAGTTGGTCATATTCAATCATACAAAATAAAAATACAAACTCTAAGAATTCCTAAAACAAACATAATAGAATGATTTTGTATATCACATGCAAGAGGCTTAAGCAAGTCAAAATAAAACTAAATAATTATTTCAGAATCAAACAAGTCAAAAGAAAACAATGCAATTATTAATTTTATAATTGTAAAACAATTCACTAAATTTTACCGGTAAAAACTATTTCAGCAAAAAAAATTAGATATTGTTGTTTCTTATGTTAGGAATAAGTTGACCTTACATATATAAAAAAATAGATACAATTTATTTTTTAAAAATAATTTTTATGGATTTTTTAAATTAAATTTATACATTTTCATATTTTAAAATTAATTAATTATATACTAAATTTATACATTTTCACTTTAAAATTATAAAAACTAAATTTACCAAACAATTTATTTTCATCAGTTAATTTTTCGACTATAAAATTATCAACTATGAATTAATTTTTCAGTAACAAGATGTCAACTAACTAACTTATACTTTATAACTTAGTTTTATCAAACAGAACAAAATTATGACACAATTTTATTTCAACCAAACAAATATTTGGTCACCTAATACTCTTACGATTTAACCAAGAATAGTAACAAAGTAGCACTCACAAATTAATCAATAGTTTGCATTCTACGGTACCAAAATAAATGGTACATAAATTCAAAAGTACAATTATCAAAATAAGCAACGGTCTGTATCTTTTTTTTTAATGGAAGGTCTGCATCCTTTTATCTTTCTATTTTTTCTCATCAAAATAACTACGTTGTCGAAGATGCAACTACAAAGCTGTTAAAATAACAATGAAATATAATTAATCAACAAGTCTTAATGTGTATGATAAATAACAATAATATATTAACTAATTTTTCATTTATCAATTGACCGCTATCAATATTAACATATATTTAATTTTACTGAATAGAATTTAAGATAAGTAAATATATCTATCTATATATATATATATATTTATATATAAATATTTAAGAATGTTATTTTATATATTAGATAAAATTAAAACTCAATCATTTCATATATACAATTCAAATGCTAAAAGTGATGAGGCTTGAGTTTCAATTTGTAATACCGTTCTTTTTTGCACTTAGACTATATTACATATTTTAAAATAAGCAGAACAAAGTAAAATAGAGCGGAGTAGAATCAAATAGAATAAAAAAATCAGACTCTATTATTTGAATAATTTAAAATAAAATGAATAATTTAAAATAAAATGAATAATTTAAGGATTAGAAATAAAAATAAAAAGAGATTTAATCTCAATTCTCTTAAATTAACGGAATAAAAAATGAAGAATATATATAACATAAAATCCATTTATATTCCACTACATTTTCTTTCATTTTTATTTTTAGAAATTCAAATAACGAGACATAAATTTATTTCATTCCATTCTTTCTTGTTTGTCTCATATCATCAATATCATCAATTCAGACATAATTTTAATGTGTGAATTTCACCGGTAGTGGAAATAACCAAAACCCAACCAGGATGGTTCAACCCAACCAGATTGGTTCAACCCAACCAGGTTGGTTCAACCCAACTTCTAGCCCAAATTTTGTGTTGGAGTGATTACACACTAACAACAATATTTCCCGCTACTTACACTTTAAAGGAATTTTATTTATACATTAAATTTTATTAACCACTAATTAATCTGTTAAAGTAACATTTGAGGGTTTCGCTCTAATTCCTATTCCTCATCACTCTCCCTGTGAACCTGCGTGACTTCTCTTTCCAGAATGAAGCGTGCAAGAGACTCTAGCTCTTCTAGGGTTTCGCCAAGTCTTGAAGCAGGAATCATCAAGAAACTTAGGTTGGAGAATTTCATGTGCCATTCCAATCACGAAACTGAGTTTGGAAACCACGTTAATGTCATCACTGGACAGAATGGAAGTATGTGCTATTTTTCCTCTTTTATCGCATTCGTATTATCACTCCATTTGTTTATTTTTTTTGTTTGATGTTCGTGGCAATGTCGTGTTGCTGTATATAAATTTTGGTATATTTATGTATCTAGCAACTCGAACGTGATTCTTATAGAGTTTTTATGTTTGGATGAATTGTTTTGGAGGAGAGACTTTTGAAGAGTTAAGTCTATATTTCATTTTTTTTTAAATTGAAAGAATAACATAATATATAATCATATAACAACATTTCATGCTTAATTCTTTTAAAAAAATATTTTATAGCTTCCTTAATCTAGAAAGAAAAATGAGCCCTTCCATCCTCTCTAAAATCCTCGATCCAAGCTTACCCAAAGGTCTTTTCTTGATTTCATGGTTGGAGTGAAGTGCGCTGCCCTGTGGAGGACAGTCCTAATAGAACTAACCCATTGTTAGCATTATTTAGGATTAAAAAGTAATTTTGTGAGAGTGGAATTAGCATTGGAGCCCACTTAAGCAACCTGAGGTAAACTTTATTGGAGTTCTTAAAGGCTGAACCATTAGTTTAAGCACATGTTTGGCTACACGTCCAATTTTCCACGTTTGCGTGACTTTTCCACGTTTATGTAGAAGTTTAGTTTTGTTACTTCTCTGAAATCACAGGAGATTTGGTTGTAGACGTGAGTTTGGTGCCTCAAACTCAAAACCAAACATAGGCTAAAAAGTGAGTCGATTAAGACGATGTGCATAGTGGGACCCAATGAAGCAAGCAACCCTTGGAACAAGTGTTCTACAATGGGTTTGTGTTTGACTTGTTGCTAGTTATGATCTATTTATTTTCATCAAGGACACAGTGTTTATGACATATGATTCTGCGATAAAATTGTTTTCTAATGAATCCATCTTGTTTGTTTGGCTCTGGTATTTGTAGGTGGTAAAAGTGCAATACTTACAGCATTGTGTGTTGCATTTGGTTGCCGAGCTAAAGGGACTCAAAGAGCATCTACTTTGAAGGATTTCATTAAAACTGGTTCTAGGTAAATGCCATTTGCTCTCTCTCTTTCCTCTCTTTGATTGGTGGGGTTTCTTCATTCATCATAGAGGTTTCAAATGAATGCTGATGTTCTCATAAATATAAAGTGATTTATATTATGGATGAGCCAGGATATCTTGTTTTCCTTTCATGTCCTTTACCAAGACTACTTACTATTGTTGTTTTTATATTTTAAGAAAGAACCTAACACAACTTCTGTTAGAATTCGTAATCTAAACAAACAAAATAATATTTTTACATAGTTCTTTATTCTATTGTCTTTCTCTAGTAATGCTGTCATCCATGTTGAAATTCAAAATGAAGGAGAGGATGCTTTCAAGCCTGAAATATATGGTGATGTTATCATTGTAGAACGAAGGATATCTGAATCCACAAGTTCTATTACATTGAAAGATCACCAAGGTGCGTTTTCTTGTCTTTGTAATTATTTTCAGTATTAAGTTGTTTATATTTAAGTTTTTAATGACAAATGAATAAATTTCATGAGATAAATGTCATTGGTTGGCCTATTTAAACAATGGACAAGTAACAATGTTGTTTCTCTAGATTTAGCATTTTATTTGTGTAAGATATAATATGAAACCATCCTTGTGTCTTCACTTGAAGCTTTTAGGACAGTTAGTTCATGACATCTTACCAGAGCCTTTTTTATCTAATGGCCTAGTGTTTGATACCTGCTACCTTTATTCTTCTTAGAAAACATTGAATTAGAGGCGGGTTTGTGCATTATCTACTTTTCATGCATAAAGGGGTCTTGAGTAAGAGGTGTGCGGGCATTTGGAAGAGCTTTTCTTAAGCTTATTTGAGCCTATTTTATGAGCTAATCACTTTAGATGTGTTTGGTTAAGCTCGTGAATATAGCTTATATATCAATGGATCTGATATGTAGAGGCACATGATCACTTAATAGGAAGCTTTTGATTGTGGCTGCATATTTTGATCTAAAGGTTAATAAATGTTCCTCTCACTCGCATAAAATACTCATTCTCACAATCTCACTAGATATGACTCCTATGTATATAAGCTCTAATGGGTTTATTTCCTTAAAGCCTCTAATAATAGCTCATGCAAATCAATTTAATTAAACTAATATTATGGCGTGATACTCTTCTTTACTGAGCACTTCATTGGTTAGTTTGCTTACCCAAACATGGATAAGAATCATTCATGTGCTGTCACTTAACCATGGTTGTCAAACTCTCAAGCTAGCTCATAGAGTCTTCTCAAAAGGAAGTTAACTTGTATATGAAGTACTGATTTGTTTAAGATTTTGGGACTTTGGAATTGCATTTGACTAAAGAAGGTCAAATGAAACTTCCTCTAAAAGTACCATACCACTTCCGTTCTTAAATATAAGACCCTCTTGATAAATTTCGTTGTCCCTTTTTTTTTGTCTTAGAAGAGATGGTAAATTTTACTATAATTAACTCACAACTGTAAGGTATTGGGTTCCAGCCCGAGATAAAACTTAACAATATCGACATTTGTCAGTTGAGCTAGGACTTCAGGACAATTTTGTGTTTCTTTTTATAAGACTTTTTTTGATTTTCCAGCCGCACTAATTATTTCTTTACTAACATATCTATAATTAATTTATATTTTTTTTTTGCAACCAACAATACATACTGTTTCGATAAAAAAAATACTATAATATTAACATGAACTAATCATCTCTCTTCAAAAGTAAATATGTAAAAACAATATCTATTGTCCAAAAAATTAATCCAGCAATAAACTTTCCTAATTCCTGTAATTTTATCCATGAGGTCCTATATTTAGGGACGAAAGCACTACAGATAAACTTTAATAGACTCACATAGATTTGTGAGTTTAAGGACAATTGGACAAGTCTACAAATAATGATTTTTCCCCAGACATGCCTAAAATGACCGTGGTTCAACGTGTTTTTAACAAAAAAATATAACTGAATTATCAGGCTTCACCGTGCTCTAAACATTAACCTTTCAGAACATTTAAGTTTGTTATTGTGGTTTGCTTTATTACTAAGTTAGAATGTTGAATTCTATGCACATAGTATTTATATATGTTTAAATGCTATAGTTTAAGCATTTTGTATTAAGTCAACAATTGCAAGTCTATAGCTCAAGTTTGACACTTCCACTTAATGACTAGGGCCTGTTTGAATGGCTTATTTGAGCTTATCTACTGACATAAACACTTGTGAAACCGTTTAGGAGAGCTTATAGAAACAACTTATGATATGTTCATAAGCCGTTTTTAGCTAATTTTCATAAGCTATTCCGAATAGCTTATGAAAAAAAATATAAAAACAGTTTGACTTTGTGTTGTAAAAATAACTTATACATAAGTGCTTATGCTATAAGCTTTTTAACCAATCAGGGCCTTTCACTTTTGGAACTGTTGGTTTCTTTTGGTACATGCAATGTTGTTGATGGTGGAATATGCCGAAAGGCCAAAAATCTGCCATATAAACACGCCATAGTGGGCATCCCTTCACAAATTGCCTATGGCAGTTGTGCAAAATCCACCATACCTTTCAGCCATGGCCTTCATTTAACAACACTTGGATCAGTAGTTTATGGTGAGTGAATATCAAGTTGAGTAGGTTTAAAGGGGTTCAAAATATATATTTGTAAATTCTTGTAATTGCAGTGCAAATCCCTATGCAATTTTTTCTCTCATTTTTTATGAAACTCTAATTCTTTATTGATCATGAATTTTGACTTTTTTGGGCTTATCACTAATTCATGAAGTCCGTATATTGATTGTAAAAGAAAAGAAGTCTATATTGATATTTTTTTGACAGAGAGGTCAATATTGATATTTCAATATAGTTGTGTTTCTAAATTAAATGTTGCAGTAATTTATCCACCCTCTCAATACTTTCCACAAATGATCGTCAAGAATGCTTTACACACTTTACATTCTATATTTGATTTTGATGACAGGAAAGAAAGTTTTCAGTCGGAAAGCAGATCTTCAAGAAATCATTGAACATTTCAACGTAGGATTTCTCTCCTCCATGGCATTGCTTTCTTAATTCTGAAATTTTTGCTCTGCTTTGCTTCTTGGTAACTTCTGAACATGGAAAAAATTATTAGTACTGGTATGCATGGTTTCCGACCCTTCTTTATAAAGATGGATGACTGGAAGAACCAACGAACTTGCAATAAGTTAATGATTTATAATTTATTGAGAAGTTTGGAAGGGCCTCTGTTGTGTATGTATGATTCAAAAGCAAGGTTTCTATCACTTTGTTCACCTACTAACCAATTAATCTTTGGCAGTGCCTTCTATTTCTTTTCCAATGGTTTCCTTTGTCCTTGCACCTATTGTTTAATCTTTTCATTTTTCAGATTGATGTGGAGAATCCGTGTGTGATTATGAGTCAAGACAAAAGCAGAGAATTTTTGCATTCTGGGAATAACAAAGATAAATTTAAGGTGATCTCTTTATTTTGATGTATTCTGTTTTTGGTAAAGCTTCCCTAGACGCTCTGCTAACACTTAATTAAACAGTTCTTTTACAAGGCCACACTTCTTCAGCAAGTCAACGATCTTCTGGAAAGCATTTCTGTTGAAATAATTAATGCACGTAGAATAGTTGAAGAGTTAGAGACTGCAATAAGACCTATAGAGAAAGAGCTTAATGAGCTGCAGATTAAAATTAAAACAATGGAACATGTTGAACAAATATCCATACAGGTCCAGCAGTTAAAAAAGAAACTTGCATGGTCATGGGTTTATGATGTGGACAAGAAACTTGAGGAACAAAATGTAAGGATTGAAAAGCTGAAGAATCGGGTTCCTACATGCCAAGCTAAGATTGATAAACAACTGGTATGTATGCCTACATTATCTTCTCATAGTGAAGTTTTCATTTGTCAACACAGTGAAGTTCTCTGCATGGTTCAAGAACGGGCACATGCATAGCAAACTGGGGGTATCTGCCCCCACAAAATTACGAGTCCTTAAAAGATATTGGTAGAAACTAAAAAACATTGTATATATCCAATGATGTATTTACTTCTGAAACTAGCTTTAGTTGTGTGTGACAACTACAGTGGTTGAAAATAGTTTCTCTACGATAAGTTTCACGAAAATAAAATGTCCACCATATAGAAAATGAATTGTTGAATGCTTGTTTGATTACATACGTTGTTACAAACCAATATTCTAAAATAGTAGAAAACTATTAGAAACACAAATGGTAGATGGAATCATGGAATACAAATTTTATTGATGATAATTAGAGATTACAGAGGGAAAGTGTTCCTTCTGTCCATAGAGCCTTGCTCCTATAAAGAGAATAACTATTCATAACTAACGCATATTTTACGAAAGATACCAGTTTTATCCCCCGTCATCAAAAGTAAATAACGTTCCTCATCCCTACTCCCTCTCTCTCTGCCAACTTCCCTTTATTCCTTCTCACATATACTTTCGACTCCATAGGCCCATTAAACAATTGATGGCCCAATTGCCTAGCCTACTCTACAGTTTCTTGCATATGTAGAGATAGATATAGATATTTTAATAGTGTTGAAATGAAATAATAATACAATATTTTCAAAATAAGACACAGTGCAATTGTAATTTATAGATGTTGATGGGTCTTTAATTTATTTAGGTATATAATTATATAATTTTTATAATTTCAAATTTTTTGCTTACAAAGTGACAAAGTGATAATTTTTATAATTATATAATTTTATAGGCTCAAGGCAATAAATATAGAAATAAATATGAGAGATATTATCCCTATTTACATGATATGTAATAAATATAAATATACTTTCAATACTCCCCCTCAAGCTAGAACATATAAATCATATGCACTGAGCTTGTTACATATATAACTGATTCGAGGAACTCTTAGGGACTTAGTGAATACATCTGCCAATTGATCATTGGAATTAACAAAGCTAGTGGTGATGTCGCCTGATTCGATCTTCTTTCTTACAAAGTGACAATTTATCTCAATATGTTTGGTCCTCTCATGAAAAACCGGATTAGAGGCAATGTGCAGTGCTGCTTGATTATCACATATTAATGTCATTTGTGTTGCCTCTTCAAATTGAAGCTCTTTGAGTAACTGTTTCAACCAAATAAGCTCACAGGTCACTAATGCCATAGCCCTATATTCAGCTTCAGCGCTAGATCTTGCAACTACACTTTGTTTCTTACTCTTCCAAGATATTAAGTTTTCTCCAACAAGTACACAATACCCAAAAGTGGATCGCCTATCAATGGGTGAGCCTGCCCCAATTGGCAATTGGCATCTGAATAACCAACTATCTGAGTATGACCTCTGTTTTCATAAATTAGACCTTTTCCTGGAGCACCTTTAATGTATTTCAAGATTCGTATCACAACATTCCAGTGTTCTTGACAAGGAGAGTTTAAGAATTGGCTTACTACACTGACTGCAAAAGAAATGTCTGGACGGGTGGCTGTGAGGTAGTTTAATTTACCAACCAATCTTCTATATCTCCGTGAATCTAAAAATGGCTCCCCATGATTAGGTAGAAATTTGACATTTGGATCCATAGGAGTGTCAACCGGTTTGGCATTCAACAAACCTGTCTCTTTAAGAATATCCATGGCATAGTTTCTTTGTGAAATTACTAAGCCATCCTTAGATTGGGCTACCTTAATACCCAAGAAGTAGCAGAGCTTGCCAAGATCTTTAGTTTGAAATTGATGAGATAAATGTTGTTTCAACTGGAGTATGCCCTGTTGATCACTACCAGTTATGACAATATCATCTACATAGACAATCAAGTAAATGCACCCTTGGGTTGAGTGGCGATAGAAAAGAGAATGATCAGCTTCACTTCGAATCATGCCAAATTGTTGCACTACTGTGCTAAATCTACCAAACCAAGCTTGAGGAGACTGTTTAAGACCTACTAAAGACTTTCCAGACGGTAAAGGAACCAATTCCCATGTACCACTACTCTGAAGTGCACACATCTCGTCAATCATTGCTTGTCTCCACTCCGGGTGAGATAAAGCTTCACCTGGAGATTTAGGAATAGAAATAGAAGACAAGGAAGACAAACAAGTATAATGCAAAGGAGAAAGATGATGGTAACTCAAGCCAATGTAATGAGGGGATGGGTTACGAGTAGGACGTATACATTTACGAATAGCAATAGGAATATCAAGGGTCGGATCTGATAAAGAAGGAGGTGGCGGTGAAGGAGCGTTTGGAATGACCTCGGTATCAAGAACAAGTGTAGGGACATGTACAACCAATGGTGGTTGACGACGACGGTATGTCTGAAGAGGTTGTATAGTTGGAGGATCAACAAGAGGAGTCTCAAGTTGGACAATGGGAGGGGCCACCGGAGGTGTCTCAGGTGGGGTATACATAATAGGCTCTAGTGGTAAAAGAGAAGGTGAAATAGTCTTTGGTAGGTCCAGAGGAATAGTTGCAGACAAAGGATCAGGAAGCGACTCATAGTATGTAACAGACTCAAAAAACGTGACATTAGTCGATATGAGATATCGTCGAAGATTAGGAGAATAACAACGATAACCTTTTTGGTACTGATGATAACCAAGAAAGTCACATTTTAGTGATCGAGTTGAAAGTTTATCAAAACCAGGAGTGAGATTGTGGACAAAACATGTAGATCCGAAGACCCGAGGAGGAAGTGAGTGAAGAAGGGTACCAGGGAAGAGGATCGAGTGAGGGACTTTGTTATCAAGAGCAGACGAAGGCATGCGATTTATTAGATAGCACGCTGTTAGAACAGCATCGCCCCAAAAGCGAGATGGTACATTACCATGAAGAAGGAGAGTACGAGTGGTTTCAATAAGGAGCCGATTTTTGCGTTCGGCTACCCCATTTTGTTGAGGTGTATGAGCACAAGATGTTTGATGAAGAATGCTGTTAGAGGTCATAAAATTTTGAAATTGATGGGACAAATATTCGCGGGCATTATCACTGCGCAAATTGCGAATGGATACACCAAATTGAGTTTTAATTTCCTTATAAAATTGTTCAAAAATAGAAAATAAATCAGACCTATTTTTCATTAAAAATAACCACGTACAACGGAAAAATTCATCAATAAAGGTAACAAAATATCTAGACTCAAGTGTGGAAATAGTACGAGAGGGACCCCAAACATCTGAGTGAACTAAAGCAAACGGGGAGGAAGCTCGTTTATTAGCTCGATCAGTGAAATGACTACGAGTGTGTTTTCCTAACTGACACGACTCACAATTTAAGCTAGATAATTTGGTTAGGCTAGGTACTAATTGTTGAAGTTTGAGAAGACTCGGATGACCTAATTGAGCATGTCTAGTAAGAGGAGAATATGTGGTAGGGCATGCTGTTGATGGGTTTGAGAGATAATAAAGACCATTAGACTCACATCCGACACCAATTTGTCGTCCTAATATTCGATCTTGCAAGGTAACACTGCAATTAGTAAACGTGACAACACAGTCATGAGAACGAGTCAATCGACTGATAGAAATTAAATTAAATGGACAGCCAAGCACATAAAGGACAAATTTAACTAATAGAGTAGGGAGGATTTGGACAGTGCCAATCCCTTGAGACTGTGTTTGGGAACCATTGGCTGAGACTATCCTAGGTAAATAACCAGATGTTGTGAGAGAGGAGAAAAGAGTCTTATTACCAATATTGTGATCAGATGCGCCAGAATCGAGAATCCATGGGCTATGAGAAGGTGAGATGCAAACCGGTGAATTACCACTTTGTGCGGCCGAAACAGCGGAACTCGAGTTCTGACTATACTCTGCTCACCGAAGAAAATCTTCATAAGTAGTCATAATCAATAAGCAATTACCTAAAACCAGCAGCGAAATAGTGGAGGAAGAGGATTTTTGTTTTTGTTTTTTTTTGTCGATGAACAGTACTGCGCGCGATGAACAGTGGACTGATTTTTTGAAAAAATGAACGAAAAGCGACAAAGAAAGGGTAAACCGGAATTGAGACACGGTTTTACCGAAAAAAAAATCTCACCAAAGGACAGTGGGTCCCGGGTAATCACGGTATAGGGTTGTCTCTCTTAATAGGCTCTTAGATACCATGTTGAATAAGAGAAAATGAGAGAGACATATGGTGAAACCACGTGTCTGAACTACTCAACGGAATCCGTTTTATATAGGCTCAAGACAATAAATACAGAAATAAATATGAGAGATATTATCCCTATTTACATGATATGTAATAAATATAAATATATTTTCAATAACAATAAAAGTTGGGAATTTGACCGAGTGTGTGTTTATCATGCCCATTTTGATAAGAACTACCATTACCTGCTACATTAGAAACTTGTTAGGTTTATAATGGCAAAAATTTGTTTAATGCATTTCATGAGGGATATAATCATAAGTATGTTACGAATCAAAATGCCTAAATTTTTAAGGTATATTTATTTTCCCTGTTACTTTTGTTACGTTACTTTTTGATTAAGATTTTGCATGAAGTATTAGTTCTTCATAAAAGATCTGCCTTTATAATGATATTTTTGCTTGCATTGGCATTTTGAGCTTTGATCCAAGCCATTACGATTTATCTTTGTGCAATATGTTTTATTTTCTTGAGTTAGTTTCCGTTATTTCATGATAAAGTTTTTAGTGACACAAGGTCCCATTTACTTTAAGAAAACATTTTCTGTTTTCATTTTTTGTTCTTACTTTTTAATTACAAAACTGTCCCTTATTTTTTTGGTTTCAGTGTTTCTTGTACAAATCTTTAAAACAGGAAACAGATTCAAAATGTGATTATTCTGAAATTAAAAGTGAAGAACAGGAAATGAGATACTTGTGTTTTTACTCCAATAGTTTGTCTTTATGGTGCCACCACCTTCATTACTACCACAAGGTTGTGGATGGTGGAGTTTCACATCCAACCTGCATTGCTTTTGTTCTTTCAATTAATATCGGACACTATTCCATGTTACTAAACAACAGTGCTGTAGAGCTTTCTGTTTATCCTGATATTACACGTGTTTGGCTTGAAGATGCTGTCTTTGTTAATTTCTGCAATAGATTGTTTATTATATGTAGACTCTAACATCTTTATCTGTCATTGCTATCATCACTCTTTCTTTTCTGCCTATGTTTTATTCTGTATAGTTAAAAATTAGACTCTTATTTCGTTGCAGCATCAGCTTGAAAAATTAAGTGAAAGCTTCTCTAAGAAGAAAGCTGAAATTGCAAGTATGACGACATCACAAGTTAAGCAAATGAAGGAAAATTTAAGCCACTCTATGACTTTGGTATGTTGGTGTGGGGGGTTATACTCCTACCTTTTGATAAATGCTTTCAAACAATATCTAGATGAAAATTTCATATTGCAATTGGGCAAGTCTTTTCAATTCTTTGCTTTTCCGGTTTTTATTGTGCTTGTTGTTTACCCTTTTAACTTCTACCTTATACATGTCATTTTATTTAATCTATCAGAGTATCAGGCCAGGTTTACTTTCTATTGTACAACGACTATATTATGTTGTAGTGTTGAAAGAGAGTCTTTTGGAGAAATCTGTGTTAAGTAATGTTCGAATATAAAAAATAATCTTAAAGTATCTTGATATTATTTTAGAGTATGTAGTTTATCTCATAAGATTAGTTTCAAATTTTAGAGTATCTTTGATTATCTCTGAAAATTAATTTCCATTTAATTCTTATCGTGATTTGTTTCTTGATTCCCTTATTTATATTGGATTAGGAGTCTTTTTTCCTATAAATAGAGGTTAGTGATTAGTTTGTTGTAACATCAAGTGATCAAGTTATTTCAAAGTCTTTATTATCTCTGGTCTTATTTTATTAAACTCATAACTTCAACAAGTTACTATGACGACGAAAATTATGTAGATGAAGAGCAATGAATACAAATATCATGAGTATCCTAATTCCTAATTACTTGGGCACTGATTATGTACAGTATAATTTCTAACACTCTCCCTGAATTTTGTAATCTCATGTGCACCTAACTTGTTTTATACGCACTCCGTTCCACAATGGGTGACCCATTTGATGATTTCACCCAATTTAAGAAAAAGTGCATAAATGAAAGAGAGAAAATAATAATTTTACTAAATTACCCTTATCAAATATTGGTGTATTCACCATTGTCATAAATGAAAAGTAGAAGATGTTGATTTGAGAGTGATGCAAGTAGTATTAATTAGAGGGTATAATTGAAAAAAAGTGGGACAAATTCTTTTTACAAATGGGTCACTCATTGTGGGTTGGAGGGAGTATAACTTATCCAATAACCTCTCTCATCTTGCTTGTCATTTGAATTGACAAAGAGAGATACTGTCTCCAGATAAAATTCTCTATAGAAGTGATGATTTATCTTAGAATAAATGCCCAATTAGTCCCTCAAATTGGGCACTCGTATCAACTCAACCCCTCATTTTATCGATATTCCAGAATAGTCTTTGGCATATCAAAATATTGATCAATTTAGTCTATGTTAATTTCAGTTAGTCCCTTGATTTGGCCTAAGTGTACTAACACTTGTGCGGCTGCGTGTCACTTAACATAACAAATCACCACTCAAAAACAGTTGCGTGGCCGTGTGTGCTTATCATGACAAATCACCACTTAAAAGACTGAATTTAACACAGGAGCTAGATCAATATTTTAATAAGTCAAGAATTATTCTGGAATATTGATATAATGAGGGACTAAGTTGATAAAATGTCCAATTTGAAGGACCAACTGGAGTATTTACTCTTTATCTTAATGTGTTTGGCCGTGTACTGAAACATTTGATTTGAGGTGATACGTTATGTTGCATTCTTTCCATTAGTTTTCATTATGGTTAAATAGTAATTATAAAATCACGACTTTTCAAGTTCAATCTCTAAATAATTTTATTCACTTTTAGTCCTTATTTTAAAAACCTTATACAAACAATGAATGCTTTTGTGCCTCAAAATAGTCCCTATAAAAAGCAAATATAGAATAAAATTGAATGGAATTTATTGAGGGTCTGAACTTGAAAGGTTGTAATTTCATAGACTAAATTTTTTTTTTACCATTTTCACTATGATGCTTTTGGTTTTCATTAGTTGTTTGGTTGCTAATGCATCCCCCCTCCTCTGCAAAAAATGAAGGCACGGAAAGAAGAATTTGAACTTCAGCGTGACTGCAAAAGCAAAACTAGTAACATACAGAAGATGGTACAACAACTCAAAAGGCTTGAACTACAAATGCAAGATATTCACGAACAACATGTAAAAAATACCCAGGTTCGACAAGTCCCTATTATTGATACATTTAGTGTTGCGATATGATCTGAGTTACCTTTCCTTTTTTATTATATTTACTTACCTTGTTCCCTCGTTAGAGCAATTTTTTTCACACATGCATGCAATCAAATTTCACAATGTAGATATTTTGTGGACTAAAATAACAAAATGATTTTTTAGTGTGATTTGCTTAAATCAACGTGTAAAAAAGTTTTACACCATTAGAACATAATTAATCTATTTTTTTGATTTTCTCCACTTTTATTTTAAGATAATTTATTTCAATTGAATGTTTAAATTTTATGTTTGAATTTATCTTAATAAATGTTATAAATAACAGAAATCATAAACTTACATATGTATGATTCGGGCAACTCTGGGACAATTGACTTGTTAATAGTTAAGCTGAGTGAGTATTGCTCATATTTGCATGTATTTTGTACTATCACGAAGATATCTTCGATATTTTAGATAGCTTACGCAGTACTATTCTGGAATGGAATATAAGTAAAAAGAGTAACTGAAAAGTTGATGTATCTGGTCTTAATTTTTAATCAGAAACATCAACTTTTCAGCTACCATTTTTGTTTATATTTCATTCTGCAGGCAGTATCTATTTTCACTTTCGCCTTATCTTAGGCTATCATGATCGAGACCCCTCACAATCACCCTTGATATTTCAATGCTGTCTTCTTATTTTATTTTACATATATATCCAAAGCTCTTATTTAACTTCCTTTCGACACTTGGTGTATGTGAGCATCTTCACTCAGTCTTTTATTCGTCTTACTGTGCACCTTACTGCACCTAATAACTGCCTTTTTAACCTGTTGTATATACTATATACAGTAACTAAAGCTGCATTCAATTAGATTGCGTCTTTCTGCTTGCACCTAAACACTTGCATCTTTTTGTTATTTTAGGCCTACCAGGCCGACCTTCATAAGTAAATATTAATTTTTTTGTTAATTAATATTATTATTACATATTAGATTTTGAACTTTATGTTAAATTATAAATTTATAAGTTTGCTAACTTTTTAGTAATTTAATCATATTAGTCTACATTAATTTTTGATATATATAAATATGTCATTATTATAAAATAAAATTGAAGTATGATGTCATATAAAGTCAAATTCTTTAAAATGTCATATTAAATCTTAAAAAATATACTTAATTTTATTGACCTATTAGCTCATTAATCTATTCTAAGATATGTATGATTACTTATTTAAAGATGTTAATATGATATAAGGTTTTAAATAATTTAATAGGCCATACCAAACTTTTATAAAGACCAAACTCAGGCCTTAAAAAAGTCAATGATATGCCACAAGCTAGACTTGGACTTTGAATTTTTTGACAGGCCTTGCAAACTTAAGCTCGACCTAGTCTATTCCCACCCCTAAGTGGTCTCTTGAGATTCTTCCACAAAATTGCAGACAATGGTTTTCACATAGCCTTCTTCCATTGAATGGCAATATTTTTATACTGGATTTGTCCTGTTAGTAGCCCTTGAATAGTGTGAGTAGCCTGTTCTTCAATTGCCATTTCAGGATGACTAGAGAAGTGAACGAACCACTGCCAAAATTAACCACTAAGACAGTGTAAGAAACATGCTAGCATTGATGATATGAGTACCACAATTAAATTGGAGGTGGAAAACAGAATGATAATAGTAAGATGGTGATAACAGAATAAGTAAGATGAGCAGCATCCTATCCTACACGAGCCATGATTTGTTTTATTTACAAAAATCTTTAATATTTTAAGAGAGAATAATTTGCCAAACACATTTTGCCGCCTAAACTACATCTACCGCCCAAACCCTTAAAGCTTTCAGTTTCCTTTTTCCTGTTTTTTTTTTCCCCCCGCTGAATTCCTTTTTCCTGTTTTGATTCCAACAAAAAAATGGCTTCCAATATTATATTGAATGTTTTAAAAAAATGCACCCCCTCTTGCCTTTTCTTTTGTTACATAATCATAATAATAATAACCATTTTCAATAGGCAATAGACATAAATGTCTGATACATCATACATGATCCAGGACTACATTTTGAAGAACGCACCACCTCTTCCATATCATTATCCTTTGTTAATTTTCTGTCTAATGTTCATTAACAAAAAAAATAAAATCATGTCTAATGTCTCTCAGTTCTCCTTTACAGTATTAATTAATTTTCCGCTAGCGCCGCTTCGGTTGTAAAAAATTTACCTGTTTCCAACACATCATAAATAAATGATGTCAATTCCACTTTATCTTCAATAACACATGTGTCTTTCCTTAGGGTTAGGGTATCAATTCCCATTTTCCATTCACCCTTTCATCTTCTCCAACCCCTTCTCCAACCTCCATTTATGTTGCCAATATCCTTCACCACCATTAACGTTCTTGGTGATATCTATATGGTTTTAATTGTTCTATAACCAAAAATTCTATTCAAACTGACTGTTGTATTGTTGGTAGTTAGCCAAACTGGCTAAATTATGCAAAATAAAGCTCTTAAAAAATTATGGAGCAATTAATAAAATTTAGAATCTCCAAGCAACTAAGAAAGCCATTAAAAAATAAAATTAGATTGGTTTTCATGTATTGTTGTGACTTTTGCGAAAAAACAATGTATTTAGTTGTTCAGATGCCAAAAAGTTATACAGAGAAGTTGGAAGCTCCTTGAATATGACTAATGTAGTTGATATTTTTTATAAAAATATTTATCTCATTATTCTTTTTGAGGTTTCAAATGAAATTTTTTTCTCAATAATAATTAATATTACATATGCATAAATTATCCCGTGCATTACACGGGAATGCGTACTAGTTGACATTCAATGCATGATATGCAATTTTAGATGATTCCTTACATTTGGTTTGTTAAAAAGATATGACAATTTGATTTCAAATCTTGATTCTGCAAAAAGTTGGAGATTCCCTCATAGGGAGGATGGAATAGCCATTTATTATGGGCCAGAATGTTCCAATTATAGTTATTAATTATTGACTTACTGTTTAGAGTTACAGCATGCCGTTTCAGTTTTCTTTAATTGCTCTACTAATCACTATCTGTAATAAATTCCTTGATTGCTCCCTATAGTTACTAACCCTACAGCTTATCTTTAACTGACTGATTGTAAATATAGAAGCTGGGTTTTCAGGTCACACAAAATCATAATTTTTGTGTCTAATGGCATGCGATTTAATAGGTAAGGTGGTAAGAGTGATAACGGAAATTAAAGAAAAAACATGTTGCGGACTGTCGGAGGTTGTCTTAAAACTTATGGTCAGATCTTGAAAATTTTGCTATTTTGATTTTTCTCTCTTTTTCGTTGCAATGAAAATAACAATTCTATGTTTTATTAATCCGAGTGGTTCATATAATGACCATCAGTATGCTTGTGGAAAGTAGTCTCTGTGAATCAGTTAACATCTATGAATAACTAGGCTGTATTTTTCGTTTGCACAGTATTGTAAAAACTGTGATGGGTGGGCTATAATACAATATACTCCCATTCATTATACTTTTTCTGTTGCTTCTTTCTTTTCACAGCCATGAAGTAAAATGGCTAATATATGATGTGAGTTCTATTAATTTTTATGTAAAAGCTTTTATGCTTATTATTTTCACAACAATGCAGGCTGAAGAATCTGACATGGTGGAAAAACTGAAGGGGCTTCGAGATGAAGTTTGTGCTGCGGAATCAGAATTGGAAAGGTTTTGACTTTATTTGCGTGGCTTTCCATATCAGTGTTTAACATGAATTTAAAGAAGTTCCATTTACTAATATTACTTTTATGTTCTAGATTGAGAGAAGAAGAGGCTATATTAATGAACAACATAAATAGGCAAAATGACGATATCAGAAGGATTGATGATAAGGTGTGATAACAATTTCTAATTTGCCTGTGACGTGTCATTGGTTTTAAAGCTAGACTAGTTGTTCATAATCCCTTTCTATCCTTGGTTAAGCAATTATTCACTTATGATTTTGGTTTTGGTTACTTTGATGGAATCTTGAGGATTGTTATGTTTTTTCAAACATCGTTTTATAATTGAATAGGCGGACAGTACATCTGCTATATATACAAGATTACTAAGGTAAATCAGGAAAATATAATTAGTACTTCTATACAACCAAATCTCTGTAATTGAGGCATATTTTAATAATAAAAAGAAATGGATTTTGACACTCCCCCTTAAGCTGGTGGATATGTGTTCTCCATTCTCAGCTTGGATACCATTCTTTATTTCTAAGTTGCTACTGTTTAGTCCCTTAGTTAGAAGAACTGCAAGATTGTTTTGGGAGGATACATATGGAGTGCAAATTAGGCCACTATTTTTCTTTGATCAAATGCTTGTCAGCTTCAATATGCTCGGTTTTGTCATGCTGCACTGGGTTATGGGCTACGCTAATAGCAAATTTATTATCACAACAAAGTTTCATTAGGTCATCCCACTTTACTTCAAGTCCTCCAAAATGATCTTTAACCATAGTAACTCGCATATCCCTTGTGCCATTGTCCTAAATTTTGTTTCAGCACTGGATTTGGATACCACACTTTGTTTCTTATTCTTCCAAGTCACAAGAGTCCCACCTTGGAAAGTGCAATATTTTTTGGTTGTCTGTCTATCTATATTTGACCCTGCATAGTCAGCATTAATATATGCTTCAAGACTCGCATTTCAATTTCGTGTGAACAAAATTTCTCTTCCACGGGTTCCTTTCAAATATTGCATGATTCTTAGTGCAACTTGTAAGTGTACCTTCTTTGGTTGGTGCATGGATTGACTGACTAGGCTTACAATGAAGGCAACATCAGATCTAGTATGTGACAGATATATGAGTCTTCCAACTAATCTTTGGTACATTTCCTTGCTAACTGCGACGTCTTCTTTTGCATTTCCCAACTTTAAATTTGGATCTATTGGTGTACTCGCTTGCTTGCATGCTGTTGCACGTTTCTTGCCGAAGATCAGTGATGTATTTTGGGATATGAAAATCCTTTTCTTAGAGTGAGCCACTTCAATTCCCAAGAAATACTTCAATCTTCCCAAGGTTTTAATCTTAAATTCCTTGGCTAGGTGTTGTCCTAACAATTGTTGCTCCTTTTCGTCATCATCGGTCACTATAAAGTCGTCCACATATACCAATAACACTGTTAATTTCTCTGATTTAGAGTGTTTGATAAAGATGGTATGATCTCCTTGACTTTGTTTGTAGTCCAAACCCACCATGACTCTAGCAAACCTTCCAAACCACGCTCATGACAATTGTTTAAAGTCCACATAGAGCCTTTTTTAGCTTACAAACGGTGTTGGTAGCAATATGCTCATTGTATCTAGGGGGTAAGTGCATGTAAATCTCTTATTCTAGATCTTCATGGAGGAAGACATTTTTTACATCAAATTGGTGCAAGTTCCAATTGTAATTTGCTGCTAGAGATAATATCACCTTGACGGTATTCATTTTTGCTACTAGAGCAAATGTTTCCAAGTAATCCACTCCATATGTTTGAGTAAATCTTTTAGCTACCAACCTTGCCTTGTACCTCTCAATAGACCCATTAGTCTTGTACTTTATAGTGTATACTCGCTTGCATCCTACAAATTTCTTTCTATTTGGTAGAGGGATCGAATCCTAACTACCGTTCTTTTGCAATGCTTCTATTTCCAAGTCCATGGCTTGTTTTCATTATTTCAGATAGAGAGGTAGGTATAGTGGTAGTGTTCAAACTTGTGAGAAAGGCTTTATGAGTATGTGAAAATTGTTCAAAGCATCGGTAGTTGGATATAGGGTAGAACGGCTTAGTGGTACATGTCATACTGTTCTATCTAAGGAAAATTGGGATATTGAGGTCATCATAAGTTGGTGGTGTGTTGGATTCTAATTCTTGTGCTTGGGAAGATTCATTGATTGGATCACTAGAGTTTGAAGGGTCAAGAAAAGTTACCTCATGTAATGTTGAATTGGACTCTTGGCTGTGAATAGATTCATGAATGACCTTTGTTCTTCTTGTATATACTAGATTCTTCCCATATCTTACATTAGTGCCATCATATCCATCTTTCTCATAATCAATATCAGTATCAACATTGTCATTTCCAACCTTTTCAAAATCAATTTCTAGTTCAAGAGTCAACTCAGGAAGTAGAAGAGATAAGGTAGAAGAGACTTATCTTCCTCACTTGTATTCTCCCCTTGAAGATTAATTTGACAAGGTAGTTTTCTTGTTCATGGAAGGTGACATCTCAGGAGACAAATAACTTTTCGGATGGTGGATGATAGCATTTGTAGCCCTTTTGAGTGGAAAAGTACTCGATAAAGACACACTTTAAGGCTTTAGGATCAAGTTTCCTTCTATTATCACTATGGATATGGACAAATGGTGCACATCCAAATATTATGGGAGTAAGATTTCTAAAGGTGGACACATTAGAGTAGAATGAAGATAGGACCTCCATAGGAGTTTTGAAAACAAGGACACTAGAAGGTAAATGATTTATGAGATACGAAGCAGTTAAACTGCTTCTCCCCAAAATTGTTTGGGAACCTTATTTTCAAATAACAGCTTGAGTTTGATCTAATCTGTGCCCATTTTTCCTCTAAAAAATCCCATTTTGTTGGGGTGTTTTAACACATGACGACTCATGAATAATTTTTAAGTCCGTGATTAACGTAATCTTTGGCATTATCGGACCTAATCCTCTTAATACTCACTCCAAATTGGGTTTTTATCATGGAAAAGAACTATACAAACACAAAACCGATTTTGGATTTTTGTTTTAGTAAGTAAATCCAAGTAACTCGAGTACAATTCGTTATAAACCAATGAACATTTGATATATTTGAATCATTAGAAGGACCCCATACATCAATATGAACTAAACGAAATGAAGAAGTACTCATTTGGTTACTAACTGAAAAAAGTACAAATTTGTGTGTAGTAAACTCACACACCTCACACTGAAGACTATCTACATCAAATTTCATGAAGAGGGAAGGAAACAACTGCTGTATGACTCTAAGTGAAGGATGATCAAGGCGGATTGGGAGTAAGATTTTGGCTATCCAAGTAATAAAGACCATTCCATTCTCTAGCATTACCAATCGTCCTCCCTGAATTCTTGTTCTAAAGGGCACAAAATTTGTTATAAAAAAACACTATATGAAAAGTCTTGCGTTAGTTTTTATATGGAAATTAAGCTAGATGGCAATTTAGGAATATGAAGGACATTTCTTTGAGTTATGGATGGACATATTTAGACATCTCCTTGACCTATTGTAGTATAAGAGGGCCATCTATTGTGGATATTTTCTTGTTGCTAGAGCACAGTGAATAAGTGGAGAAATGTGTAGGTAAAGGTGTCATGTGGCAAATGGCTCTAAGTATCCAATAGTGGTTATAGGGTGTATCTGAAGCATTAAGTCCAAAAGAAAATTGTTGTGAACCTGAATATACCAGATAACTAGTACCTGTTGGTTTCTCCAACTTACTAAGAAATGATCTCATCTTCATTGAGTTGGGTCAATCCACCCTTGCTTTCTTTAGTTGTCATATCCATAAAACTAGCACACACGATATAGAGACTAAAGTTTGATCTATCAAACAAAACAAACTTCAAACATCCAATAAACATCCACAAACTATAGGAGTGCTATATAATGCTGCAATAACAATAGTGGCCAATGTCTGTAACAAAAAAGTCTGAGCACAAAACAATGTGAGCTTCAAATGACCCACAAACAAAAGTGTTTTGATTAGAAATTGAACACACCTAAGACAATGAGAAACGATCCATCTACAATCTGGTTGAAAAAGGCGGTGAACAAAGGTCTATAAGGTGGCGTGTGGTGCACACGCGCCAGAGATGACATCGCAAGGGGGCGTCTGGCGTCAGACTAGAAGGCACGCGTGGAGGCGCGTGAGTGGGCCATTAACGACAGCGCTTTGGGTCTAACCAATCTAATTGAAGCGAGTCTTGTGATACGTGCATTGACGTGAAGTAGGTGGTCAAACATACGTGAAGAGTAACGACGTGAATAGTGAACAGCGAACAAAAATGGCCACAATGAAGGTGACTAGTGTATTAGGAAAAAAAAGGAAACCACAATGAAGGCGTAAGATTTATGCAAAAGTCTAACTACTAAATACTGAGAGCTCTGATGCAATCTCAAGCAAGGTTGTTAGGGGCGCGCGACAAATCGTGAGATCGCACAATTTTGTGCGGCATCCATCGTTCACTGCAGCGGCGTGATGCTATAATCGTTGGAAGAGGCGGCGCGGCCGACGCGACGAGGAAGATCGTGAAGTCGTAGTAGCGGCACTCTTCTCACGCCGCCGCCACGTGGTTATTTTCGTTATAGTCATGGTTCATGGCTCGGGTCTGCAACTCAGTTTATTGAATCTGCAACTTAGTTCATTGAAAACGACGCTTCACATAACAAAACCCTAAAAAACACGTTTATTATACTTGCTGTTTATGTTACCTGTCGTTTGGCTTACTTTTTTTTGATAGGATGTCATTTTTCTTACTCTATTCATTAACTTGCTTTCTGTTTTGGTTTTATATAATTAATTACTAATAATTGCTATTGTGATTTAAAAAAGGAAATATATTATGCTATAAATTACAATAAAAGGAAATATTAGTGCTATATTAATTTTTAATCTATAATATAAATGATTTTATTAGTAAAAAAATGTATAAAATGATTTGTTTATTTTTTTAAATTCAAAATAATTGTTTATAGCTTTTACATATTGGTTTTATTTTATGTTTGAATTACAATTTTAGTTTTATTTTATGTTTGAATTAATAAATATTTTAAGTTAAGGTTATATTTTTTAATCATGTTATAATTTTGTCACTTTTGTGGGATCTTAAGATTCGTGTTACGATCCCACGATTTACGCTTTTTCTATATCCCAAAGATCTTTGGTCGGATCTCGAGTTTGACAACTTTGATCTTAAGAATTATGAAAATATATTTTTATTTTAATTGAATAGGCTAACAATACATCTGATATATATATATAATTAGTACTCCTACAAACACATCTATTTAATTGAGACATATTTTAATAATAAAAGCAAACAGATTTTGACAGAATCCCTTATAACTAACAAACATGAAGAAACAATGAACATATGGGTGCATATTTTTCCTTTTTATCTATCTATTTAAATACA
Source organism: Cicer judaicum (assembly GCA_037974835.1). Classification (NCBI taxonomy): domain Eukaryota; kingdom Viridiplantae; phylum Streptophyta; class Magnoliopsida; order Fabales; family Fabaceae; genus Cicer; species Cicer judaicum. The sequence goes on from JBBPBS010001012.1 coordinate 213,417, forward strand.
TCTTGTTTTATCACATGAAGAACTGGTAGACCACTTATTGGAGAACATTATAAGAGGAGAGGGAAAAACTGATTGTTCTGTCAGTTAATTGTACTTAACAGTTATGTTAGAAAGCTGTTATAGGCCAAGCTCTCGAAAACTTGGAAAGGAAACCTGTCCTATCTTTCATTTCCCTTTGCAATATTCTGTTGACAAATTATATCAGTTTGTGTTATAATTTCTCAGATTGAGAACCTTTCTCTTAGGAAATCATTAATAAATTATTAGTTTTATTTAGTAACGTTCTAAATGGTACCAGTTTTTAAGTACTGATACTAGACCTTTCTGTGTTTGAAATCTAATAAAGGATTTTAGACAGCTTAAATATGCTTTATAAGGGCCAAGTTATACAACCTGATTTCACGCTGAGGTATGATTTTAGACTCTTGACCTTTCTAGATAAGTCAAGATACTGAACTTGAATTAGAATATTTAGACTCTTGATGCTTCTGCTGTGCTTCCAAATCTTTCCTCTGCTATCACATTCTTACTCTTTCTCTAATGTGTGAGACTCCCTTTTGGATGGTCCTTGTGGAAACATTAAAGCTCCCTATAAGTAGACCTTTACTTTTCACAATGGTGCTGGATTATGATGGTAATGATCTGTTTCAGGATCACAAACCCAACAGCCTTTTGGCTCCTAAAATGTTCATGATTGGCTGTTTTGCACATCTACTTTTTCATCATCAGTGACCACTATTTTTGAAGTACTGTTGTTTTTAGTGAACACGTGAAATTCAGATGTGCTCTTGGGGCTTGAAATATTATCTTGAGGTTAATTCAAAGATTTTTGGTTGGATTAAGAAATGGAAGAATTACATGATTAAGGCTGTCATTTGGTGTCTTTGGTTCGAGATGGAGGCTGAAGGTTATTGGAATAGAGTGATAGACCTTTAACTTTTCTGTGGAATGGGATAAATTGTATGATCTCTGGTTTTCCATTTACAATTTATTATCATTGAAATTTATAGCATTTGTCGGCTTTCATAAGCAATAAGTGACAGCATTATTGTGCAACTCTGAAGGGCCTTATCTCTTCTGTCCTCCTTATATCTCATAAGTCTTAAACTATGTAAAGCATTGCTCCAATTTCTATGGACAGTTTCACATATGCACAATAGTATTAAAGCCTACAACATAAATATATACCAGTGCACCACCCTAAAAGTAAGTTTTGCTTGTTTTGAAATCTGAAAATCTACGTGGTCTCTAAACCAATAACAAATTGATTAAAATTAAAATTTAGAGAAGTATCTTTTATTTTATTTTATTTGGAATGACAATACCCAAGCCACCATATTACTCCCAAACATAGTTAAATGTTTTGAGGAAGCATCTAACAATCTGGGGATGTTACTTAATATAATTATTTGCTTTTGCTAGATCCAAGATCATGAAAAGAAATATAGTAATATCATGTCTATTCTTCGTGGTCTTCAACAACAACAAAGCAACAAGGTATGTATATCTTGCAATTTTAGTTTTTATGTTTATTCATTTTGCTTTGTTCCATGACAAATTATGAGAATTCCTTGCTTGTTTCATGACTTTTCCGATCTTATTTTGAAGCAGATCTCAGCCTTTGGAGGAAATAAAGTGATGAATCTGTTACGTATAATTGAGAGATGTCATCACAAGTTTAGGATGCCTCCTATTGGTCCAATTGGTGCCCATCTGGTAATATAGTTTGTGATGCCTTCATGTTATATCTTACACTTGCTTTATCTGTGTATCTTTTCATCCCTCATTCTGATAGTTGAGGAGTTAAATCAATGAATGGGTGGTTGCTGTTAGCAAGACATTTTAATTTAATTAAAGTTGCTCAATTTAATGAATGGGTGATTGGATGTTGATTACTTAATTTCCTTGTGAGGTTATTAATATTTGGGATTGCTTTTTATGGTTTAACAGAAGTTGCTTAATGGTAATAAATGGGCGGTTGCTGTTGAACATGCCATTGGGAAATTGCTCAATTCTTTTATAGTGACTGATCACAAGGACTTTCGTCTTCTGAAACAATGTGCGAAGGACGCAAACTATGGTCATCTTCAAATTATTATTTATGATTTTTCAACCCCAAGGTATATTCTTAGGTCCATATCTGTCTGCCTTTCACCATGCTCTTTTGTGTAATGTTTTGTTTCTGTTTTTTTGGATCTTGTGTCTAATTGTGATAAAATTACTTTACTCTCTACTTAGGTTGATGATACCAGAGCACATGCTTCCTAATACAAACTGTCCATCAACTCTTTCCATCTTACAATGCGAGAATCACACTGTGCTTAATGTCTTAGTGGATCTGGTGATTGTTAAAATTATTTCATGGTTTTTTTTATTGCTTTATTGAAATTCATCGGCTTTTGATATCAATTGTTCTTTACTTTTGTGCTTTTTCCACTCTTTACCAAATGCTGCTTCCGGTCTGGTAGGATATCTTCTTTTGGTTTTTTTGTAGATCTCTTCTAATTAACCCTTGTATCATAACAATGAGTTATTTTATTTTCTAGCTCATCATTTATCACTGTTAATATTAATACTCAGCCCCATTTGTCTTACTTCTTACACTAATACATTGCTCTACAGCTGTCCTATATGAATTTTTTATGTGTACTGTTAAATGGAGAGAATATTAAGAGACATGTTGAATAACCCGTGTGTTTCAACTACAAAAGGGAAGTTCTTTATAGAGACTATGAGTATTAAACAAACATAATGGCAGAAATACTTACAGACAAGAATACTAATAGACTATCTATTTTATTTACATACTAATATAATATTTCAACACTCCCCCTCAAGCTGAACCATATAAATCAAATGCATCCAATTTGTTACATATATAACTAATTCTAGGACCTCACAATGACTTTGTAAAACATCTGTCAACTGATCATTGGTATTGACAAAACTAGTGATGATTTCGTCTGATTCAATCTTTTCTTTAACAAAATAGCAATCTCAATATGCTTGGTCCTCTCATGAAAAACAGAATTTGAGGCAATCCCCTGATTAGTTTGGAGTTTGACATTTGGATCCATAGGAGTATCAATTGACTTGGCATTTAATAAACATGGTTCTTCAAGAATATCCATGGCATATTTTCTTTGTGAAATTACAGGGCCATCTTTGGATTGGGCTACCTCAATACCCAAAAAATAACGGAGTTTATTGATGTCTTTAGTCTGAAACTGATTTGAAAGATGTTGTTTCAATTGGAGTATTCCTTGTTGGTCACTACCATTTATAGCAATGTCATCCACATAAACAATAAGATAGATGCAGAGTGATCAGCTTCATTATGAATCATACCAAACTCTCGTACTTCCCAAACCAAGTTCTAGGAGACTATTTAAGACCATGTGACCTGTGTAGTCGACAAACCATGGTGGAAGATTCCCCCTGAGCAACAAACTGTGGTGGTTGCTCCATAAAAACTTCCTCTTCAAGATCACGTGCGAAAAGGAATTTTTAATGTCAAGTTGATGGAATGACCAATCTCGAGTTGCTGCAATGGAGAAAAACAGTCTGACAAATGCTATCTTGACAACAGGTGAGAATGTATCGCTGTAATCCAACCCAAAAATTTGAGTATATCCCTTGACTACCAAGCGAGCCTTAAATAGATCAATCTTACCATCAGGACCAACCTTTACTGTATAGAGCCAACGACAGCCTACTAAAGATTTTCCATGAGGTAAAAGGACCAGTTCCCAATTACCATTGCTTTGTAGAGCACACATCTCATCAAACATTACTTGCCTACACTCAGGGTGACATAATACTTCACTGGAGATTTAGGAATAGAAACAGAAGACAAACAAGTATAATGTAAGGGAGAAAGACAATGATAACACAAATCAATATAATGAGATGAATTACGTGTTGTTCAAATATCCTTACGAAGAGCAATGGGAAGGTCATGCTAAGGTGGCAAGGCTGGATTCGGTGGTGGGTCGGAGGAGAGTTTGTAATGGGAACATGAAAAATTACAATGGGGAGCGGGTGACAACGATGATATGTTTGTAGTGGTCGTGGAGGTTGGGGGCAGACTCGACAGGTTCAATAGGAACAAGAGTGGGCATAATAAGGGGTAACTACCTGAGGAGGTTTGACATTAATGTCCTGATGGGGTTCAATAGCTATATGGGTCGGTTCAAAATACGGTACAAACTCAAAGAAGGTAACATCAACTGATGTAACGTATCGTTGGAGTGTAGGAGAATAACAACGATAGCCCTTTTGGGATCGAAGATATCTGAGAATGACACGAGGTAGGGGGTGAAAAGAGGTATGGGGAAAGAGGATCACATAAGGGATATTGCCATCAAGGACAGAAGACGACAAACAATTGATAAGTTAGCTTGCTATTAAGACTGCATTCCTCCAAAAACAGAATGGAACATTACCATGGAGAAGTAAGGTTCGAGTGGTTTCAATGAGATGCTGATTTTTGCGTTCGGCTACCCCATTCTGTTGGGGTGTATAAGGACAAGACGTTTGGTATAGAATACCATTGGAAGTCATAAAATTTTGAAATTGATGGGACAAATATTCCCGAACATTAAAGTACAAATCGAAACACCAAATTGATTTTTAATTTCTTGATAAAATTGCTCAAAAATGAAAAACAATGTAGATCTATTTTTCATTAAAAATAACCACATACAACGAGAATAATAATCAATAAAAGTAACAAAATACTTACACTCTAAAGTAGACACATTACGAGGAGGACCCCAAACATCAGAATAAACTAAAGTAAAGGGGGATGAAACTCTTTTATTGACGTGATCAGGAAAATGATTACGAGTGTTTCTCTAACTGACACGACTCACAATGTAAAGTGGACAATTTAGATAAACTATTTTTTGACATTTGGTAGTATGAGGGGAATCTGTGGCACAACAAATCGTGTCAGTTAGAGAAATATGTGGCACAACAAATCGTGGATGATGGAGAAAGGTAATAGAGGCCTTGAGACTCACATTCGACGCCAATCGTCTGTCCCGAAACCCGGACCTGCAGGGTAACATTATTATTAGTGATAGTAATAATACAATTAAGGGATCGAGTCAATCGATTAACTGAAAGTAAATTAAAACGACATCCAGGTACATAAAGAACATATGCAACTGAAATGAAAGCCATTGGCAGAAGTTATAGTGGATAAAAAACCATATGTAGAGAGAAAAGAAAAGAGACTTTTATTACCAGTTACATGATCAGATGCACCAGAATTTAGAACCCAAGGGCCGAAAAAGATGAGTGAGAGAGGTAAACATATGAGTTATCGGTGTGTGCAACCGACGTAGTAGGACCAGAGTTCGGATGACTCTGAGCCCATCGAAGGAAATCTTCATAATTTTTCGGGGAGCCCTATGGAGATAATGTTGTCTGAATAGTGGCAAAAGGGTCAAGCTGAGTTGCGTTTGTCACATATGAAGGTTTACCATGCAACTTCCAATACCGATCAATAGTGTGTCCAAGCTGATTACATTGCTCACATTTGGGACGAGGCTTAGAGTTGGATGATCCTCCACGAGAGCGACTCTAATTATGTCACATAGAGCTAAAGTACTAAAGGGCTCAGCTGGATGTTTTGGTGGTACTTGAAAGAGGATCACTGAGGTAGTAGACATATCTTGAACATTAATTGACCTCAAAATTTAATCACAAGTTGTAGAGTACTCTTGAGGCAGACCATAGAGTGCAAGAAGCATGAAGAAGGTGTTGCGTTGATCCAACTCCTTTTGTTCAACCGGATTACTTGCGGCAGGAGGGAGAAACTCATTAAAATCAAGAAGTGCACTATGAACGGTGGCAAGATATGGAGAAATAGAGCCATTTAATGTGTTCGGAGTAATGATATTTAGTAAGCGGTGACAAACTCCATAGAGACGTTGAGTGTCATTAGTGTAGAGTGCCTTTGCTTGACTCCAAACTGATTCACACGTGATATGTGGACGGAAAATTAGTTCAACGTCTGGATGATGTGTAGACTTAATCACACTGCACAACTGAGCATGGATTTGTTTCTATTTTCATGTTTTAGCCGCAGCTACCTTTTCAGAATTTTTAGTGAGACGTTCCTCGTAACCTTGACCAAGCATCCAAAGTTTGATGTCGGCTGCTCAACTGTCATAATTTGATCCATTCAATTTTTTCGACAGATAATGGAGAAGTGATGTAGTTGGTAAAGATGCTCTTTGTTTCAGACACGTGGTAAAGATGCTCTTTTTTCGACACGTGGATTTGACGCGTAGGGAGAGTGACGGCGCACGTTATGGGCTGATCTGGGGTGTACGACGCTGCTAGTGTGGTCGTTCGCTAAAAAAAGGTTGTCGAAGAGAACAACAGAAGTGACGATAGTGCGTGGTGGCTGGAAAGCAAATGAGAAACAACGTAGCACATATAGAGAGGAGGGAAACTGGAGTTAAGGACACATTTTGCAGAATTTTTTTTTTCACCAGAGACAGTGGGTCTACCGGGTAGTTGAAGATTAAATTCGTCTCTCAATAGGCTCTGGATACCATGTTAAATGGTGAGAAAATATTGAGAGACATGTTGAATAACCCGTGTGTTTCAACTACACAACGGAAGTTCTTTATATTGACTATGAGTGTTAAACAAACATAATGGCACATATAGTTACAGACAAGAATACTAACATACTATCTATTTTATTTACATACCAATATAAACCAAATACATTAAGCTTTTGGCTTCTACTTTATGTGTAGTCCATGGTATGTGTAGTTTATGAAACTCTTTAGAGTTTGGGTAGCTTTCTTTCATTGGATATTCTATTTTTTTTAGATTTTCTTTTGTTTGTCCAATTTTTATTTTTATTTGCAAGGAGAATCTCTTGTTATAATTCTTTATGATCATCATTTCTTACTCTTGACGACTTTCTTTTATTTAAATCCTCATTTCACTATGGATTTTTCTATGTTAATCGAGTGATTGTATTTATCTCTTCTATAGAAGAGCAAAAATTTGTTAAAACTTTCAAATTGATATTTTTTAAGTTTCTAGTCTTTTCTTTAGCATTTCTAATGTATTTGTTGCTTTCTAGGGAAAAGTTGAGACAAGTGCTTGTTAACGACTATGATACTGGGAAGGAGGTTGCTTTTGAACAAAAGATCCCAAATCTGAACTTTCTTTTATTTAAATCCTCATTTCATTATGGGTTTTTCTGTGTTAATCTAGTGATTGTATTTATCTCTGCTATAGAAGAAGCAAAAATTTGTTAGAACTTTCAATTTTTTTTTAAGGTTTCTAGTCTATTCTTTACCATTTCTAATGTATTTGTTGCTTTCTAGGGAAAAGTTGAGAGACAAGTGCTTGTTAACGACTATGATACTGGGAAAGAGGTTGCCTTTGAACAAAGGATTCCAAATCTGAAGGAGGTATTTACTGTTGATGGATGTAAAATGTAAGTAAATGCTAGTTGATTGTGTTCAATGTGACCTATATGTCTTGTAATTGTAAAAAGCAATATTACACTTCAGAATTAGGTTTTGGTGTTGAATGACTTGAGAGATTAACTCTCAACATGATATTATTTATAATCAAAATTGTACAAGGAGAATCTCTTAATTAAAGAAATAAATCTGGACTAAATCCAACCTATTTCAAACCTAATAAAAACAAGGAATAGCATATCTTAATAATTACAAATCAAATCATTGCATATCTCAACACTGCCCCTCAAGTTGGAGCATACAGATTGTAGGCATCGGGCTTGTCACATATGTAAGTTATCTTTGGTCCTTGAAGAGCTTTTCTAAAAATGTCTACCAATTGATCATTAGAACCAACAAATGATGTAGCAATCTCGCTTGACACAATCTTCTCACAAACAAAGTGACAATCAATGTCAATATGCTTAATTCTCTCATGAAAGATTGGATTAGAAGCAATATGTAAGGCTGCTTGATTATTACATATGAGACTCATTGTGCCTATATTACAAAAGCGCAACTCTTGGAGAAGGTGTCTGAGCCATATGAGCGCCTGAGTAGTAAGTGCTATAACTCGATATTCAGCCTCAGCACTAGATCTGGCAACAACGTTCTGCTTCTTGCTTTTACAGGAAATCAAATTACTACCAGTAAGAGCACAATACCCAGATGTGGACCGTCTATCGGAAGGACTTCCAGCCCAATTTGCATCTGTTTAAGCAACAATATTTAAATTACCTCTGTCTCTGTAAACAAGACCTTTTCCTGGAGCTCCTTTAACGTTTCTCAAGATTTTAACCACAACATTCCAATGACTTTCACAAGGGGAATTTAGGAATTGACTTACCACACTAACATATGAAATATATGGCCTCGTCATGGTCATGTAATTCAACTTCCCAACTAACCTCCTATATCTTCCTGGATTTGGAAATGACTCCCCCTTATTTAGTAAGAGTTTGACATTTGGATCTATAGAAGTGTCAATTGACTTGCAATCTAGCATACTAGTTTCTTCCAAGATATCCAAAACATACATTCTCTGGGAAACAACAATTTGTGCCTTAGATAGAGCTACCTCAATGCCAAGAAAATACCTCAGTCTACCTAGATTTTGACCTGAAAATGGTAGACTAAATGTTGTTTGAGTCCTACAATTCCATCACGATCATCACTTGTAATGACTATATCATCAACATACTGCTGAACGACACTACTAAACCTCCCAAACCATGCCTGAGGAGATTGTTTGAATGACACTACAAAGCTTTATGAAGTCGTCAAACATACCCACGACACTTTCACGAAGCAACGAAACCAGGTGGTTACTCGAGATAAACTTCTTCTTCTAACTCTCCAATGAAGGAATGCATTCTTTATGTGACTGATACAATGGCCAATGTAGAATAGCAGCCATAGAGAGAAAAAGACGAACAAAAGCCATTTTAGCCACATGTGAGACTGTAATCAAGACCAAAAACTTGAGTATAACCTTTAGCCTCTAGACGAGACAATCAATACGCCTGCCTGGACCAACTTTGATTGTGTATACCCAACGACATCCAACAATAGATTTACCAGGAGGAGGTGGCACAAGAGTCTATGTTTGGTTAGATTTTAAGGTTGTCGTCTCATCAATCATAGCCTGCCGCCAACCTGAATGAGAAAGAGCTTCTTGTGGAGACTTGGGAATAGTAATGGAAGAGATAGCAGAGACAAAGGTATAATGTGAAGGTGATAAATGGTGATAACTACGAAAATTATAAATGAGGTAAGGACTATTGGTGGAATGTGTACCTTTATGTAGTGCAATAGAGAGGTCGTCGGACAAGGTTGGCAGATCCGAAGTAGAAGAAGAGATCGGAACAAGAGATGAGTTACTTAAATCTTGTGTCGGAAGTGAATTGGTAGAAGGGAAACGTGCACGACACTGATAAGTTTGCAAGAGAGGAGGACTAGATGGATCTGGCTGGTCAATTATATGCATGGACAGAGTTATTGGAACAAGGTAGAGAATAGGTACTACCTCACAGATTGGCTCAAATGCAATGGTGGATGGGAAGAAAGGTGTATCCTTAAAGAATGTGACATCAATAGACATGTAGAAGCGATGTATGGAGGGACAAACTCTCGATAGGTTGTCAAACTCTCGAGTTAGCTTTTAAACTCTTAAAATGTGAACTTGTTCTTTTGGTATTCAATATCCTATTTACTTATCCAAGCACTAGATGGATCTGGCTGGTCAATTATATGCATGGACAGAGTTATTGGAACAAGGTAGAGAATAGGTACTACCTCACAGATTGGCTCAAATGCAATGGTGGATGGGAAGAAAGGTGTATCCTTAAAGAATGTGACATCAATAGACATGTAGAAGCGATGTATGGAGGGACAAACTCTCGATAGGTTGTCAAACTCTCGAGTTAGCTTTTAAACTCTTAAAATGTGAACTTGTTCTTTTGGTATTCAATATCCTATTTACTTATCCAAGCATACTATGTCATATATATGTTATTTTAATATTAGGTAAACTCTTACGAGTCTACGTAGGCTCCATAAGTTTATCTAGACTCTCTAGTTTGTCAATCTGTTGAGAGAATCTCATGTTGAATATATTTCTAATAAGCTTAGTACATATGAAATGCATGCTCCAACTTGAGCAGTAGTGTGTTAGGAACCAATAATTGGATTTCAAGGCATTAGCTGAAGAATACTTTTATTTAGAAAAGATAAGAAAGAATAAGAGAGAAATCTCTCTGCCAAGGCTCTTCTCTTCACAATAGAGTCTAAACTCTATTCAACAAATATTTACAATATTCAAAGATATCCCATTCTAACTACACAGCTCCCTAGTTATGCACAATACTCCCAACTACCTCATAACCAACTAACTAACTTTAAGTAACTAATTCTCCTAATCTAAGTCTTAGCATAGTGTTAGAATGAAGTAAATATGTCAATATTCCTTAAGCCTTTGTTTTGCGATGAGGAGAAATTAAGAAGAGAGAATGAGGTGAGAGAGATAGTAGCCTAACCAATCTAGGATAAACTTTGATACCTTCTTATAAACTTTGATACCTTCTTAGAATTTTGGTTGAACCCAACTCAACTCCAAAAAGATGAGGTATGTCTACTACTTAATTTGTTACTCTCAATAGTGCATTAAGAAGCACGGAAAGCATGATCTCGTATAATCGGAAAATCAAATTTGCATAGACTATCTAAAGAAACTTTGAAAGCCTAATACAAACAAAAACATAACAGCGCAATTATTGGAATTAAGAGAATTTAGAAGAAAACTGAAAAGCATTAAGAAAAAATGAACTCCTGGGTTTATAAGAGGTATTTATTTTCTGAATATTGAACCTTCAAACACTGTCGTAACAGAAAAGTGTTGTCAAACTAAATACAGATCAATTAGTTACAGTATGCACCGAACATTAGAAAGACAGTAAGTTTACATCCAAATTCATTTCACCGTGGAAACTAAAACATGTTTAGTGGCGGAGTCGCAGAGATCGCGCCGCGTGCGCTAGTGTCGATTGAGGAGAGATAAGTGACGAGCAGAGAGCCAAAGACGAAGACAAACAAAGACACACGAAGTGAGGACTAAGGAGCAGAGACGACGGTGGGCCGGCCAACGGCGATTCTGGAAATTGTCGAGAGAGTTAGAGAAAGATCTGAGAAAATACAAATCTAAGTCTGTTATTTTCTAATTTTAGTAAGGGTATTTTTGTCATATTACCTTTTTTTGTGTGTGGATGTGACCCCCTTGTTGTAACTAAGCTCCACTCTTAGTTATGTTGTGAGTCTTAGATAGCAGCGCCAAGCGGCAAACCCTAAAAATGGGATAGTGATATCATATATAGCGGGTTGAACGCCATTGCGAAGGTAAAAAAATATACAAAAATACCAACAATATACAAAAATACTAAAATAAATAGATAAATACACAATTAAATGAGTAATCATATTTAATAACCAAAATCCAACATCAAAATCAAGTTCTAATTGTAATCGTAATCAACAATACGAAGTACAAAGCAAACATAATTGAGTCACAAAAAGAACAAAAACGACATAGCAAAAACATATTAATGTTGAACAAAGCAAGAATGGAACAGAACGTTGCTGAACGCAGAAAGAAAAGAATGAAAATGGCAGAGCAAGAACGATAACGGCGGAGAAAGAACGATAGTGATAATAGAGCAAGAACGAAACAAAGGAAGAACAAAAACAATTTCTTTTTCACAATTTTGATCCAAACCCTTTGTGGATTTATAATAATAAAAAATTAGAGCTTTAATGGGTACAAGATGACCTGGATACCCTTAATGAAGAATTAAAATATAAAAAACTTGCGTTTATTACAAAGCCCTAGAATGGGTCTGAAAGCGGGTTGCGATGATAGCGGGAATCGCAGCCGGGAGCGCCGCTGTCATCGAACACGTTTTCCCGGTTGGTGGCGTTGCAGCCAGCCCCTCCATCGGATTGACAAGTGTCACATAGAAAACTTGGAATTATTGTAAATGGGGTAATTATCTTGGCCCAGAAAATAGTAATTAGGATAATTGTATATCCTTGTATTTTTATCATTGTTGAAATGCAACACTTGTTTCTTTCAATGCATCCTACCTCACTGCAAAAGTTTTGTATGGACTAGAGCCTTAAACCGTAGAATATATATATATATATACATACACCATAATGTTGGAATTATGTTTTCTAATCTAAGTTGTTTGTAGGTTTTCTCGAGGTTCGGTTCAGACAACTCTTCCTCCAAATAGGAAGCTATATGGTCGTCTAAGCAGTTCCGTTGAAGATGACATTAAGAAACTTAGTAATGACGCATCTAATGAACAAAATGCAGCAAATGAATATAAAAGGAATAAAAGGGAGGCAGAGGTCAAGCTTGAGGATCTTGACAGGAAGAAGAATTCTATAAAGGTAAAACGTTTAGACTATTGACAATTGTTATTTTATGTGATTTGCTTTGTTAAAAAATATATTTCTAAACAATTCACCAATATTGTACTGCGTGCACAATTGTGTCCTCTTGGTCTATCTTAATGTAAGCTGACTTATCAGTTGTTAACAGCTATGAGGATGAAACATAACTTTTCTATATAACTAATATTTGTTGTTTACATGAAAAGAAGTGGCGAGTTGCACCTAATTACTTTCACAACAATAACAAATAAAGCCTTTTTGCTCTATAATGTCTTGACACGAATAGAAATCATCCCCATACCCTCATTTTAAATAAAATTCCCGAATCCATAGCTATGTAGATAGCAACTTTAATGCTCACACCTTTACTCATTGGGAACTTGAATAACTATACCCTTGTCCATTATTCATAGTAATCAACTTTAATATAGTCTACATACGTTTCTAAGTCTTAGCTCAACTGATAAATACCGTATTTTTCGGTTGGACGTCAATATCCTGGGTTCAAATCCGGAACCTTGCAGTTGTGTGTGAGTTTTTTATTAGTATTTACCATCCCTTCTACAGACAAAAGAAGGACACTATAAATGTATCACATATTTTGATTCTGCAACACAAGGATATCTATGTTTATCCTTTTCATGTAAAATTAGAAAAGTATACCATTTACTTGGGAAAGCAACAAATTCTTTTAGTTTAACTCTAAGATATAGAAGAAATTGGAAAGGGGCATACATAATGTTGTAAAGAAGGTTTACAAATCTATTGGTCTAAAGGGAATTTATGACCATTAATAATGTCAGCTAAGCTATTATTTACTAGGCCTTGACCACCTTGACTATGGTCTTTTGTTTGCCCCCTTTTTTATAGTGTGTGGAAGATACTAATGATCTGATCTACTTCTTTCTTGTTTTCCTCATTCTACTTAAAAAGAACATATATTGGTCCCACCTTAAAATCTTCCTTATTTAAATTCTATATGTTGTAAATGATATTAAAAATATCTAAAGAGCATAACATAAAAATATGTTTCATGCGAGAAGAAAAGAATACAACAACCATACATTATCGTACTAAGTAGGGTGGACTACACAGACGAAGCCATGATTTTCTATCAAATAGCACATTTCTTTCCATCTCATCAATCTTTAGGTCTTTTGTAATAGATTTTCTAGGTCTTCCTCTATCTCTAGCAATTTGACTACCCTTTATTCGATCTACTCTCATTATTACAAAATCTACAGGTTCCCTCTCCACATGTCCAAACCAACTAAGCCAAATTTCAACCATTTTTTCTACTATAGGTGCTTCCCCAACTCTCTTTCTAATGTTATCATTTATAATTCTATCTCGTCTTTCCACACATCCAACGCAACATTCGAATCTTTGCAACACTTATTTTATCTACATGTTGGTATTTTATTGCCCAACACTCCGTCCCATGTAACATCTTTTGTCTTAGAGTTGTGCGATAGAACTTATCATTTCAACCACCCAGTTTGCATACTATAGCTTACATCTCCTTTTATTTCTCTATCTTATGTATTATGGACCCGAGATACTTAAACCATGTGACATTGGTATAGTATGATCTTCAACTTTCATCTCCAAGTTGGAGATGTTTCGCCTATTGTTAAACTTGCATTCCATATATCCTACCTTGCTTCAACACAAGCGGAGGGGATACGCTTCTAACGCTTTTCTCCAAGTCTATAACCTCCCATTTAGTTTTTCCCTTAACTCTCTAAGTAGGACTATCTCATCTGCAAAAAAGCATACATCATGATGCTGATTAGGGGTGTTCATGGTACAAAAATAAACCGCATCGGACCATATTAATGATTTGGTTTTTTTACTAAAAATCATTTTCAAATCAAGTTAAGTGCAGTTCTGAACCGGTTTAAAGTTGGTTTATAAATATAAACTAGTTTAATTTTTTAAACAAACTTTTAGTTAAGATCAATTTCAAAATAGTTATTTCAAAAAAGAATTTTGAAATTCTTTTGATAAAAAAATATTAATTTTTTTCGAGAAAAATAAATGTAAAAAATTTTCCGATAAAAAATAATTTCAAAATTGTTTTGGCAAATTTTTTTTGATATTTTTCAAGAAAAATAAATATAAAAAATTTCTCGATAAAAAAAAGTTTTGATTTTTTTAAAAAAAGAATCAGAAATTTTTCACGAAAAAAAATGTTTTCGATATTTCCTTTATTTTTTTTCGAGAAAAAGAAATTTTGGAAATTTTTTAAGAAAAAAAAATTAATTGAGGTTAAAAAAAATATGAAATTGTTAAATTGGTTTTTGAATTAAGTTTGGTTAACTGAATTGTTTTAGATATTTGGTTCAATTTATGAACCATTTAAATGGTTTGGTTTTTTGTGGTGCAGTGCAATCCAATTTATCAATATGGTCCAATTAACCATATTTTTGCACAGAGTAATAATAGGGAATTAGTTATATATGAGTACTAATAGGGATTGAGTTATATATGAGTACTAATAGGATTTGGTTGTTAAGTAATCTAGTATATATATATCAGATGTATTACCAATATAATTCATTCAAGAAATATATTTTTACTCTAATTCTTGACAATATTGATGTGTACCTTATCTGTTACATTTTGTTGTGTTTTAGAGGTTTTGTGCAAATGCTGGAAGAAGTATTTCTTCTAAGAAGCTAGCTTTGGAGGAGGCAAAGAATCAACAAGCTGCTGAAAGTAGCTCTACACCTTTGTCCTCAGTTGATGAGATTGTTGAAGAAATTTCAGTATGTCTATAATCTAATCTCTAAAAACACATTACTAGTTATAAGCAGTTTTGTTAACAATTGAAGGTTGAAGGAACAATCATTCACTCTAAAAGTACTCTGTTTCTTTGTTTGGGGGAACATATGGGGCTTGGTATTGTGGAATTCAAGTCTTATTAGGCGTATGCCTTCTTCCCTACACTTCTGATGGAAGGAGATCAGAAGAAAAAAAGTAGAGGAGCTTAAAGAAAAGAAAACCCAAAAACCTCACATCAAAGCCTTTGTTTATTTGTAATAATAATTTTGTTATATTGAATTTAAAATAATAATTGTATCAATGAATATGAACAAATGAGTTTTAGAGTGAAAATCTTTGTGAATGTATCAAGTACTACTGATATTTAAAGGATTATCAAGTACTACTGATATTTAAAGTACTACTGAAAATCTTTGTGAATGTATCAAGTACTACTGATACAAACTGAAATCATAATCAAACAATTAGATACAGTACTAGAATTTAAGTTTTGTCTAAAGCAAGTGTCTTGCTTCCCTGAGAGTTCTTGCCTAATACTTTTGGAAACAAAAATAAGTAGACTGCTCCCTAATTCCATAATCTGATATTTTTTTAACCCAAAGTTTAACCAATTTTTAATTCTAATTGAATGCTAGGAAATAAACAAAAATATAAAAGAAGAGCAGGTATTGTTAGAAGGCCTTGAGCAGAGGAGGCATGAAGCAGTGGCAAAAGCAAATGATCTTAAAGTAAAATTTGATGAACTGTGTGGTATGGTGCATTACTTGTTATTTCTTGAGTGTGTTCATATGCAGTAATGTTAACTTAACTATAGAAATGTTGTATGGTGAATAATCTTGTGTACCCTAACAATTTAGAATCAGCAAACACTGAGCTTGCTTTCCTTCAGAAGGCTGAGAGTGAACTAATGGATATTGAAAGAGAAATAGATTCAACCAAAAAGGTATCTTTTCTTTATTCTTGTGCAGTGCTTACACATCTGATCATTTATATTGTTATTTAAATAATAACTTTTTCTTAAAACATTACAGGCAAAGGACCATTATGATAATGTCATGAAAAACAAGGTCCTACATGATATTAAGGAAGCAGAGGAACACTATCTGGCACTTACAAAAAGGCGTGAGGTGCAATTTGATTTATATTAGTCATCTAAATTTGTAGATTAAATCATCATTGCCACATTTTTCACTTGAAGGCAAAGGTAGAGCTTGTAGTCAAAGGTCCTAAGCTTCATCACCTTCTTGGTTTAATTTCAATTGAGAAAGTTGAAATGCTACTTTTAGGCCATGAGGCTCGTCTTGTGCATTTTCATAAGATGTCTACTCCTTTTGTAAATCTTGCTATTGCGTCGAATGCCAATGACAAGACCAAAGATATGTCTCATATTTCATCACTGTCCGCTGATGATCATGTCAAGTTTGCTGAAGGTTCAGGTGAATGTGGTGGCCATGGTGGACTCGGCAGTCGTGGTAGAGGTGTTCCCAACTCGTTTTAATGTTCGGTGTGCCACAAGTATGGTCACGATGGTTCAATTTGCTTCCATCGCTTCAAATGTGTTTTTTACTCGATTCAACTCTTCAAAATTGCAACATCTCCTCACCATGGAATTCTCAAAGTTGCAAAATTTTCAGCAACCCTCCATGCCTTTGCAAGCCTCTTCTTTTCCCTTGCTTTGGCCACTAAATTGCAATACTATAGATCATCTCGTGTACCACAACTCATGGTGCCCTTAGGGTCTCAGTCCTCAAGTTTAGATCTAGGTAGTTAATTCTAGCGGTTCCAGCGAGATCCCGCTGTCCCGGTGCAATGCAGTGCCTGACCGCGACAACGTGAAACAAGATCCCGGCTAGATCCGGTCGAGATCCCTCTATCCCGGGCATAGTTGATCTCAACGTTTCCTAGCGAGATCCCACTATTATTTCCTTCATCTTTGTTTTGTTGTTTCTACTTTCACCTAAGAAGAAGAGGAAGTAGAATATGCTAATGAAGATGATGATTGTCTTTGATTATTATGCTAGAACAAACATTTGAGTTTTAATATTTAAGAAACTTCATTATGCATCATCTTTATGTCCTTGACTTTTGTTGGTATTTCATGTATATTTTGACTAAGACTAAGACTTGTGGATTTTTATTACTAATTATGCATGTTCCAGAGTTTGAGTCATTTGTTAGTTTTACATTAAATATAGGTTTATATATTATTATTCGTGTAATTTTTTCAAAAAATAGCAGTTATCCCACCTATCCCGAAACGCGCTATCCCGCTATCCCACTTTTGTGGTTGGCCGCGACGCACCACTATCTAGGATTAACTACGTAGGTTTAGATGGCTAACTAACACCCGTCAAATGGTCTTATGAATCTGGTGCTTCTCGCCATGTCACGTCCAATGCTCAGAACATTCAACAACTCTCACCGTATGAAGGACTCGGTTAAATTGTAATTGGCAATGGTCAGGGTTTGTTTGCCCTTTCTTCTGGATTCTAAAAAAAAAAAAAAATCACTTATTAACCCTAAACACCAACTTGTGTTATCTAATCTCTTACATGTATCAAACATAACCAAAAATTTGCTTAGTGTCAGTCAATTTTCCAAAGACAGTCATGTTTATTTTGAATATCACCCTAACATCTGTCTTGTTAAATGTCAGGCTTCCGTTGAGATTCTTCTCAAAGGACACCTTGACAAAGATGCCCCTTTACCCGTACCCGAACATCCTACAACAAACTGCATCTACTGTTGTACCCTCCAACTCCACTGTTTCTACTTGTACTCAGTGCAAATTTACTGTTGTAAATAATTCCATTTCTAGTTCTTCATTTTCCACTTAAATTTCCAAGTGCTGATATTCAACGTATTGTACTAAAAGTTTGTAATATCCCATTCTCTAATAAGAGTACTGATGATTTATGTTTCTCTTGTTGCTTGGGTAATTCGCATAGACTACCTTCTATTTCTTCTCAAATGGTTTACAATGCACCTTTTGAATGAATGTACAATGATTTATGGGTCCATGCCTCCTTCACATCCACTACTGGATTCACCTATTACAACACCTTTGTTGATGCTTTTACAGGGTTAACATGGTACCTTTTGAAAAAGGAATCTGAGGCTCTTAACATTTTTCAGTAGTTTAAAGTCATGGTGAACCGAGTTACTTTCTCACGACCAAGTTCATGACTAAGTAACTTCATGACCAAGTAACTTGGTGGCCAAGTTTACTAGCTTGTTGGCTAACTACTATGGGGCTTACTAGAGTTAGTTTGTGTTTTAACCAACACTTATATCGGTTATTAAATCAAATAGATTATTCTAGGCATCTAGACGATGCTTCTCAAGCTGTATTTAGTTACAGTTGTAATCTACCAAACTAAACTGAGATGCATGACATAGAGAGAATGCAAGAGAAACTGAAAGTATCTGTACTCTATAATGGATTGAATAAATCAGATACATTGCTGCATCTATATTTATAGAGTTATTTTGTTCTTTTATCAACTCTATTACAGCTAGTAACTACTCTTATCGTGAGGCTTGCTTTAACCAATGCATCTAACAATTATTAAATCATATAGAATATTCAAGAATCTTGATGAATAACATATAACAAACATTTCTCCAGCTAGATAATACTCATACTCTATACTGCCACACGATGTGAATAACTCCAAAAGGACATTATTGTTCTTTCAAAACCTGTGTAGAATATTTAGAATGGACTATAATCCATCCAGCCACATACAGCTATCTCCAAACTGCCCTATAGAATTGATTTCTCGATGTCAGTATATAGTTAGTATAGATCTGTTTGTACTCTATATTTTGTTAGACTTAGTCGAACAGCGTCAGTTATGCTTTGCTGTATTTCTCAATGCTGTTATGCTTAGCTGGCACAGTTTGTTAGCCTTAAACAGTTTACAAATACTGTCTGTATAATTAGCATTATGCAGGAATTCACTTTTAGTTAATATGTTTCATAAACACTGTCCTTAGTTCTCTGAATCTACTTTGTCCTACAGCTTTTTATTATTATATCATTTGGGTATGCCTTTCTTATCAGTATATTTAAAACCTGAATCTTAGGCAAGAACCATGTTTTTGGTCTAAATTGTTTCACTTATTACTTTACAGATGCATTTTACTCGTATATCTCATCATGTTTGTGCCTTCACATTCATTATTGCACATAAAGAAACTGATTTCTGTCCTGAATTGAAAGTTCATCTTGCTTATTATTGCTCTTATGTTTTGATTATTTTGGGTGTCCAAAGAAATCTGCTATGTGAGTTTCATCATGTCTCGTTGCAGTATGCACTCTGAAGATTTTTTTTAAGCTTCAACCATATAGTAGTAACTACAGTTATTGATACTAACCTTGGCTGAAACTGCAGGAGAATGTTGAAAAGGCTTCCATAATTTGCTGTCAGACTGAACTTGCTTTGTTAGGAGGTTGTGATAGCAAAACCCCAGAGGAAATCAGTGCCCAATTAGATCGTCTAAATCATACACTTAGGCGTGAGAGCCAAAGGCATGACTTTTCTCTCTCACACACTATACTCACACACATTGAACTATGCTTTTCATTAGTCTGGGTTTTCCTCTGTAGGTACTCTGAATCAATTGATGATCTGAGGATGCTATATGCGAAAAAAGAGCGAAAGATTCTAAAAAAGCAGCAAGTTTACAAAGCCCTTCGGCAGAAACTGAATGTATGTTTTCTTGGTTGTTATCTTACCATTAATACACTTTATGGATATTGTTTGGATCGTAAAATTATTTCTGTGCTTTCTCCCAAAAGCATAAGTTTATGAGTTTCTGCATTGTCTAATCTTAACCCAAAGTCAAAGGGCTCCCATTCACATGCTTCATATAAGAGTTAAAGTTTTTCACTTACTTGGTTCAGGAAAATATACTCATTCTTGTTGGATATTTGCTTCTAAAACTATTGTTTTGCAACCTGATCTTTTCCATGTAGAGTGAAAGTTAATGCAAATTAATCCTTCTATACTCTACAAGTCTACATTTCTGTTTGAACTATGTTCCTCAACAGAATTATTAATTATTAATGCCACACCATGAAGGTTCTCATCCTAATATTTGTTGTGTAATTGTAGTAAGATGACTGGAAGTCACTTCTTCTTCCAGTTTGAGGTTTCTTAGTGTGGATAAAATAGGAATGTAGGATTTTATGGTTCTGAATAAATTAGGAAGACGGAATCCTATTATTAATGAAAGGACTAGCTAATCCTGATTCTATGAATAATGGGTTTACCCAGCTCTTATCATTTGAGTCAATAAAGCAAATATTTCTACACTTAGTGTTGAAGAATCAAGGAAAATCAAATTCAATTCTCTATGATTTCATTTTATTCTCTTTATTTTTATGATTCTGTCATTATTTATTATTATTATTGTAATTTCTTTTTCTATATAAACAATCTAAGACTTAAGTAATACTAATAAAACAGGGAGTAAATAGGAACAGAGAGAATATGAATTCTGCATACTTTATTGGTTGCCAGCAGTTATTAACCCCAACAGGGAAGTTCCACAAATACAAACTGTCACACAAGCACAGAAACTGACATAAATAACCAATCCTCAAGGAATTAGAGAGCCTGGTCTCTCCCAAACCAAACAAATATCCAATGCCTATCTCTTCCCCCTATTCTCTATTTATTTAGTAATTAAATGGAAGTTATAAAACAGTTATTAGAGCAGTTACTAACATAATAAAACATGAAGTATTATTCCATTACGTTCTTCACTTAGCATGTCTAATGGTAACCTGTTAGTATCTCTCTGAAGGTGTTTGACTATTTATAACTTTTGAAATGTTAGAAATATTAATCAATTCATGTCATCGTACTGACTTGGAGATTGGCAGCTTTTGGACATGATGATGTCCGTTTTGAAAAGAAAATCAGAATAGCGTGCTACTGGCAGCCATGCATGAGTCATATGACCTGGTTTCTTGAATTTTTGGTGTGCTTCTCTGTGACGTTGAAACTGTGGCAACTGATGGAAAATTTGTAGAAGGGAATACTTAAGACTGAATAGTATTTTATTTCTTTATGTTTGAGTGGGGAGAATATACAATATTTATACATGAGGCTAACCTAATTTATCCTTAAAGATTAATAAATTGAATCAAGCTTCATAATAATGCAGTTTCTGCAGTAAATGTTTCAACCACAAAATTGGGCAACTACAATATGTTTTTTGCTCCTTCGTGAAACCAGATTTTCACCCATTAATATGCAGTTACTCAAAGTAGACCGCCTATCACTCGCAATGTAATTTCTTTTCCTATATAAAAATCCAAGACTATAGTCATAAGATTATGACATCAATGTATTTTTCCATTACTTTCTACAAGACGCAATCACAAATTGAACATATTTAAGGTGGTTTGATTGTTTATTGAAGGCTTGCCAGAATGCTTTAGAGTTTCGAAGGAGAAAGTTTCAGACTAATGCAACTAATCTCAAGCATCAGCTTTCTTGGAAGTATGAATCCTTTAACATGAATCTTTTTTGTTGCTATGTATTCCATTGTCAGGAAGAAATTTTGTTCTCTCTCTTAACCCGGACTTCTTTAAATTATCCTATCATCAGATTTAATGGCCATTTGAAAAAGAAAGGGATTAGTGGAGTTATCAAAGTTGATTATGAGGAGATGACCTTATCGATAGAGGTAAATTTGTATTCTTTTGCTATAGGCCTTTGACAAATTATTATTATTTTATTTATATTTTAACGGTAATTAGATTCAAATTGGTGACTTGTTCCTTGCATTTCATTTTTGTTTATAGGTACAGATGCCCCAAGATGCATCAAACAGAGCTGTTCGAGACACAAGGGGGCTTTCAGGTTCGTGTGTTGCATAATAATGAATATGGTGCCATTATAGGATAAAATATCATACTCTCCTTGGAGGATAAACTATCAGTTCTTTTGTGTTGCCCTTCTCTTATAAATTACCACATATAAGACATGGACATGTGTGCAATACAATTTAGGGGTATAACTAATTCTAAAAGTTATGAGGCACAACAAAGCTAGAATAGAACAAAGTAAAATTCGTATAAAATTAATTTAGGAAAACAAAACACAAATCTGAATCAAGAGAGAATTGATATTTTAATAGCTAGCATGAGTCATTATAGACATCTTAAAATGCTATATTTGTTCTAATTTTGTGGTTTTTATATCTGTATTGTGATGAAAATTCAAAACAAATAAGTAAAAATTGTAAAAAATAACTTTATGTATCCGAAGTGTCCATGAATTGTCCAACACAAGTACAACACGGTCAGGGCTGCAATTTTTAAAGTGTCCACTGCCTCAAGGAAAAGGAAAAAGAATGAAGAGCCAACAACAAATTATTTTGTATTTTGTTTCTTTTAAAATACAATGACTTAACACACCTATTATCCTATTAATTATGGTTTAGCATTAGTTTTAGTACCCAAACCCACAACTATCGGGACAACAGTATCTATTATCTACAATCTTAAATCTTGGGTAAGGGTGAATTGTATGGGTTAATAAGCCATTAGATACCTCTAATTGTTACTTTAATACTTAACTTTTCTGCAATTTATTTTATAACTTTCTCACATTTTGTTGTGTGTGTATTTATTTATTTGTTTATTTTCTGATAATGAGGTGGGGAGCGCTCTTTTTCAACTTTGTGCTTTGCATTAGCCCTTCACGAAATGACCGAGGCCCCATTTAGAGCAATGGATGAATTTGATGTCTTTATGGTATGGTTGTTGACTGCTGATAATTTAGCATTAGTATTTTGCCTGTGTACTCAATAAATTATTGATTTTCTTTGCTCGCTTTGTGAATTATATCGCTAGATATCTTTGGTTGTTTGAAATTAAGCATCTTGTATACAAAGTTTTGAAATCTGTGTTAACTAACAAACTTTCCTACTATGGAACTGGGTTTGATATTCAGGACGCAGTAAGTCGAAAAATCAGCTTGGACACTCTGATTGAATTTGCTGAGGCACAAGGATCCCAATGGATATTGATCACCCCACATGATACCGGGTATTGGTTTCAAGTTACATGGTTATTTGTTGTGGTGATTGCTAAAATATTGGAAATCTTGTTAAGTGGTGCTGTACTCGTTCATTTATTATACTAGTACTTGACCTAAAATATTACTTTAAGTAGGTGTTAAGAACCAGACCAAATAATAACATAGAAAAGTAATGGGAGATGGAAAGTTTAACTTTAAATTACTGTTTAAGCTAACCCTGCACTTCCAATTAAAACTACATAATTAAGTTTCAGTTTGGACAAATATATACTTTTAGAAGAAGAAATATTTATTAGATTACAGAATAATGTAAAAAACAAACTGTAGATGCAGTAGTATTAATTGCACAGAACTAGAACTAACCACACAAACTGTATACGCGGCACTCATTCTATTGTAACTAACTGATGCTGACTCAGCATCAGTCGGAAACAACTCTAGAGCCTTCTACCTATATAAACTGACGCTAGTTCAGAATGTAAACAGAATTCATTTCATCAATAATAGAATCTCTTCATTTCAGTTTTCTCTCAAAATGATGAATTCATCACTCCACGATTTTAATAATATTAAAAGAATCTTTAATTTAGATAGCACCCCAATTTTAAGGATTAGATACCAATCTAATGATATTATACTAGAATCATTTTATCATTGAAGTGACATGATGATTGATGAATATATTTTTATTTCCATGCCAAATATCTTGAACTCGATCTAAGTGGGTGAGCTCTCTAGTGTTGACTGTATTTTTGTTTTTGTATGTGCAGCTTGGTAAAGGCAGGGAACAGGGTAAAGAAGATGCAAATGGCAGCTCCCCGTTCTTGATCACCTGTGATTATCTTTATGAAAATCTTTTTTGATTCATCTGTATCATATTTGCGTTTCATCATGTTTCATATCTAATTATATATACTTCTATGATTTTATATTTTATTTTTAATGTGTTTTGTTGGTGAGAGCTTGTTGTTGATGGCATACATTTTAAATCAGATTCTTTGTTAATGTAAATAGTTAAAATTATTTCCATGTTACGCCTTTTCCCTATTCCATTTAAGCACTTTCCTCTTTGATGGGTGAAAAATATCTAGTGTAATCTTAAAATATATTTAGAGGTTTGGTCCGTCCGCAATGTGGAACATCTCCACCAATTCTCTACACTCTAGTGCAAAACTGCCACTATCAATACACACTATGGTGTCAAACTTAATGTCATTGAAATATATTAAAATTCACGTGTTTAATAAAAGTTCATATGACTTTAAAAAACAAAACCGCAGATAATACGAAGTTAAAAAATTATCAAAGGTGTTATATTTTCAGTTTAAAATCATGTTGTCAATTGATTATATATATAAAAGTCAATTTTTTACTTTAAAGTTAATTTTATCATTTTAAATACCTACAATTTTCTTCCTCTCAATTTCCGTTAAACCTTAACATCTTTGTCCGTAGACTGTAATTCGTATCATACAACTAAAAATTCCTTTTACTTTTGCCTTCATTCTATATTTATTATATATATATTTTGTTTTGTAATCAAATAAAACATAAAGTATGACTTCATTACTCAAACAAAAGTCCAACTAATTTCTGTTAAGCATTAATCGTTTGAAAAACTCCAATTTCTGTTATGTATTAATCATTTGAAAAGTATTTGTATAGGTAAGAAGAACAATTTAAACACAGAATATACAACATACATAATAAATGTTCATGTAATAATCGGCATATTACCACTATCCTAAACCTATCATTATCAACGTATTAAATATTCATCAATCACATCATTATAACAAGTAAAAAAAACCATGTATCTATCTATCCATGGCTCGGATCATTTATCACGTCTCTTAACTTTATCACAATTACTTTTAGCAATACAATGAAAACTCAACTATATATAAAGCCAACAACTCTGGGGATTTACAAACCTCGAGTTGATATGAGTATCCACCTATTATCCCACAAATTAAGTTGTTAGTAATGATGCATTAGTAGTCAATAAAAACGCCGAAGTGGTAAGAATGACAATTAGTCCTAAATTGAAGGAGTGACTGAAAAAAATAGTCACAAAGGAAAAAAACTCACATTATGAGTATAGCAACATAAATAAACTTAAATATATAAAATAGACGTGTATGTATAAAAATACTTAAATATAATTTTTATTATTCATCTGTTATTAGATATTTAAATTAATTTTTTTTTTATCTTTTTTTAATTTATTTTTGTCCTTTAACTTTTTTTAAATGGTGAATGTTAATCATTTTCTCTATAACCCTTTCAAAAATTTGTATAATTGCCACATCTCAATTTAAAATCTTAAGATATTAGATTTATGGGTCATTCTTCTTATATATATAATATTTCTCCACTTATAGTCAATGTGGGATTAACCACTCATAATTGAATTCCAATAATCTCCTTCTCAATTGTGAGTTACCCACCACTAGACTTGATCCTAGTGCTTTGCTCCTCCACCAGGTTGAACCAGACTTTAATACCACTTGTTGGGGAGTCTGGGGGAGCGCGACATTCGAAATGACCTAAACGTTTAGGATCCTTAAGAGACTTTGACACCACATCTCAACTCAAAACCTTAAGGTATTAGGTTTATGGGTCATTATTCTTATATATCAAATATTTCATCTTTTCCTAGTCAATGTGGGACTAACCACTCATAATTGAATTTCAACAAAAGTTAAGTGTGCAAATTTAACAAGGAGGAGACGAAGATACAACAATGATCAATAATTGGTCTGAGAGGATGATCAGTCACATTGGGATGAAGATAAGGCCCAAGAGTGGGGAACTTTTCAAAATGGGCGAAAGCCTGATGGACCAATGTCGTGTGGAGGAGAAGGCCTATAGATCGTCAATTTCTTTTCACGGAGAAGAAACATTGACAATATCTGGAAAATAAGCAATGACTAACTTTGTGCCAGCAGCCACAGTAAGACGAGGATGCAAGCGTTATCCAGAATGATTGGGCGTAAAACATAGAACTCTGATAAATATCTTTCAATTCAAAGAGTTTATATATGTTTTGAAGCATTTAAAAAGAATTTATCAAGTGCGAGCTTTATTATTGTGTTAGATGAATATTTTTTTGAAAAAAATATTACAATAGATACATATTAACAATTGTTAGAAAGAATCTATGTAGATGTTGCTATATTTTTTGTCGTGATTATAAAAAAGACTAACATTCGTCAGTTATAAAAGATAAAGAACGAAATTGAATATATAAAAAAAGATCAAAACAAATATTAAATAAAAAATAATTGACAAAAATTATATTTAAGTCAAAGATATTATTATGATTCTATAATTTTCATTAACTATTATTTAAAAATAAATAAAATAGTAGTAATTCATTGATATGATGTATATTTTATTATAAATTTTAGAGGATACTATATATGCAATTCTATAAATTTATTATTTGAATGCTTATTATAACATTTTGGTAATTTAAAATGTTTGAATAAGTTATATATATATAAAGGTGAGAGGAAATATCTCCAGAGGAGAGAACCTACAACCTATTAGATCCAATATATGTCTTTATACCATTATACTAAATCAATAGTGTTTTAGTTTATAATTTTCATAGTTATATCATATATCTTTGAATATTTTTTAATTGTCATAAAATAATATGTGTTGGACATAAGTTCCCCTGATTTTAGTTTTGACATAATTAACAAACATACAATGTCTTGTGGTTAAGCTAACTGTTTGAATCAAGTTGCATTTTAGGTAGAAACACACACACAGACACTAAACATATGGACACAATGCTTGGAACGCAAGGAATCAAGCTTAAAGTGAAGCATGTACTGGACAAAGTCAACTATGAGTTCATGCATAAGTTGTTGCCAAGTTAAAATGTGTTTTTATTGAACCAAGCAAACAAAATTGATTGACTAATCTATTGGGCAATCGATTGATTGACTCAGGAGTAAAGTTATCACTGATCCAATCGATTGGTAAATCAATTTTGTGAAGGATCTCAGTGAAACTTGAACTCTGGGTGCAAAGCAATCGATTGGACAATCGATTCATGAATCAATTGAGAAATCGATTGTGTGAGTTACAGGGGCAAGTCACAAGTCTTGTAAATCGATTGGACAATCGATTTCGAGCTTAATTTGTTTCATACTTAACCACTGTAACATACCAATCGATTGAACAATCGATTGGAACATCAATTGATGAATCAATTGAGTGAGACACAGAGACAACCAGTTCTAAACCAAATCGATTGGCAAATCGATTGGACAAAAGTTTTTCTAAGTCAGTAGCTGTGACAAATCCAATCGATTGAGACATCAATTGAATTTTATTTCTCGACTTGCAAGACATATACTAATCGATTGACAAATCGATTGGGTGTTGAAAATGTTTAATCATACATCAGAAACCAAGGTCTTAGTCGATTGGCAAATCAATGTTTTCAAATAGTTAAGTCCCTGTAACAATTCAAATCGATTGGTAAATCGATTGGAATTAAACAACTGAAGCACTGGGACAAAGCAAATCGATTGAAGAATCGATTGGTGCAAATTCTGGAGTCCCTGTGATCAGCCTAATCGATTGGAGTAATTGTTTTCAGTTACAGACCAATTGTCAAATCGATTATGATGGAATATCAGTCGATTGTGGAATCGATTGCTTTGATCTCGTTGTTTGAACAAAACATTCGAAATCGATTACCCAATCGATGCTGATATGAACTTGTCTCAGTTTTCTGATTTATGAACTAACACAATCGATTGGGAAATCGATTGATGCATATGTTTTCAAGATTCAAGAAAAACAAGAAACACGAGCATTGATTGGAGTGTTTCAATGTTTTATAAAATCGATTGACAAATCGATTTGTATGTGTTTTTTCTGAAACATATAAAAACTGTCTCAAAACTATTTTTCAAAATAATGAATAGAATTTAAATTTTTCTAAAAACAGAACCTTTGAGACTTTGAACTTTTGATACACACAATACTTTGAGAAAACTGAAACACTTGGCAAACACTTATAGTTTGAATATCATTGTGTGATCAAGTCGCTTTTGTTAGAAAGATCTTTTGATCTTTTTTGTTGTCAATTTCTGTAAAATTACATTGAAACCAAATTGTGTAAAAATCCAGTAGCTAAACTGGTGGTTACCGTTCGTTGATGCTTGTGATCATCAAGAAGGAACCTCATTGCGATCTTGTGTGAGTTTGCCGGAATAACTCAAGGGATGCGATGGATGTATGTTAGAATCAAGATAGTTGGATAGATAGGCTAGGAGCTAGCTGGACAATCTGTAAAACGTTCTATAGAAGATTCTAGTGAAAAAGGCTAAGATCAAGTTGATCTTAAGACTGGATGTAGGTTGTCTTACAGACGACCGAACCATGATAAATTTCTGAGTATCATTTTTCTATCCCTTATCTTTTACTTAATTGTTTGATTGTTTAATATTGATACATGTTCCGTTTTGTCATTGCTTGAAAAATTGAACATACATAGTTCTTGCATTATAAGTATTGCCATATACATAATTCTTAGATTAGAAGTCATATATTTCTTCCAATATGATATTTTGGAATTAAGCTATATGTGAGGGTTAATAACAATTGTTATGTGTTAATTAATTCACAATTTATCAATCATTTGTAACAATACATAATCACATACTAATGTGAATAGTTTATTCTACACAAACATAATTTCATGACGCTGTGTTATTATAATTTACAACACACTTGCATCGAAGTCATGAAATCACATCATATGTTCTATTACTCACATTTATTAATTATAATCATGATATATTCTTAATTACTCACATTTATTATCTAAGTTTAACCATACCAAAATCTCAATTAATCATTTTTTATTTCTATTTCGAGAGAACAAATTATAATCCCTTATTCAATTAATATTTTTTTTGTCTTAGAAGATATGGTAAATTCTATTATAACTAAATTACATAACTATGAAGTATCGGATTTAAACCCTCAATATTGACCTTTGTCAATTGACAAAAGAGGTAGAATCCTATATCGGTGTCTTCCTATCAAATGTAGGTATGGATGTAATGAATTTAATGGCTTTAGTTTCACTAAAAAAAAGTTATTAATCTCAAAATATGACTAAAATATTGAGTAAGTGTCAAAAAGAAAACTCAATACATGAAGCTCATATTCACCACTAATTTAGACATCTAGGTTGTATGAATTAAACTATGGTCCGAACACAGTAGTTGTAGTAAATTGAATTAACTTCTAAGGGTACAAGAAATCAAATTTATTGAATGTGTAAAACTTGATATATAGTTTGAAAACCACACATATGTTACTAACAAAGTTTTAAAGGATGAAAAAGGTATCCGAGGGTATAAAACAATATTACCTATACTCTCTAGCTACACCTTAACACTTTAGTAGAACTACTAGAACCAAATATCAAATTGGATTAGTGTTTCATAAATTATAGAAATGTTTTTTAATTTTCAATACATCATAATCATTTATAATTGTAATTTTTTATATAATTAAAATAAAAGTTAAATATTTTTAATTATAATCATTTATAATTGTAATTTTTTATATAACTAAAATAAAAGTCAAATATTTTTCATGATATGACGTGGGTTAGTGTATACAAAATTTTTGTTTATCACCCTTAAAATATAAAAAGGTTTTTATATTTTATTAAAAAATTTCAATGTTTTGCTTTTACTTCCTTTAAAAAAAAATCTTTATCTCTAGTCCCCAAAAAAATCTATGTTTATAACATTAAAAGAATATCTCTCATAAAAATTTAGAATTTTTTCAAATATATAAACTAAATATAAATTTTTAAGTGTCAAAAGCTTAAAAAAAATTATATTTAATTAATCATTTATTAAAAAATTCTAAAATTTTGTAAGAGATATATTTGTAATATTCTAAAATTTGATAAATAAAAAAAAAGGAACCAAAAATAAAAGTGAGAAATTTTTTAAGGAATAAAAATAAAGAATTTTTTTTACTTAGACTAAAAATAAATCATTAAATTTTATAGGTATCAAAAATTTATTTAATCCTAACAAAATAAACCAACTATAATAAACAAAGGATAATACTATAGTTGGTAGCTTTTAGGGTGAAGAGTTTAATTAAGTCTCTCGCCGGTGAACTATTATGATCAACAATTAAGAACTATTTTTAATAATCAAATAAGTAGTATTAATATAGGGAGTACAAAAGTACTCCAATCCATAATACAAAGTAATCAAAGTATTACACCAAATATAAGCATCCTATAGGAAACAATCACTAATTCGAAAAAGCAATACCACTATTAATCACTACCAATAATTAACAAAATTATATATGTGATTTTTTATAATAAGAATAAATTAAAATATTCATTTACTCTAAACAAAATTAAAAAATATATATATTATTAATTTCCTCGATAGAAACTAAGTCATTTCTTTTTTAATTAATTTTATTTTTTTAATTATTTAATTTATTTCTCCACTAAGTTAAACTGTTATGTCACTCGTTTGTTTGTTACATAGGCTTTTTTTTAATAGTAACTAATGGCAAATATGATTTTAAACACTTGTAGATTGAAGATAAAAAACTAAATTAAACGTACATGTTTTAAATAGAAGAAAAAAAACACTTGCAGATGACATACTTTGGTGGGGACATATTACAAAATAATTTTTTTCTATAATTCAATATAAACGATGAACTTTACTAATTCAATCTCCAAATTAAAAGTTCTTATTAAATAGATCAAGTTTACATATTTTTATAAAATTTTAAAATTATTTGATACTTTATTAAATAATTTCAAATATAATAATATTTTTTTAAATATGAATAAATATTGATTGCTAGATCACATAGCTACAAATTTCATATTTATATAAATTTTTGTGTGTTTAATCATTAATGTATTATGTTAATAATCAACAATTATATTAATAATATATATAATTGTACAACTAAATTAAATTAACATCATATAACCAGTTAAAAGTACAACACATTAACAATATTAATCAACAACCAAATATACATAAGTTCCTATTTGTTAGCTTATATGTCAATGTATATGATACTGTGATTTGCATCACCTCCGTAGAGGCATGTTGTCCCACTTGGACAACTCAATACTCCCGCTTGAAGTTTCATGTCTAGTACCGTATTTGGATATTTTTATGAGAGAGACACCTATTACAAGGGATTATCGCTATGTACTCATGACCAGATTCAGACCCACCATGTATGCATAAATGCTTTCACATTTGTTAATAAGTCAAGTAGGACTGCCTGCAAAGAGTATACTGTTGTAGCTAAAATATCACTAGAAGGGGGGTTGAATAGAGATTTTGCTGTTTAAAAAGGTTTTTCACGTGTTTTGAAAAGTTATCCTCTCTGAGAGGATGCGAACCTGAGAATGGTAATTTAAACCTTTGAATTTGAGTTGAGTAAAAGAAATACAAAATATAGAGAATGACACACACAACTTTTATATTGGTTCACCCAATGAAGGCTACGTCCAGTCCTCACATACTTGTAAGATTTTACTAATGATCAAACTGATTAACCTCTCACAAAGGTTGATTACACTTTGTGTATTATATAGCGTCACCAAGCTTACAATCTTGGTTCTTCCAAGTTTCAACTATTTCCAAGTGTAAATCACGTGGAAATTACAAAGTGATATGAGTATGATTGTTTCTCATTACTTAAACATTTTCTAAAAAGATATTTCAAAGATCTAGTGTAGGATTATAGAAAGTATAAAGAGAGGATGAAAATTGCTCTTGATAGCTTTAAGATACTTGATCTTTTTATGTAATGTTGTTGTGTATTTGAAGATGAAGAGCATACTACCTTTTATAGAGACTTTTAGATGACCTTTCCAAGTGGCAAATGTTTTATGACCATTGGGGTCTTCAATAAAAAAGTCTAAGGTCTTTCTCATATCTACGAGATTGCCATCCAACTATCTTTGGATTGGTTCAGTCCATCCTCTTGTACAAGGTTCAAAATCTCTAGGAACTTGGACATGTGATGTCCTTTTCTTTTTCCTTTCTTTAAGACGTGTAAGAGCTACATATTTTTCTTGTTAGCTACTGCCTTTTTGTAGGTGAATGATGGGTCACTTTCAACATGTAAGAGAGATATATTGGGTCGCTTTCATTGATGTTAGGTTGCTTTCAAAGATGTTGACCATATACCCATCCTAGTATAATTCGTCCTTATACCTATTTTTTTTGCCTTCTAACTTCTTTATTTCAAATGCTTTATTTATTCATTTTTTAAGACTGTTTTATCTTTTTTTGATGAATAAAAAACATTTGTTTCGCTGAGGATGGATATTCTGCATTTTTGAAGTATCATCCTCTTGCGAGGTCATCCTCGCGAATTTCAATCCTCCATATTTGAATCAGATATTTTTTCTTTTTTGTCTTAATAATTAATAATATGTTTTCTGATATGAATTCACTCAAAATCAAAAATTAGTCATTAACCACAATTATAATCTTTTAAATAATTTTGTTATCATTAAAACCATTGAGAGAGATTTTATCTCAATATATACGGGTTTGATATTCAACTTGTCCTAAACATGCTTGATTTAGAAATAAAGTCCTAAATAAGTAACTTCTTGTCACTAATCAGTCTAGCACATACAAACACAATTCAATTATAAATGAAAAGGATGTGTGTAACACCCCAATATTTGTATATATATTATATATGCGTCTTTTAGTAATTTTTTTAATTTATTATTTAATTAATAATTTATTCTACATGTAAATAAATTAAATTAAAATTTACCACTCCCTATTTTACTTGAATAATTATAACCTTTCTTTTTACTTAGTTATTTTGGTGTGACGATTACATTAGAATAGTTTATGGCATAATTAATTTCTACATGGACAATTGTGTATTTTGCTTATTTGATTAGTTTCGATAATCACGAAATTGATGTGTTACATATGTTTATTTTATTTTGCTATGTGTGAGTGGTATTTTTGTCTTGCTTGATTTATTTAAGTTGATAAAATATTAGTTAAATTATTAAATTAAATTGAAATTTATAAAATTTATATTGTTTGTTAGTTTTAATTATGACCAAATAACACTACAAGAATTCATCAATTTTGTGAGGACCAAAAGCCCTCACATAGGAAAAAAAAAAACAGCCACAAAGGTGGCTTTTGTGAGGGCTTTTGGCAGCCACAAAGAAGTTGGTCACAAAATTTTGTGAGGGCTTTTGCAGCCACAAAGGAGCTGAAACACATTGGCATTTGTGAGGGTTTTTGCAGCCACAAAATACAGGCATTTGTGAGGACTTTTGCAGCCACAAAAGTCTGCCTTTGTGAGGGCATAGGCAGCCACAAAGGACAGACTGAATTTGCCTGACTGGGCATTTGCGAGGGCTTTTAGCCGCCACAAATGCCAACGTAATTAATAAATTATTTTTTATTTCCAAATTAATAGTTTATTACAATATTATATATAATAAATTAATATAATTATAATTATAATATTAAAATTTAAATTATAATTAAATTAAATTTGAAATATAATGTAATTATAAATTAAATATAATATATATATATATAATAAACTAATCTTAATATAATTAAAAATTTAAATTAAAAATAAAGATTTATAATTAAATTAAAGATTAATTTAAATAATAAAATATTAATAATAAAATATTTAAATTAATAAAAAA
This sequence comes from Cicer judaicum, assembly GCA_037974835.1. Lineage (NCBI taxonomy): Eukaryota > Viridiplantae > Streptophyta > Magnoliopsida > Fabales > Fabaceae > Cicer > Cicer judaicum. Next base: position 247,472 of record JBBPBS010001012.1, read on the forward strand.
ATATTTAAATATTTAAATTAATAATTATAATTATAATTAAACATTAATTTAAATTAATGTAAATTATAAATAAATTATAATTTAAATTAAAATTTAAATAAAATTAAAATTAAATATTAAATATTAAAATTAAAATAAATATTATATATAAAAACATAATATTAATAATAATTAAAGCTAGCTATAGCAATTATGACAAAATCAAATAAAACATGCATTCCAAAATTAACAATTAATGTCTTACAAACCCAAAATTAACAAATAATGTCTTACAAAGTGGAAATTAATTAAGCACACAATAATGTCATACAACCCAAACATAATATTTTCAAATTCTTCAAATCACATCAATCCTCATAATAATTCGTCTGATCAGCTCCACTCCCACCATCATTATTTCCTGCATTCATACCCGACGAAAGAAGTCCCTCAAAAGTATTATGCATTTGTGTTGGAGGAGACATCATGCTTTGAAATTGAATTTCATCTTCAATGGCACCACCAGTGGTCGAAGGAGGAGTCCTAGCTGGTTGAGGTTGATTTAAATCTGGTCTTATCAACCCAGCTGTTGGCATAGTTGGTCGGGATGCAGTTTGATGATCTGGTTGAGGTTGAGGAAGTTGATGTGAAGATGATGGAGCATACTGATAATTATGAAAATATTGTTGTTGCTGAAACATTGGTTGTTGCTGTTGCTGGAAGGCAGAGTTCGAAGGATCCTAGTGTTGTTGTTGGAAATTTGGAGGCGGTTGCTGCTGTTGGGAGTATTGAAAGTAATTTTGTTGCTGCTGAAAAAGTGGTTGTTGAGGCAAGTATTGAGGTCGAGGCAGGAACTGCTGATGAAACACAGGAGGAAATGAAAATTGTTGTTGTTGAAATTGTTGTTGCTGCTGAAACTGCTGTTGCTGCTCTTGAAACCTCTGTTTCCATTCCTCATTCAATTTATCAATTGCGGCTTGTATCAGCTGATGTGTCCTTTCTTCTTGCTCACTTGCCCATTGCTCCTTTAACTAGTCAAGATTATCTATCAGCGCCGGACGATGAGATTGATCCGTACTAGCATAAGAAAAAGACGTCTCAGTCTGAATATAGCCGGTTGGACCTTTCACAAAGGTTGATGATAAAGTACCGGCTCCCAGCACACGCCCTTTGTACTTGCCACCACTGATGTTCATAAAACTTGCAGTCTCATATTGTTTCTGCTGCACTGGAGTAGCTCGCATAGCAGGAGGAAGAGTGGCTTGATGATCATCCCATTCTTTCATGACTTGTTCAAGTTGTTCCTATATTAAAAATTAAAAAATTAAAAATTAAAATAGTTAATAATTAATATATAATAATTTAAAGGTGTAAATATATAATAATCAATATATAATAATTACCTGAATCGTTTTTGATAATGAATCAGTATACTCATTTGTTTGAGGATTAACATGAAGATAGCGATGTGTCTCAGCCTGAGTGACCTCCCTTCCAAGTTGCTTTTCCTAAAATATATATTAAATTAATGTGAAGTTTATAAGTTGGTGAAATGTGATGATTAATTAATTGAATAAAAATTAATAGATATATATTATAAATAATAATTAATTACCATATAATATTTAATTTCTCCAGCAGACATGGAACCTCCCTTATGAGTACTGGTACCCCTCTCAGATGCTCTATTAATCTTTGCTTTTTCTCTCTTCTGTTTGTAAGCATTTGTGTTCCACTTCCTCCACAAAGCAGTCCAAACATTTTCACCAATCCAATTAGGCCGTTTATCCTCGCCCTTATTACATGCGTAGGACAACATAGATGAGAGAATCTTCGAAAAGCGATGGTTAAATGAAGCCAAAATTGCGGCATTATGCTATCTTTTCCAAGTACATTTAGTCTGTTGTTTGTTTAAAAATAATGAAATATTAAAAATATAATTCAATTAAGCAATCAAATATATGTATATATAATTAATTAGTACTTAAATAAATTAATGTAATCACTTACTTTGAAACAATGTAGAAACTAATCAACTTCCCTAAATTGAGGTGTCTTATCCTCTTTAATCTCACCCCAAGACAACCATGGTTTTTTTGTATTTCTCTTGTATGACTTCAGCAATTGCCTTTGCAGATGATTTAAAAGGAAGATATCTTCAAAATTTACATGCAAATTAAATATAAAAATTAATTAATAAAATAATGTAACATGATATGCAATAATAAAATATTTAACAATCATAGTTTACATACCCATCTCCTTCTGGAATTATGACAATCTGATTGTAGCAATCAACACATCCGGGTTCCATTAGTTCGTCTAATGTATAAGGCTCTATTGGGACCTCCGGATATAGAGGGATAGCTCCACCACTAGTACCAATGGTCGGCATCGGCATGAGAGATGGGTCATTAACAACACGTGGTCTAGCAACTTTTTTCTTACCACGTGATGTTTTGGATATTCCTTGTATTGCCACCGTTCTTGGTCCTCCTGATCCATCTGAACCTCCTGATCCTCCTACTCCCACTGAAGCCATGTCTATATATATATATATATACACATCCATATCCATACATATATATATAACATAATATATGTGCGTATGTACAATTAACATAAGATTAATTATATGTAAACAATAATGAAATAAAGAAATATACATAAATAAATAAATAAATTTTATACATAATGATATACATATATAAATAATTATATATCCATACATACATATATATATATATATATATAATAATGAAATATACATAAATAAATTTTAACACTCACATAAATAAAGAAATATATAATATTATAAATATCGATATCCATACAAATATATATATATATATATAATGCCTAATTAATTAATTGTCTTCGTCTTGGTCATCTTCATTATCAGTATATTCATTTGATGAGTGAGTTAAGTCAATATTGCCTTCATCGTTCTCTAATTCATCTATTTCTTATTCATCAACTTCTTCTCCAATGTGTGACTCATGACAAAGTTGACTAATAGTCTCATCTCCAATCACATGATCCAAATTTTACATTTCATCCATTTGAAATGCAACTTCTTCATTTTGACCTGCTTCAACTTCTTCTATTCCACTCGTTGGTCTTGTTTTGATTGCAGCACACCAACCTTGCTTGCTTCTGACAGTTGATGGATAAGGAACATAATACACTTGTCTTACATTATGGGCCAGGGCAAATGGATCAAACCGTGGATATCTTTTGCTCATTCGAATGTCTACAATATTGGATATCAAATTGATTTAAGTTCCTCTGCTAGATGGATCAAACCACTTGCAGTAAAACAACACCACTTTTTTCGCATAATCTAGGAACGTGTAGTCAATTTCATAAATATGCTCAATTATGCCATAGAAATATTCTACTACACCACTATTAGAGACAGTTTTCATACAAACTCCACTGTTAATTGTTTCTTTTCCTTCAGTCCAAGATTCAGTGTGAAATTTGTATCCATTGATGTAATAGATGTGTCATTCTTTGAAACTTCTACTCGGGCCCATAGATAAGTGCCTTAAGTGGATGTTGATAGGAGTTTGTTCTTCCATATGCACTTGTTGTTGAAACCATAATGGGAAATTTAAATGTATATCATCAGATGATTGTCCCGTATTTAAAAATGCCCTAATCGATGACCATATATATGGTGAATATCAATTTAATCATATAATAAAATATAATTATTTAATAAGATCGGAGAGGAATTTGAAACGTACTCAATGTATGGTTTAACTTCAGTGCAGTTAATCAAAACGTGAACATGTGCCGCATTAAATACTTTATCGCTTGGCCAGAAAATCGGAAAATCCCTACCAGCATGATGACCAGACAAGCAAAAAACTGATAAAGCATGTGGATGACGTATAACACTATCAGTAGCGTTTCTTCCGTTAACTGGTGACAATGTTTCATTGTTGAAATAATGAGAACAAAAGTGTGTTGTTTCACGGTGTAGGTAAGATGAACAAATTAAACCCTCAACTCTAGCTTTGTTTTTCACCGACCGTTTTGAATAACCCATGAACCTATAATATACAAAGAGATGTACAATAAGCTCCATGTATATATATATATATATATATATAAGTTGAAGTATATTGAAATTAAAGTGATGTATGTATATATATATATATCACCTTTCAAATGGATACATCCATCTATACTGAACTGGTCCACCAAGTCTAGCTTCACTTGCAAGATGCACTGAGAGATGCTCCATCGAATCAAAAAAACCCAGGAGGAAATACTTTCTCCAACTTACATAGAATGATCGGAATGTCATTTTCCATCTTGATCAGATCTTTATCAATGAGTGTTGAAGAACACAAATTCTTGAAATATTGACTCACTTCAATAAGTGGGTTCAATACATGTGTCGGTAAAGCACTAAAGGCAATAGGAAGTAAACACTCTAAAAATATATGACAATCATGACTTTTCATCCCATGCCTCCTGCCATTTTCCACATCAGCACATCTTGCCAAATTAGAACAATAACCGTCAGGCGTCTTCAGCTCTTTGATCCAATGATAAACAGATTTGGCTTCATCAGTAGATAAAGTCTAATTCGCACGAGGTTTAAGGGTCTTGCCGTTTTGTTCCACCAACAACAAATCTGGTCGTCTGCAATATATACATATGTCTTTTCTTGCTTTGTCATTATCTTTTGTTTTCCCTTTCACATTCATCACGGTATTAAAGATGTTGTCAAAGAAATTTTTCTCAATATGCATAACATCGAGATTATGTCTCAAAAGATTATCTTTCCAATACAGTAGATCCCAAAAAATACATCTTTTTGTCCAATTGTGCCATTGTTCGTAACCTTGTGGTTTACAGGCCACACCATTAACAACATGTACCTTTGGCATATCTTTTACTTTCTACATAGCCCTTCATAAATGCAGCTTTGTTCCTTCTAAATGCATGATCAGCAGGTAAAAACCTACGATGCGAGTCAAACCACGATGCCTTGCCACCAAATTTTAAAGTAAATGCTTTCGTATTGCATGGATAATCCAAGTCTTACATTGCATGGATCTAACGCAAAATCAGGATGTATTTGATCAAAGTGTTTCCATGCCTGACCATCAGACGGATGTCGCAACTCGCCTGAATTTCTTCTATTCTCATAATGCCACGTCATCTTTCCTGTAGTTTGTATTGATGCAAACAATCTTTGCAATCTTGATACAATAGGGAGGTAAAACATTGCTTTCCTTGGAATTGATTTTCCCCTACTTACCCTTGAGTTATTCCTTTGGTGATACCTTGGTTCTTGACAAAACTTGCATTCATATAAGTTTGCATCATTCATACCAAATTCATTGTCATAATACAACATGCAACCTTTAACACAATAGTCAATCCTCTTGACACCTAATCCTAACTTTGACACTAACCGTTTCGCATCGTAATAACTTTGCGACAAACCATCTCTAATAGGTGTTGCGTCTAGCATCATTTTAGTCATCAAATCCAAAGCTAAATCAGGAACATGAAATTGAGACTTTAGACCTAATAGTCTAATACACATTGATAACTTTGAGTTTGAAGAACCTTCAAACAATGGTTTATTTGTCTCTTTCAAAAGACCATAAAATCTCTGAGCTTCTTCATTGGGAAGTCCATCGGTATCATCATATTGATCTTCATTGAATGACAAATTAACCCCAACAACATCCGAGATCATATCATTCATCGCCTCAAAGTGTTGATAGTTATAATAATCTATACCTAACATGTTAGTACTACTAGAAGGACCTATGGTATAATTATCCAAAGATGTACTAGTATTTATAGGCGCCGTCGGAGACTCTTCTCCATGATTAGTCCAAATCCGATAGTTAGGCATAAATCCGTCTGCATACAAATGCACTCTTATTTCATCTTCACTTTTAAACCGTCTACATCGACATAAACAACATAGACATCTCATTCCCCCTTCATCTTGGACAATTTTTTGCACTCTCGCAAAACTGAGAAACTCTTCGACCTTGTTAGCAAAACGTTGTTTAAGACCCTTTCTTCCAGGAAAATTCCTATCGTACATCCAACTACGGTCTAAATCCATAGTTGCTTTATATATATATATATATATATATATATATATATATATATATATATATATATATATATATATATATATATATATATATATATATATATATATATATAT
>JBBPBS010001012.1:262772-294580 GCA_037974835.1 Cicer judaicum
ATATATTTTGAGTCAAACTTATTATTTTAACAATTACTATACAGTAATATTGATATACTTTTTTTCAATTATAATTTTGATATCCTAAGATTGATTATAATTTGATCAAATTGAATTTTTTTTAAACGAATCATTCAATCCAAATTGCATGTGATTTTAATTTTGGATCGAATTATTTTTTATCTTAAAAACTAATCAAACTACTACGTGAACATCTTAATTTATACTCCCTTCATCACATAATAATTGTCATATTTGCAAAAATCAATCGCAAAGTAATTGTCACTTTTGGTTTTCAATGCAACTTCAGTTTATTTTTTTTTACCATTTTTATCATCTAATTAATATTATATGCATTATTCTTAATTTATTATTTATCTACTTCTCATTTATGATTATTGAAATCAACCAACTTTTTATAAGCATAATTTGGTAAAATTATTAATCCCTCTTTCATTTATCATATTTTCTTAATATGTGTAAAATAGTCAAATCCTATATTTATCGTACTATTTTAATTTGTGTGAAATAGTCAAATGAGATCGATGTAATAATATTTTCTATTTTTTTCAAGAACAATTTTGGCATTAGCAGGAAAATATTATCCTAAAATAATTGTCATTTTTGGTTTCTGGTGCAACTTTAATTTATTTTTACCAATTCTAATATTATATTCATCACTCTCAATTTATTATTTATCTACTTTGTATTTATGATAATTAAAATCAATTAATAATTTAAAAAAATAACTTAGTAAAATTATTTTTTTCTATTTTATTTATTATATTTTCTTTATCTACATAAAATAGTCAAATACTATAGTTATTTTAAGATTGAATGTTTAATATTTTATTAAACTCATAAACAAAATTGAAAGTTTCAAGACTCCATTAAATAAAAGCCTTAATTACTCATTTGTGGCTAGTAAATGCGAACAAGTAGTCAACTATGACCAATGACCAATTCAAACTAGTAATATCCGTTAAGTAAGCCTACAACACTGCATAACACGTCCTAATCAATGGTTCCTTTATTACCAAACAAAAAATAAATTTTTGAAGAATCTATACCGTTAGAAAGCAACCACAAGAAAACAAAAAGAACACCCTTAAATAAATGATTAGAAATTTCTCAAAATCTTACAAAAAAATAAAAAAAAAATTCAAAAATCTAAGAGAGAAAAAGACACACAACATTTCCGTTGGTGTTGGCCCCTTAAACGTCTACAATTCAAATAAAAAAAAAACTAAAAAAACATTACAATTAGAAGAAGAACAACTTAGAACACCACCACCAAAACACAGCACAACCCCGAGTAACTAATAAAACGATGTCGTTTTCATCGGAGAATCAGATTCAGACTCAGAAAGAAAACCCTAATCCTAATTTCAGTTCTTTAATGAAGAACAGAGTACCTAGATGGTCTGATATATGGGTAAAGCACACCAAATCCAAACCTCTTAACCAAATTGTTGCTGCTGCTACAGCAATGCAAATGCAGCTTCAATCTCTTTCTCCTTCTCACAAATCACACAACAACACATTAATTCCTAATTTCTCAATCATTGATCAAACTCTTTTGTTTTCTGACGAATTGCTTCTCAAGATTCTATCTAAGCTTCCAGATTCTCAGAGAAATTCAAATTCACTCGTTTGTAAACGTTGGCTCAATCTCCAAGGTCGTCTCGTACGTAAAATTAGGATCCTCGATTGGAACTTTCTTTTATCTGGTAGGTTGATTCATAGATTCCCTAATCTTAATCATGTTGATTTGGTTCCTGGGACGTTGATTTTAACTAAAAGTTCGAATATTTTGATGAGCAATAATGTTTTGTGTATGAATGTGGATTCGGCGGGTTCGCCGAATTGGTTTTTATGTGAGGATAATATGCTTCCTGTTGAGGTTATTGATAATGGGTTAAGTGCTTTAGCTAGTGGGTGTCCTAATTTGAGAAGGGTTCAAGTGATTGGTGCTAGTGAAATGGGTTTGCTTAGTGTGGCTGAAGAGTGTCCTACATTGCAGGAATTGGAACTTCAGAGTTGTAGCGATAATGTTTTGCGTGGGATCGCCGCGTGTGTGAATTTGCAGATTTTGAAATTGGTTGGGAATGTTGATGGTTTTTATGGTTCTGTTGTTTCTGATATTGGTCTGACTATTTTGGCTCAGGGTTGTAAGAGGCTTGTGAAGCTTGAGCTTTGTGGTTGTGAAGGGAGTTTTGATGGGATTAAGGCTATTGGTAAGTGTTGTCAAATGTTGGAGGAGTTGACATTGTGTGATCATAGGATGGATGATGGATGGATGGCTGCGATTTCGTATTGCGAGAATTTGAAGACATTGAGGTTAACGTCTTGTAAGAAGATTGATATGAATCCGGGACTCGAAGAGTATTTGGGTTCTTTTCCTGCACTTGAAAGGTTGCATTTACAAAAGTGTCAGCTGCGGGATAAGAAGAGCGTATCCGCTTTGTTTTCTATTTGCAGGAATGCTAAGGAGATTGTTATTCAGGATTGCTGGGGATTCGATAATGGCATGTTCAACTATGCTAATGTTTGCAGGTATTGTTCTCTTTCGCAATTATTACTTTTGATTTGCAAACTATGTAACCATACTCTAGAACTTGTGGTCTAATTTTCTTGTTTGATTGACAAATGACAACCCATTGTTTCATATTCTGATGTGTGTAAGTGTAACCATGAGATTCAGCACAAATGCTCCATCTAAATTAATAACCAAGTTCGATCTCTGATGATGGAACAATATGTGGCCATTTTTTACTTACCCTCCAACCTAGGGGTCCTTTTTCCTGGGACACTATGTGTGAGTACCAAAAAATTCTGATGTGGGTTTTGAATTGTCCAAATTTTGAAATTTCTCTAGTCATATATGCATATTGGCAATCTGTTCTGTGAGGTTATTGTGAAATTTTCCTTTTACACTTCTAATTTAGGACTTAGAAGGAATTTTCCTTTTCCTTGTTCCAATGATGCCACAAGTTGATAGTGATTTGAAAATTACAATTTCTTCATATCAAATTTAGTCTTGTTTGAAGGTGGTTCTGCTAATTTTATTTGACAAATCCACATAGAAGTGACTCTAATCATCTGAAATTAATTGCAAGTTATCATGTATTGATAGTTGTTGTTTTATATCAGGCGCGTAAAATTGCTTTACATAGAAGGATGCTCATTACTAACAACAGAAGGTTTGGAATCTGTAATACATTCATGGAAGGAGCTTCAAAGCCTTAGAGTAGTGTCATGTAAGAATATTCGAGATAGTGAAATCTCTCCTGCACTTGCAACCTTATTTACCAGTCTCAAAGAATTGAAATGGAGGCCAGATAACAAATCACTTCTTCCATCAAGTCTTGTTGGGATAAGTATTGGAAAGAAAGGTGGCAAATTTTTTAAAAAGACATGACATGATGACCCTTCAAGTTGTGCCATGTAGTTGTTGTCTAATAATAATAAACCTACGGTTCCTGCAATTACAGCAGGATGCTGTAACCGATCTCAGCCGTCTGATTTTGAATCAACGATATAGATTGTTTTAACTTAAAAGACACAGTTTTCGATCTAAACCGATCTCAGATTAACAGCCAAGATTAAAAACTGCGTGAATCTCGTAGAATCCGGGTCCTAAACCTAGGCTTTGTCTTAAAAATAACAGATTATTTTCACTGACATAGTGAAAAATTGTAGCATTAGCAATGTGTAATCACTTTACTACGTGTAACTTAGATGTTGACAGTGAAAGATTGTTCTTTCTTTTTTTTTTCTTCCTTTCATCATAATAAGGAAGAAGCATAGTGATGTAATTATGTAAAAGTTAAACCTATTTCACACACGAATTGAAATTGGGTCCCCTTGTTCCCCTGCCTAACCATGCTACTGTTGTCTATAGGCCACTGGCTCTCGAAGATATATAAAGTGTAAACTTTGCACGTTTTCATTTTTGTTAATACTCTTGTCTTATCTCCCGTAATGATAGTCACATTTTTTAAAAATAGTTGTTTAAAAAAGGATGTCACTTTTAAATATCAATATGAGATGAGTTGTACGCATAAATGGTCAGTTGACAATATTCTAAGAAATAGTTCATAATCTTTCTTGATATTGCATATAATATGATAATTTGATTGATGTCAATTCAATATGAAATAAATATTTATTTTTTATTTTTATCAATTAGAATAATTTAAGTTATATTTTCAATCATAAAAATAAAGATGATCATTAATGGCTACTTCTAAGAGATGATGTTTGTGGTCGTTAGAGTTTTAAACATTTCTAAAGTATTATTCTATGGTGGACAATGGTCAATATTAAATTTTTTCATCAACATGTACAAAACTCTTAAATTATTATTTTCTACTTTGCATATATGATGGTGGAAATACAGAAATGGTTAATAAGGTTAATTTGATAAATTTGTTATTCTATTTCTTTCATTTATAATTTCTTTTTAATTTGTGTGAAATGATCTACTATGACAATCTTTGTAGGACAAAGAGAATTGTTTTTTGAAATATATCTCCCTTGAATTTTCTTTTGATTGTTATATGTGAAAAATGATTTTGGTCATTGAATGTGTGAGGTGTTGTGACATCAACGTGTCAAAATAATAAAAATATCTTATCTTCTATTTTTTTCATCGGTTAGTTTAGATATTTGAATGTGTCTTTTAACTTCCAAGTGAGTTTGCTTATTGAATAAGTCTAATTTGATATTTGATATTTGATATTTGAAATTCTTAATAGAAAACACATCTAAAAATATTTTTGAAATTTCGATAAATTTAGCAATCCTAGGTATTGCTTCACACATATATATCAAAATAATTATTTATTCGCATGTATTTTTTCATGATTTGGGGCAACATGTTTGAATGTAAACTTTACGACAACATGTGAATTCAGACAATGATGTTTCAATGTTTGTATTTGATGGTCGTTGATTAGTTATTGTTTTCTTTTTATTTTTATAAAATAAGTTTGTATTCTTTTTTGCAATATTACAACACAACTAAGTCAATGTTTGGTTTTAAGATGAGATTGACAAAATCGTGTTGGCCCACGACAATTATGATCTTGTAACTTGTTAAATTATTGAGTTATCTTATTAGTGTTACATATGGAAATAAACTAGATTATATGTGAAAAATGATTTTAGTCATTAAATGTGTGAGGTGTTGCGACATCAACTTATCAAAATCATAAAATATCTTATCTTCTATTTCTTTCATTGGTTAGTTTAGATATTCGAATGTGACTTTTAACTTTCAAGTGAGTTTGCTCATTGAATAAGTCTTTTGTTAGTAAATTTAATATTTGAAATTCTTAATAGAAAACACACTTGAAAATATTTTGGAAATTTCGATAAATTTAGCGATCCTAGTTATATTACCTCACATATATATATAGTTCAAAATAATTGTTTAGTCGCATGATATTTTTTCATGATTTGGGGTAACTTGTTGTTTGAATGTAAACTTTACAACAACATGTGAATTCAGACAATGAAGTATGTTTATATTTGATGGTTGTTGATTAGTTATTGTTTTCTTTTTATTTTTATAAAAAAAATTGTGTTCTGTTTTGCAATATTACTGCACAACTAAGTCAATGTTTGATTTTAAGAAGAAATTGACAAAATCACGTTGGCTGACGACGATATTTTCAATCCCAACACAAAACTAAATATGCACTAAATTTTTATGTATTTTTACAAGATTATGATTTCATAACTTGTTAAATTATTGAGTTATTTTATCACTATTACATATGGAAATAAACTAGATTGAACTAAACTTTGTAAAACTTGGGTCAGACATACTTGAAAATGTTAGGTCTAAATATGACCTATTACTTGTCAAAGACTCAGTTTTGAGGTATGACTTAATCTTTTTTAAAGTTTATTTAAAAGTTACTTAACTATTTATTTTTTTTTTATGAAAATGTACACCAGTCACCATGTAAGCATTTTGTAAATAGGCAAATAAATTAACATGTTATTGAATTTAAGTTATATTTTGATATATAACTAGTATAATACCCATGCTATCGCACGAGTGGTGCGTCGTTTATATATTTTTATTTAATTAAATATTTTTTTATAATAAATAGAACAAAATCAATGTAGTTAATTATTGTAGTCGATAATTATCAAACTAATATATTAGTTGTACTTAAAATTATTAACATGACAACAAAATAATTTATGATATGATTGTGATTCTGAGAGTTAAAATTTCATTAAGATTTATCAGTGATAGTATTGTGGTTGCTATGAAGTATCCCAAATAATATTGATTTGTAGAAAACAATTTTTCAAGACAATGGACATGCAAGTTAGAATGAAACCATCGTAATAATAGAATTTGAGCCATCGATTAAGACATTTAATAATAAATCATAGTTTACTAAAATATGTTTTACATGCAAAGAAATCTACATTAGAACTTTCATCCATACATTATCAAGCGTTGCTGGTTGAATTTTGATGTTTAATTAGTAATGTATTATCAATGACTTTTGTAATATCAAAAGATAACTTCATTTCTTGTATTTTTTCGCATCAAGGATCATCATCTGCACCAACGCCGTATAACATAAAATTATTAATATGACAACAAAATAATTTATGATATGGTTGTGATTCTGAGAGTTAAAATTTCATTAAGATTTATTAGTGATAGTATTGTGGTTGCTATGAAGTATCCCAAATAATATTGATTTGTAGAAAACAATTTTTCAAGACAATGGGCATGCAAGCTAGAATGAAACCATCGTAATAATAGAATTTGAGCCATTGATTAAGACATTTAATAATAAATCATAGTTTACTAAAATATGTTTTACAGGTAAAGAAATCTACATTAGAACTTTCATCCGTACATTATCAATTGTTGCTGGTTGAATGTTGATGTTTAATTAGTAATGTATTATCAATGACTTTTGTAATGTCGAAAGATAACTTCATTTCTTGTATTTTTTCGCATCAAGGATCATAATTTGCACCAATGCCGTAGAACATAATTTGTATCAAAGGTCATAATTTGTATAATTGATGTTGTATTATGCAACAAAAACAAACAAAAATACTATTATTTAAGATAGTAGTCAATTTGCTCTTTAGTCATATATAATTTTTTAAATATAAAAATATAAGAATAATCACTGAGTTTATATTTTTTCAATAGACAACATATCAATATTTTTCCATATTACTGTTCGTAAAGACATTAATCAATTAAACATCAATCATATAATAATAACATTGAAGCAAAAAGTGAATTTGTGTTTAGTATTTACAACAATACTTGAGGTAGTTATTGTTTCATGATTGGAGGTTAATTTTTTTTTTTCCATGATAAATCTAAAATTTTATTTATATCATGATAAGCAATATTATATGGTTTAATCTTACCAAAAACTATATTGGCAATGGTAAACCAATTTAGGAACAATAAATATTTGATATTGCTTAACCAAAAACTTTATCAATATTTCACAAAATACATAATTGTCATTAAACCGTATATTTTCAAACTATATTGATTTTGGGAACTGTACTGTACTAAATTGATATTATTGATTGATATTAATTGTAAAAAAAAATAAAATATGACTTGATTTTGTATAAAATATACGAACCAAATTGATTCATAAAATAAAATGTAATATATTATTTATAACGTATGAAAGTTTGAGTTATTTTATAGCCTAATTGTATAACTTATGTTGTATTATGCAACAAAAATAAAAATAAAAATACTATTATTTAAGATAGTAATCAATTTGCTCTTTAGTCATATATAATTTTTTAAATATAGAGATGTAAGAATAATGAGAGAGTTTATATTTTTTTCAACAGACAACATATTAATATTTTCCATATTGTTGTTCCTAAAGACATTAATCAATTAAACACTAATCCTATGATAATAACATTGAACCAAAAAGTGTACTTGTGTTTAGTGTTTACAACAATACATGATTTGAGAATATATAGATCCCATGATTCAGACTTCATGAGGCAAAACATAATTAGACTTTAGAATTACAACATATAATAATAATTTTTAACATAATTGATGTCACTATCTACCAGCGGCGGATCTTTTAAGTAGCGGGCAGGTGACATGGCACCCCCTATATTAAAAAAAAAAAAAATATCTCTTAAAACTTTGTGGTTTTAAGAAATTAATCTTTTCAATTTCTCATGTGCGGCTCCCTCTCTCTCTATTTATTAAAATAATAATAATAATTACTAAAATATCCCTCAAACCTTTATGGCTTTGAGAAACTAACATCCGCCTTTTCAATTTCTCATCTCCCGTGTCCCTCCCTCCTTCTTCCTCTAATTCTATCTGTAATTAGTTCATATTGCTCTCTGCCGCTTCTTCTCTTCACTTGAACTCTCCCTATCAAGTATCAACGTAGCTTTTTGGTAAGTAATCAACTTAAATTTATTGCTACTTTATATCTCAGATTTAAAATTTATCTTCAAAATATTGGCATATATTTTTAAACTATCATGAAACAAAAGCTAATCAAACATTAATGCACAAGTCTTGTTATTATATAATTCATTAGCTCATTAGTTCATTATGAAAATACAATTAACTTCATTAGTTCATTATGTATTTATGTATATAATTCATATTTGAAACAAAAGCTCCCCACATATAACTTCATTATTGTTGTTGTATATTATTTTTATTTTACAATATATGTAATATAATGTGGTTTGTCTTTTATCTGAGTTTGATATATTCATATAATTTTTTTAAATCATGCTTGATTCTTATTTACTTTATAGCATAATTTATTATTAACACTAGGTAATGAATCAAACTATAGTTGATGTTTTGAATTATACCATACTATACTACCATATAATTGCAATTTGCAAATATATTTCATTTCCTACATGAATCTCTTTGTTTTATATATCTCATGTTTGATATTTTGTGTTGTGTATTTTAGTTAATTTGTGAATTATTTTAATTAATTTGTGTATTTTTTTAGGAGTAAAACAATGTTTAAACATAAGAAAATTGATGCATTTTTCAAGAAGAAAGTTTCTGACAAAGTTGAAAATTGCAAAGCTTCAACATCAACACCTGAAAAGCATCCTTCTAGTGATCAAACAGTTTAACCAGATGAGCAGCCTTGTAAGATTCAAAAAATCACGGCGAATAAATTTGATGTCAATTGTTTAGAACGTGACCCCGAAAAACGTCTCCAAATTTGGGAATACTCGGTGAATCAAAGAGATGAAGTTCGAAGAGCCTATCTTAATTGGGGTCCCTATCAATGTGTAATTGAAAAATATCCCCTAAATGGAGACAAGCATCCAAGACGATTTCAAGCATCTTGGTTCAAAATGTTCCCTTCATGGCTAGAGTACTCTCCGACTAATGATGATGCTTATTGTTTATTTTGTTACTTGTTTAGTACAAAACCAAGTGGGAACCCTATCTATGACGTCTTCACTAGCAAAGGATTTAAAGCATGGAGAAAGGTCAATGCCAAAAAGCATTGTGCTATTCTTAAACATATTGGAGAGAGTCCTTGTTCGTTTCACAATAATGCAATGAAAGCATGTCAAGACTTGTGCAATCAATCTATGTATATCATAAATGGATTTAATATGCAGAGTGCCGATCTCATCAGCAAAAATAGACTTCGTCTCAAAAGCTCTATTGATTCAATTCGTTGGCTCACATTTCAAGCTTGTGCTTTTCGTGGCCGCGACGAATCACTAGGATAAAAAAATAGAGGTAACTTTCTTGAAATGATCAAACTCTTAGCATCATACAATGATGAACTTGCAAAAGTAGTGCTAGAGAATGCTCCATATAATTCAAAGTATACCTCTCCTAAAATTCAAAAGGAAATTTTGCATATCATGTCTAGTAAAGTGAAAAGCTATATTCGAGAAGAGATTGGGGATTCTAAATTTTGCATAATTGTTGATGAATCACGTGATGAATCTTTAAGGGAGCAAATGACTATTATTTTGAGGTTTGTGGATAAAAATGGATTGATACAAGAACGTTTTTTTGGTCTTGTGCATGTTAAAGACACTATGGTGATCACTCTTAAAAAAGCCATTTGTGATGTTCTTTCTCGGTATGGTCTTGATGTTTTAAATATCCGTGGACAAGGGTATGATGGTGCTAGTAATATGAGAGGGGAGTGGAATGGATTACAAGCATTATTTCTCAAAGATTGTCCTTATGCTTATTATATACATTGTTTTGCACATAGATTACAGCTTGCTTTGGTTACTGCTTCTAGAGAAGTTTTTCCTATTCATGATTTCTTTTCACACTTAACTTTTATCATCAATATTTTGTGTTCTTCTAGTAAGCGACATGATGAATTGCAAAGTATCATATTAGAGGAGATTTCAACTTTGTTGGAGATTGGTGAACTTGAAAGTGGTAGTGGACAAAATCAGATTTGCAATTTGAAACGAGCTAGCGATACTCGTTGGAGCTCACATTTTTCTTCTGTTTGTAGTATGATATAATTGTATAATCCAACTTGTGCAGTTCTTCAAGATATTAGAAGAAATGGAACAGGTTATTCTACACGAGGTAATGCTAATGTTGCTCATAAGTTTATGAAATCATTTGAGTTTATATTGATTTTGCACATGATGAAAGAGATTATGTGAATTACAGATCATCTTTGTCAAGCTTTACAACATAAATCTCAAGATATACTTAATGCAATGCAATTAGTCAATAATACAAAAATATTAATTCAGAAGTTGAGAGATGATGGTTGAGATGATTTATTGAAAAATGTGATATTATTTTGTGAGCAACATGATATTGATTCCCCCGATTGTAATGCTATTTATATAGAGTGAATCTCTTTTGTGTTACAATTGATCAACAATTGCAGGAATTGAATCACAGATTTTGTGCGCAAACAATGGAGCTTTTGAGTCTAAGTAATAGTTTGGTTCCTAAAGATATTTACAAAGCATTTGATATGGATAATATATGTGCTCTTGTAAATAAATTTTATCCTGTGGATTTTAATTATCAAGATAAAATTAATTTGAGATTTCAATTGAAGCACTTTATTCTTGACGTTGTTAGTAATCCAGATTTGAATAGCTTGTCAACTATGTCTGAGTTATGTGAAGCTCTAAAAATAAACAGGGAAGGCGGATACATATTATTTGATTGATCGATTAATTCGTCTTATCTTAACTCTTCCAGTTTCTACAGCTACTACAGAAAGATCATTTTCAGCAATGAAGATTATCAAGACAAGACTGCGTAACAAGATGGAGGATGAATTTCTTGTTGACAATATGATGCTTTATATTGAAAAAGAAATAGCTGAAACCTTTAGTTCTGATTCAATTATCGATGATTTCAAGGCTTTAGGAGAACGAAGGGCACAACTTTAATTCAATGTAAACGTCTCTTTTCACATATTACATTTTTAATGTGTATTGATATTATGTTGAATCTTTGATAAAACTATATAACTTTTATGAATTTCAATTATAATCTTTTAGTTAATATTTGTGGCTCCCCCCAATATTTTGAGCAAGATCCGCCACTGCTATCTACTATAAAGCACATAATTCATTGTAGTTCCTATTCATATTTGATTTTCTTGAGTGGTTTTGATGATGATAGTTGGGCATTTGCAATTGCATCGTTACCCGCATTATCTTGTTGGTCATCAGTTGGCGGCTTTTTAGCCGATGTAGCTGACTGAACATTTTCAATATCGTTTTCACCGGTCATTGATAATGATTGCTACATATTTCATAAAGTTTATAGGAATTAATTAGATTATTGTCATAAAGATTTATGAAATCAAAATCTATTTATCAAAATGATGCATGAATAGAGAGTCGTGTAGATATACTTACAGATATACTTACAGTGTCAAATAGTATTTATTGACTAAGAAGTTCACGACTCGATTCTCCTTTAGATGTGTTCTGAAAATGGACTTCTATTAATTTAAGTTGTGCAATTTTTAATATATATATAATTTATTACAATTAGAATATACAATAAGGCAATATATGGTTTGAATACCTGTTCAATTTGAAATTGTTTCTTAATTGCATCAATAAGTGCAGCATCACTCCATGATTTATTAACAGAACACTGTTTTGAAGATGATTATAGTCTTACACGAAAAGCTAGAGTGGTCCCCATTATATCTTGAAGTTATGATGGATATATCCTTATGTCAGTATCACCAGCCTTTAACATGTTTCAAGTAAATGCGTTATGTCATATTATGTGGTAAACAATAAATATCAAAACTATCAAGTTACTTGGACTAAATATTATATACATACCTCAATCATATTCTTCCTCATTTGAGATGCTGAAATTCCAAGTAATGAAGTACAATCCTGGTCCCACATAAGGAAGTTACAAAAGCAATTGTAGTAGAAAACTTCAATAATCATTTTGTACTTGTTTTATGTTGTTAGTAATGATACCAATAAGTGTTTCATACAAGGTCTCTAATATTGATTTATAAATTCTGATAAATTAAGGCTGAATATTGAACTAATCTTATGAGCTATTTGTTGTTAGTTTGCGAACAAATTCATATCCTTATATGACAGTTAAGAGAAAACCTTTCTAATAGTAACACTAACCCTTAATACTATACAAATTGTTTCTACTTTATTCTATATACCTATAAGTTAGAAAATTGTAATCATTTAGTTTTACTTTGATTGGACAATATATTTTGAATTATGAAGAACAAATAAAATTACATACTTCTAAAATATTAAAAAAAAAACATCATTTATTAATGTTTGATGTACCTTGGAATTGGTTCGGCAACCTGAACACGACATTTACATTGATAATTTGTAATCCCTTCTTTAGCTTTGACTGTGCAATTAGTGCAACCAAGATAAAACCAACCGAATTTGTCTGGCACAACCTTTGACAAAGTTGCGACAGTGACACAAATCATTTCCTAAAAACCATGTTGTAAGTAAAAAAAATTGTAACAATTAAATAATGTATATATCTACATAAAAATAGTGTTATGAAATTATAGTTACATGTCCAATAGCCTTGATTTGGCGAAGAGTTTTAGCTTGAGCATTGTACATAAACTTCTCTTATGAAGTGTATTGAGATGAATATGTGATCAAATTTTGTAGTTGGCTGCCATGAATGTAGTTATCTATATCATCTATTGTAGGTAACCTGCATTCATTGAAGATGAGTGGTCGACATCATTAAAATTGTTTGACCTCTAATCAGGCTAAATCATAACTGCAACATTTGGAAGACATTTGTAAAGAGTTGGTCAACTTACTGATTTCTGAATTCCTTGATTTGGTGTGGGTTTTCATTGATAAGAAGTTTAGTTCCACTCCATGCATTAGTGTTTGTAGGTCCATAGTTTTTTTTTAAAAAAAAAAAAATAGATACAAAATCAACAATAACACCATCTTCTTATTCCCTATGTTTTCTCCAAATTTTGTGTTTTTCCAACATTATTAACAACCCTAGATTCTTCTCTAATCAAAACACCAAATTTAAGTGGACAATGTTGTAATTTTGAAGCGGTTAACATTTCAAGTGGGAAATCGATGAACCGGCATTGGTTTTTTCATTCTCTTTCTTTCACGATTTGGATATAGTATACTAAATACTAATATTATATATATTTTTCAGTTCCAAATACAAACGAATGAGTTTGAAGGGGGAAGTTACAAACTTTGACCAAACTGGTATCACAGATTATAGCAACCCTTTCTTTATGTTGTTCCATTTGCGATTTTCTTCTTCTTGAATCTCTCTGATTTTCTTCTCTGTAAATATGTTTGATTTTCTTCTCTGTAAATATGTTTGATTTTCTTCTCTGTGTTGCAGTGTGTAAACCAAAAATATTTGAAAGTAACAAAAATTTGAAGGAGTTGGTTATGTACAAAAAGCTAGAATAAGTTACAATTGTGACTCTAAAATTTTTGCAAATGTTAAATTTATGAAGGACAAAATTGTATTTTTGGTATAGTTGAGAATTCTTATAGTATATTGTAGACATCACATTTTAGGGAAAGGGTAGCGCGTGTGTTTTGTCACCCCTACCCCCACACTTGATAAGTCAGGGAAGCCCTTTCCATTCTCGTTTCTTGTCGGATTTGAAATTTGGATTTTCATCCTTACCCTCGAAAGAATTTAGATTTATCCTCCCGCACCCGTTCATATATATAAAATTATAAATTTAGAAATTATATTTATTATAATTAATATAATAAAATAATTATTATTATACAATAATAAAATTTTAAAAAAATATTAAAATCATATTTTTTCTAAAAAGAAAAATTAAATTTATAATATATAAAAATATTAAATATGATAAATATTTATATGTATATTGTTATATTTTCAATTTTAATTATTTTTAATTCATAATAAAACAACGTAAAAAGAGTAATTCAATTCAAATAAAATAAAAATAAAAATAAAAATCCAAATAGCAAATAGAATTAAAAACTCAAAACTAAACTGATTCTAGTTTTTGATTTCTTTTTTGCTCCCATTTCATTTACTCTAAATGACATTTAAATAAAATTTAACATTTTTTTTTTACTGAAAATTAACGTAAACGACGGATATACAGTTAGAAGTAAAATTAAAGGAGCACCAAAGTAAAACAAAGAAGAATTAAATTACCAAAGTGAAGTAAATACGTAATTTAGCCTACTAATTAATTTGTATACAATTGTTTTCCAAGTTTGATGTGAAATTTGGTTGTCAAAACTCAAAATCGGTATTTAGAAGAAAAAAAATTGTAATTTATATTTTGAATAAGATCTGAAAAGAAAAACATAGAAAGAGAAACAAGATGTGAATTACATAAATAAGATTTTCAAAGAGAGGAAACAGAAGAGATTGATTGATGAAGAAAGAGAAAGGAATTGCTGTGTCAAGCCCCATCAGTGGCGAAGAAGACAGTGATGATAAACAACAACCTTCCTTTTCCTCCGTCAGATTCTCTTCCCGTAACGCTTCTTCCAAATACGATTTCGTCAAGGTACTGTCTCAATCTCTCTCACACCTCTTCACATTCAAATCTCGATTACCTTCAATTTCAACTAGTATATTTGTTTTTTACTTGATTTTGTGTTTCAATTTCTTTAGATATCAATTGAGTTTTGTTTGTGTTTTTAGGTAAAGGTGTGGTTGGGTGATAATGCGGATCATTACTATGTTCTTTCCAGATTTTTGCTCAGTAGAATGCTAACTGTAACCAAGGTAAATTATTTATGCGGCTATTCTATGTATTATACCCATTTTATTTTATATTTGAGTTTAATTATTATGGTGTAAAATCTTTTTATGCATACGTCTAATCATATCTTACTATCATATCGGTTTGTGATATTATTTCCTAAAAGAGTTTAATAGGCATCACTTGACACATGTTAGTGAATTATGTTAATTTCCATGGTTTGGATCCTGCTCTTTTGAAATGAGCAATTCATAATTTTAACCAATCAATAAAAAAATGGAAGGTAGATATTATAGTTACATCACAATCAATCATGAGCTTTTAAGAATAACAATCTTTATTTTCTTACTTTACACTTTACTCACTTTAGAGAATCTAAATCCCGAACCCTGGACCTCCTGGTTATTACTCTTCAATGTCCCTCACCTCACCAACTAAGCTGCTTGTACACTGACATCAAATAAGAGTCCTCCAATCTTCCATGTCATGTCATCAATTTTGAAATGCAATACAGACATGGGGTATAGTGATATATGATTAGTTTACAGTGGCAATGCAGGTCTTTCAAATATTTTCTAAAATATGGATTAGTGATAATATGATTGGACTGCAAAATTCCCAACTTTTGAACCTGAACCTCTTGGTTAGTATTCCTTTGGTGTCCCTCACCTCACCAACCGAGCTGCATGCTTGTGAGATTTTACAGTGACATCTAACAAGGACCCTCCATTCTTCCATGTCATGTTATTAATTTTGAAATGCAATACAAAAATGAGTGATGTGACAAAATAGGAGATTTTCATTGAATTGAATGTCTGTGTAACATTAGTTTACGGTGATAATGTACATCCTTTAAATTTTTTCTAAAATATCTACACAAATTTCGATTAACTGATATATGATTGGACGTTTCTGTAAAATTTTTCATTGTTAGTGCATGCTAATTAATATTAGATGGTTATGACTAGGATTAGTGTGCTTGTTTTAGGTCTTTTTTTATTGTGGTAAAAATATTTTTTCTTCTCAAAATGTCTCTTGGGAAGCTGGAAAAACAATGATTACTTTATCATATGCTAATCCAACAGGTAGCTGTATGTTTTAATTTTCAAAGACGGGTTAGAACTGATAAGTGACAAATACTTGCCGTTTATGACTTATTTTCCTTTCATTTTTTAATATTTTTTATATAGATTATACTTTGATTTCATTTCTCAATCTTATATTTTAGCATTTTGTTATTTCAGATTCCAAACCATGTAGCTATCAAAATTGCTCTCGAACTGAAGAAGCTGCTCATAGACAATAGCCTTCTTGATGTGTATGCTGTCTCCCATCTATTCCCTCCTTCAGTTTTTTTTACTCTTTTTCTTTCTAAACCTTGATGTTAATAGAATTATTATTTAAAAAATCTCTTTCATTGCGGTTTTATGCTGCAGCTCCCAAACTGATTTGGAAGTCAACCTATTTAAGGTACGCCATAGTTTTAGTTTGATTTTCTGCAACACACACCCAATCACACTTTTCTTGGCTTTTTATGCTGCCCTCTTTCTTTAACCTAACATTTTTCTTATATACACCTTGAACAAATTTTTATGAACTTTCATAGTTAGTTTTTTGTGTGTTTGAAACCTACATTTCCAGATTAAAATGGTAAACATCTATTTGCATTTTGCAGAAACTTGGCTTATATTCCCTGCAGGAAATATGCGTGTCTCTGTGTACAAAATGTAGTTGAAATATCAATATAAATTGTTTTAGACGGTTTTTGAAATTTAGAATCAAGTGAGGGTTCGAATATGTTTTTACATTCCGTTATATTATTTGGACAAAATAATCGTGCTTGAAATGCCTTATTTTACTAAGTGCTGATAATTTTTAGTTTTTAAATGGGTGTGGGGGATGGGATTTTATTATAGACTAGGGTGGATGGGGAAATATTACACACTGTTCCCTTTGGAGATTGAATTCAGTCCCTTGGGGATCAAGGCAGTAAAACAACCACTGCAGTCGCACCCTGGGGATACTCAGTGCTGATAATGATTTATCTATCGATAATTTTTAATAGAGCAGTGTATGTGCAGCTTATGGAGCGGCGAGGATATGGAGAAGAGTACATAAATCGCTATAAGATGATGACAAGGTCTGTGTACATTTGTAATATGTATACTCCATCCATCTATTTGATGTATGCATGCATGCGTAGACATTTCGCCTTTTCAAACATCCAAACATATATTAAATTTGCGTCTGTTTGTACATATGTATACAAATGCTATGTATGGAAATTTTCTTTGTGTATGCATTTTTCCTTTTTTTCTATCTCTTTTATTAAGATGTTAAAAGGAGCATCATTCATGTTTCATGATAAAAAAATGTATGCCGAAAGTAAAAAGAAATTACTTGAGGGTGATCCCTTTTATAGTAATAATGATAATGATTAAGTCTCACTTCTATTATTCTGCTTTCACCATTCATCCAGGTTTCACCATCAAAGAGTTCCACTAGTAATCCTTGTCTGTGGAACTGCTTGTGTTGGGAAGTCTACTATTGCCACCCAGCTTGCACAGCGGCTAAATTTACCAAATGTATTACAGGTAAGCATTGAATGTTTGTATTCTTTCTGCACAATCCTATCATATAAACTAAGGACTAGTTCAATTACGTAACAAAAAAATTCCATTTTGATGTATCAAACCAGACTGAAATATTACTTCCCATTAAACATGCATCTATCGGGAACTATCCCTATACTTTATTTTGATGTTTTATATTTTCAAATGATTTTAACGTTTTGGTTTTTGATTCTTGACAGACAGATATGGTTTACGAATTGTTGCGCACATCAACAGAGTATGTCCTCAACTGTTATGTTTCTTTCTGAAGTTGATAAATATTTTCATATTGATTGAAAGTTCTGTTAGAAAAAACAAGTATTTATTCAAGAAATGTTATCATATAAGCAGACCATACTAGGTAATGTTATCAAAATTGCGATCTTAATCGTAAGATTTGACGATTTCACGGCATCTACCTGATTGTCTGTCTGTTTGTCTATATATGTTACTGCATGGAAAATACCATGTCTGTTAATTCAATATTAATATTGGATTCATATAGAATGGGAAATGTGGGTAAAGTTATAATGTTTCTCTCTAGCTCCCAGTATGTATTCAAATTGTATATTTCTCTTGTTATATATGGTTACTTATGTGTTAATTTTATATATCTAATAAATGTTAAACATGCGTTATTTTGTTGGAATTTTTACCCCGAATTTGTAAAATGTGCATATATAGTATGTAAAATCATACTACATAACCATACATGTAAAAAACTTTGGCGTGATGATTTTCAGCTCTTTGATCACTAGGGTGATTAATTAATACTCAGATATTTACACACAAAATCTGACTGATTATTTTCTTGTATCTGATGTAGTGCACCATTGGCTTCAACTCCTGTTTGGGCCCGAGATTTCAGTTCATCAGAGGAGTTAATAACTGAATTTTGCAGAGAATGCAGGGTTGTTCGTAAAGGTTTTCACAGTTCTTTCTAGCTTGAGATCTCTATCATTTTATAAATTATATTTGCTATCATCATTAAATAATCCATTTTTTGCTAGAATGCTAAGAATATTTATTTTCTTTATAGTGGTTGGCTGTCATCTGTTAATCTATCATTTGGTTTCTAGGTTTGGGTGGTGATTTGAAAAAGGCAATGAAAGATGGAAAACCAATTATAATTGAGGTATTTATGGACTACATATATATATATATATATATATATATATATATATATATATATATATATATATATATATATATATATATATATATATATATATTATATGTGTATGTGTATGTATGTATGTATTTCCTTTATTTTTTAATCTCTTAAACCTGCATTTTGAGTTGTTTATTTCTTATAATGCCAATCATGAGTAGGTTGACGACCACACCCTCAAAGTTTCTATAATATTATAGATTGAAACACATTTGACAGTAATTTTGTAATGCTCAATGTGCTTTTTAATCTCTTTTATTCAATTATTTATTGTTTAATTCCACTAGTTTTAAAGAAACCATAAAAAATGATCGAAAGTATAGAAGGGATTTTTTATACTAGACCCCTTGATGTTAGCTGTCCTACATAATATAATACAATAAATACATAATAGTCGGTCAATAAATGACTGATTCACCGCCACAATTTGGTATCCAACATTTTACAATTTTCTTCTTTGTCTCCTTGTAGATACGTGTGGTTGTCAAACCTTTGAGTTAACTTGCAAAATCGAGTGAGTTTACAATTCTAATGAAGAACACAAAAATGTTGGTTTCATATGTCACTTGGTCTCCCATAAAAATGTCCAAATAAATTTTGTTTAATTATTTTATATGGCTTTTCTTTTTTATTGTGGAGTCGAAGTTTTTCTCTTCTTGAGAGCTCATTTTTCTGTAATGGCAGGGAATACATTTGGATCCTAGCATTTATTTAGTGGATGATGAGAACAAATCATCTGGTGTACAAGCAGAAAATAAAGAAATAAATCCAGCGTCTGCAGAATTGGATAATAATACTGCAGTTCACACACAAAATATTCATGGCGGTAGTGGTGATGAGAAGAATAGTGATTCCAAGATTTTGAGCTCCAATGACGGAGTATCAGATGACCAGGTGGATGCGGTATCAAATTCCATGTCATCGTTGGGCCTAATTGGAAGCCTCACCGGACATAAAGGTTTATCTCTGTTGATTTGTGGGATTTTAGATAAACGGAGAGAAAATAATAAGAACTTTGAATATTATTGATGATAACTTGATACTGACTTGATATAAAAGACTAAATACTAATTTCTATTTATAGAGATACATAGACTTAATCCTAAATAACTAGGGAATTCAAGAAACAAATAATAATAATAATTAGTAAGAAATATGAAAATTAATCGTAAGACATAATCTAAGATATGCTAAGATTAAAATGATCCACAAAGACATTCTAGCATGATATCAAGACATTATGAAATATTATTTTATTTTCTAACACTCTATTATTTGTCATAACATGTATGAGTATGACACTTGTTTCAATTAAATTATTTGATGAAAAATTAGTTTGTCATGCAGATGCTTCTCCTACAGAACAGGGGACAGACAAAATAACTGTTAGTAAGGAGAAGTCAGGCCCCAAACCAATAATTGTGCCTATTGTTTTGAAGATGGCCGAATTTGATCACAAGGTTGTTTCATTGGCCTTTATTTTTATGGAAATAATGACTACATGCATAAATGGTTCTTGTTTTCATTCATAGCATGCCTATCTTTAAGAATTTATTTGATTGTCGCTGTATGTATACAAATTAGAATAGTGCATGGGAAACTATAACACATTCAATGAAAATAATCATAATGTTTCTGTTTATCAGTTGGTACATAGATTAACAAGTCAGAAAATGTAACATTGATAGGTAAAAAAAAATTGATCATCAGTATTGTTCTGATTGTTGCCTTATGCCAGAAGGAGTAGGATAGATTGAATTTCTTGAAATGACTTAAGTCAAGGACACAGGTCATGTAATGTGTTCAATGATTTACTTGTAGCTTTTAAAAGTCAAATAATCTAGTGAAACTTTTCCTATCTTATTTGCAGGCATTACTTGAAGAGTGGATCTCCTCTCGTGCATTTATCGAAAAGTGTCCAGAGCAGGTACCATAAATTCTAAACATATTGTTGTTCCTGAATTTGAATAATGGGGAGCATTTTGTTTCATTTTAGTATGTTCAGAGGCATGGAAAAAAATTCATTTGGTGAGGTGTTCTTTCAAAATCCTTTAAAACAATAAAAACTTTAGAATCAAAATGATGCCAAAGAAATCATGCTGTAGCAAGTCAACAAAGAAATCATGCTTCATATTTCTCAAGACATTTTCTTTCTCCTTAAATCTAAATAATGTGTCTATTGCATTTGCAACATATTAGATGTTTTCTTAGATTCTAAAACACTTCTTCAAGTAAAAGGCTTGCATATGGGTGAATAGATTTCTAGAGATGACAAAGTGAAGTTCAATTAGAAGGATAGGAAGCCTAGTGAAAAATGGAAATTGAAGAATGACTCAAACAGGAAAGCGAAACATGTAGGCCTGGCAATCCTGTGCTGAACCAGGCGAAGGACCGTTAAGAAGCCACATAATCTAGTATAATGTGAGGATTAATATTTTAAAAACTGAACTGGCCATCAAATCGGCAAGTTATTTGGGTCATGGTTCAGCAGCATATAACTGCTCGAATCGAGACTAAACCACATTCGAACCGCTCAAATAACCAACCGTATATAATGCCGGTTCATGATTCAACCGATTGAACCGCTCAATTTGGTTTTTAAAACATTGGTTGGGATTTGTTGTCTCAGCTGTTTTCTTATTTTGGCTGTTCAATTTACAGGATCATGATAAGCTCATAGCCAACTTGAAAACCATACAGGATTATCTATGCTCCTTCACATCACAGGTATATGTCCCAAAAATTATAGCATTACATTGATTACTTATATCTTTTTATAAAGTTTATTTCGATAGTTACCAACATAACCCCCCCTGATATTTTCACAATTCAAATTGTTTCATATCTATCTTTTTCTGTAGTTTCTTTTTTCTGCATCCACAGTAGATTGCTTTTATTAATTAATTGATGAATGTGAAACCGTTGGCATGGATACTTATTTCTGATTGTAGTATTACATACAACCCCATATACATTTATGATTTTAATTTTTGTTCATCTGCATTTTTTACCATACTTAAGTTTTTACCATATGATGCTACAGGGGTTGACCGTGGTCAATGTATCGGCAACAACATTTCCACAGACATTGGACTGGCTGCATGGTTATCTTCTTCAGGTATTGATTGTAAAGATTTGATTATCTATGTCATCTTTGGTTTTTGGTACTTCTTTTGGTATTAGTCAATCCTGCTTTATGTTTGACTAACTAAATTTTATTGGAAGATTAGGAAGGTGTGCATATAATTTAGAGGATAAGTATCATCCTTAGCCAAAATGTTAAAGAACTATTCCATCCGTTTCTAAATAACTATCATTTTAGAAAAATATTACTTTTATTTTCAAATTGACTGTTTTAGAAAAATGAAAATATTTCAAATTGACTGTTGTGTTTTCAAGACAATTTATTTTTTCAGTTTTTTTACCCTTAAAAATAACTTTATATACTCCTCCACAATTTTAAACTACCAACACTAATCTATTAATCTTATGTAATCCAATAAATTACAAAGACAATTTGGTAAATTTATTTCAGTCAATCGATTCCTGTGCACAAACCTTAAACAACGGACATTTAGAAAGAGGGAGTAGCATAACACAACAAAAAAATCAAATTTTATTAGTAAAAAATTAGATATCTCAAATCTCTTTACATCTATCTCAAGGAAATTTTTGGAAGAATGAAATCTTAGACATTCTCATCTTATGATGGTAGCCTATGATGAAGGAAACCTGACCTGAATTTAACTCTTCTTCTTCTAATGAAAATATGTATTTTTTTTTTTTTTACTTTCTAATACTCTTTCGAAATTGGCTGATATTTTTTGACATGCTTCTGAAAGCATATTGTGGACATCATATAATCACTCCACTGCTCCTTTTCTTCGGAATGACTTTCAATTTAATTTCTTACAGTGCATCGAGCAAGGTACTTCATTAGGGTCACATGAAAATGTTACACCAGTAGCTGCAGCATAGTTTTTGTGATGATTCCAATTTTCACAGGTATGAAATTAGCAGCCATTAAGTTTTACTTCTGTTTTCTGTCGTCTCTAAAGTCAAAAGGATCTGTTGGACATTGCATTTCATTGACCAAAAGGATCAATGATTACTCAATAGTTTCATTGTGTAGTTTGTATCATCATTTCGAAACTAGCACCTTATTTTTATTTTGTTTTCCTTTTTCATAGTGGTATTTTTTGTTTTCATGGTTTTCTGTACTAATATTTGAAAACAAGAAACAAGATGTAAATAATGTGGGTATTTCTTTGATCAATACTAAAAAAATTTCAATTATAATACAGAAAATGGGTATTTGAGAATTACTATTAAAATGATTTTCTATCAATTAAAAAATTGGTATTTTCTAACACAATTTAAAATACCTTTAGGTTCCATTTGGGAGTTTGGAGGGAGTTTTGGGAAAAGGGGAGGAGGCGGAAAGAGAGAAATCTTTCTACTTATTTGAGTGTTTTTGTAGAGAGTGAAAAAGGGATGCATATGATTGATATATTTTTAATTTTGATATTATTGCAAAGAGATTAAATGGATTTGAAAATTTTATCTATTTTGTATTATGAAGAAAATTAAACCCCCTCATTCAAGTTGAGGGACTACCATTCCTTCATTTTATTTTCTCAAAGCCCTCTCAACTCCTCCTAAACTCTCAAGTGGACACTTAGTATTTTACTACTAATAAATTAATAGTTAAATAATTAGTTTTTTTGAAAATTCTTAATAGTTCCGTTTATGTTTGGGTCATAAACTTCTTGGTTCATGTCAGGGTTGCTAGCAATCCACTTTTTAATACATGTTTCCCAACATTTGATTGATTGAAATTTTCAATTGAGTCTCAAAAATTATATGGGTTCATATGATTTTAGTAGAATCTATGTGAATTTCAATCTACAAAAGAGTATATTAGAAATTTCGTGTTACAGCGTATGTTTCTAAGCATAAATATTTCAAGTTTTGCCACTCCCAGTCCCAAAAACAATGAAATTCTAGTTCCTCCATTAATACTTCATACAACCCTCCTCCCCTCCCTTTGAATTAAACTATAATGGAGAATTATTGTCTCCTCCATCATCATCCTTGCTAATAATCCAGTGATGGTTTTTAGATTCAACTTCACATTGCAAGAGGATTATGCTTTGGAGAATAAATTATCAAATTAAAAGGGAAACTAGTTGCTGTGTGTTCCAGGCCCCAGTGCAAAGAAATCAGCATTCCCTTGTAAAACTTGTAATTATTAAATTATCAACTTTTTACTGAAGTAAATGTGTAATTATTATGCAATTTATCTTTGATGGTTTATCCCTCTTGAAATTATTTTATATGTATAGCTGAAGTGTTCTGTTAACAAATGAAATTATATAGTTATAATTACAAAGTGTTGAAAAAAACTAGTTAAACGTGTTGTTAACTAGTACTATATGGGGGAAGAGATTGTATCAAGAGTAACAAAATAAATGAGATTTAATAATAATAAAAAAAAACAGAAAACAATGATTGGTTTAGATGTTAGATGGACGAGGCCTCTTAAAGTGTTTTTGTTCGTTTTTTTTTTGTGGTGGTATTTTTAGAGACTACATAAGCTCGAATTGTTGAATTGTTGGTTGTTTTGTAGATTTTATTGGTAATACTAATGCATTTGTTATTGAGTCAATTGTGTAGCTATGATTGCAATAGACACGACCTTTAAAAGTTGAAGTTTTTGTGGCTTGAATCTAACATTTTTTAAAGAATCCAATTAAAGAAACTTATAGATTTTTTAAATTGGCTACAAAGATAATTGACCTAAAAATATTTTTGTTTCATTGTTTAAAAAAGAATACAATTTAATAG
This sequence comes from Cicer judaicum, assembly GCA_037974835.1. Taxonomy (NCBI): domain Eukaryota; kingdom Viridiplantae; phylum Streptophyta; class Magnoliopsida; order Fabales; family Fabaceae; genus Cicer; species Cicer judaicum. The sequence goes on from JBBPBS010001012.1 coordinate 287,672, forward strand.
AAAAATAATAAATCAATATTTTTTTTTTCAAGTTTTTAATTTAATTTCAGTTGTAACCAATCTAACAAAAGTTTTTATATTAGTTAAAATTAATTAATCTAAAAATTCCATTTAATTTCAAAAAATATAATTTTTTGAATTGATTGTTAAATAGAGATCTAGAAATCTATCTCGCATTCATATTTTTAAACTAGTGATAGTCAAAATAATAAGATAATAGGTTTAATAGCTTCACACAATAAGTGCTCTATTTTTTATTTTTTATTTATTATTATTATTATTATTACTATTATTATTATTATTATTTATTTTTATTATTCTAAACAATCAATCTTTCCATAGATTCTAATCATTTGAGCATTGAAGAATCTTTCCTTTTTCAGAGCAAATGAATTACAACATTGACTATAGCTTCAAATTTCACCATCCCAAAGTTCTTCAATTGTTTTATAGGGACTTGTTGTTTCATTAACAAGAAATTCCCCTCTCATAATCTTCATTTTGTCCAATTTCTCAATCTCCAAGATATCTTCATTATCCAAATTTAGATCAAATGATCCCATATTGTCCTCCATTCTTTCTTGATTGAAGCTTTTCACAATCACACTTGAGCCCTTTGATAGTACCCATTTCAATGCAACCTTCAAAATCATAGTCAAAATCAGCTTATGAAATTGTATATATAGAACAATTGATTCTACTATTGATAAATCCAAATATTTTATATATCAATTTTATATCATTGTAAATATTAAATAATATATTTAATTTTTACGTACTGTTCACAAATTCCATATTTTTCACTATTTAAATATCAGTATAAATGTTTTAGAAAATAATAATACAATTTGACATCATATAGGATTTAATTGAACGTTGGTCTAATTTTTATTTATTTATTGTTAATCTCTTAAATAATAATTTCTCCACCCTAAAATAATTATTATATTTGATAATTTTACATAAATTAAAAAAATATGATAAATACAAATTTTTTTTATCAAATTATTCTTTTTACTATTAGCATATTTTCATTACTATAAATATAAAGTGAGAAACACATATAAATTGAGAATGATACCCATAATATTAATCAAAAAATTCAATTAAAAAAATTATAATTATATTAAAAACTAAAAATAACATTCCTATAAGGATAAATTATTTATACAAATGTGATAATTGTTATGTATAGAATGAGTGCTTTGAACTTAAATTTTAATTAAAAATATTAACAAGTGTCTTAAAAACATAAATTTTTTATTTTCAAGTTTTAAATAGAATTAAATAGAATTTTTTTTCAAGTGTTAACAAATTAAATAGAATTTTTTTAAAAACATAAATATTATTCTTTATAAGCTTTCAAGTTTTTTATTTTCTAAAAAGATCTTAAGACATTTGTTAACCTGTGCTGGACTTGCTTTGTGTTTGAGAGCAATTGATTGAATGATTGGATGATTAACAACAGCTGTAGATCCCCATGCATTCCCTGGTCCACCAAGTGGTGAATAGGCACTTACATGGATCTTGTGGTCCCCACATGTCTTTCTGAGCTTTCTTTGCCTCCACATTGGATGCATTTCCACCTAAGTTATATATACCAAAGATTTTATATATTAATAATTTGTTGAATTAAATTATTATAAATGCCAAAAATAAATAGTACAATTAGTCCTCAAGAAAATTCCAATTAATTAATTACCTGATTAACAGCTGGGGGTGTAGAAGCAAAATCTGATAACCACTCAATCTTGTTGCTAGAGAAATTACTAACTCCAATGCACCTACACAAACCCATTTCAACACATTTCTCCATCCCTGCCCATGTTGTCTCAAGATCCAATTTTTCAAAGTCATATTCACTAGGAACAGGGTAATTAACCCATGGTTTTAACTTTACTGGCCAGTGTACTAGGTACATATCCAGATATTCCATGCCCAAATTCCTGTTTTTGCATTTTTTTTAAGAAGAACAAAATCAATATTATATTTCCAATTAAACTAAATTTTTAAGAAAATTATGTCACACAATGATACAATAGCCAATATTGTAGTAACTTAATGTGATTTATATTTTTAGTGACACCATATGTAATTTACTTTCAATTATTTTAGAATAAAAAAAGTTTATTTTTCTTCTACCTAGTTGTAATTAAGCAACATTTATATGCATTTCACATTTTGCTTAGATTATAGTTACTTACTCTAGAGTTCGTTTCAATGCAGAAACAGGATCATGGTGATCACTTCCCCACAATTTGGATGTCAAGAAAATTTCTTCCCTCTCTACTTCTCCCATGTAGATTGCCTCATTTAAGGCTTTTCCTAATGCTGGCTCAGAACCATAAATTTTTGCTGTATCAAAATGCCTATAACCCACCTACATATATATACATACATATTTGTGTTAGATAATAAGGAAAATTATGCATAATACTAAGCAGAAAGAAAAAAGAGCATGAATTATGTAAGTGTAATTCATATGCTAAGCAAAAACAACATATATGTTGGAGTGCAAATTTATGTGAGTTTCGTTGTTAGACTCTAAAACAAAATCACACTAGTTTAATCTATAAATGGTAATTTGATGACTCATTTTTTTTTATCAAGTAATGTAATGGCTAGTATCACACATTTTAAATGAAGAAGAATCGGAGAATCTTGAATTCAAACTCAAATTTGTGCATATTAATATTCTTGCAGTTAGCAACTGAACTAAACTTAGGATACAAATGACTCTAATTTTCATTTAATGACCAAGATTCACATTGTTATAAATGTGTAAATAGAGAATTCAAAACCATGTATGGAATAAGATTATTAATACCTCAAGGGCATTGTGGACTGCAATTTCAGTTGTCTTCTTGTCATTTGGGAAGGAATAAGTGCCAAATCCAATGAGAGGCATTGTAATGCCACAGTTCAATCGCACATGGTTGCACCTCATTTTTAGTTTCCTTTTTTATGCTCAAAAGTGTGTTTGAAGGCTTTTTCTTTCTTTGGAAAAGAGTGTGTTTCTAGGCTTTATTTTATTCTCACCTTTCTAGTTTTGTTTGCAATGCTAATATGTCTCTAGCTTTGGCTATATATAGATTCTATAAAGTCAATGTATATTAACTAGTTAGTTTTTTTTTCCAAGAATAATGTCTAATTAATATATTGCATTTGATTGAAGAAGAGATAACATACGTGGGAGAATTAAAATCAATAATTGAGATGCAAATCAAAGCATGGGATCTTCCATGTCTCTAGGGATTTTATTAGAAATGCCCCAATATTCCAAGTCATCCAAAAACATAGAATTAATTGAGAGTGAGCATGTAAATTGGTCCCTAAAATTATAAATACATATCCGACATTGTAGAATATCAACTAAAATAGTTTTTGTGAAAATTTTTGTTATTAAATATTTTTGTATGATATTATAATTGAAGATTTGACTTATTTATGTTAATCCAACATCAACGTCATTGTTTTAGAGACACATATGTTGATGAAATTTAATTATCTCATTAATAAACTTGTGGATAATTATAATTGTACATTGATTAATTATAGACAAATTAGTCCGTGAAAAATTTTAATTTCATAAGAATTTTTTTTAATTGTGATGACATTGATATGAAATTAACGTGGATGAGTCAAATATCCAATTAATATAACATATTATAATCTTTAACAATAAAAATTTAAGTATACATTGTTTTAATTACTATTTTACAATATGAAATATATATTTATTAATTTATAAAATTTAAAAATTAATTCGACCAACCCTTATAATTACTATTTTACTTAAGTCAAATAAGTGGCATTACACATGAAGTCATCACTATATAGTTACAAATGAGAACAGACTAGATCAATTGATAGAGTCTTGTAGCTAGCATAACCTACATGAGACCACACTGTTGCAAATACCATATATGATTTATTCTTTTTTAATTCTATTTAACTAATAATGTAATACAGCCATTAAAAAAGTCTTTTAGACATCCCGAGTTGACCTAGCTACTTATTAAATATAAATATATATTTTTTAATTAAAACATATATTGATTCATTAAAATAGATAAAAATTATATTAACTGAAAATAATATAATTCAAAGTCTCTTAAAAAAAAAAAATTAAATTTACGAATAAACTCATAATATTCAAGTTAGTTAAAAACATAAAACGTAAAAAGTCTACAAATATGAAAAAATCTATAAATTTAATAAATTTGACGTATCCGAAATATTTATATATTTAAATTTATAATGTTGATGATGTCAAAGTCATTAATTAAATACATATTAGGTCGAAGTTGATTTGTCAATTTAAACTACTTACACACCACAACAACACATAAAATCGAAAATATAATAGTAATTTTTAGTTATTGTTATTATTAAATTAAATTTTGTATTAAATTAAAAGTTTGTTAACATTTTCTATAATTTAAACTTATTTACCTAAATGAATTTTGACATATTTAAATTATTATTGTAAAATGGAATTTAAATGAAATGTTATATAATGTTAGTTTATCTAAAAGATCAGGTTAATTAAATATAAAAATATAACTTTACTCACGAGGGATATACTTTCATTAAAAAAACAGTAAAGTTAAGCTTTTGAATAAATTTTCGGACTTTATCAAACTTTAAAGAATGTGAGGTAATACCTTAAAAATAAATCAATAAAAAGTAATAGTCCAAATTTATATTTAATTTTTTCAAATTAGTGGGTTTAGAAAAACCTATCTTATCTAATCTCTTCAATAATATAGTATTATGGAGTACAAAAATAACACATATACGACAAATTTTCATACACCCATTCACCTTATTTTATTTATATTTCTCTTTCTATCACATTATTAGTTTTTATCTTTATTTATTTCAAAGTGTATATGAAATATACACCAAATATTTTTCTATTGAATATTAGTCTTTCTCATGATGTCAACACCATAGTATATAATAATATCAAAGTAACCATTTGATTTTCATGCGAAGGGCCCAAGTCAAGCTTATATTTGAGATAATTTATAAAACCATTTATATATTTATGTATAAATACAATTTCAAGCTTTGTATAGGTGCATGAAACTTAAAGTTCCTCTATGGTTTTGTGGGCAACCAATACGCATTAATTTGTTATATGAACTTAACTACTTTTTGACATGAAAAATGTCAAGGCATAGTATATACTAGTTAATACATTATTCAATTAATAAAGTCAAAATAGAAAAAAAATTAATACAAAGTATGAGTTTTCTTTGACGTGTTGTACCTATAACTTCTTTGTTGTTATATATATTATCTCTAAAGTTGACTTTGTTTGATTATAAAAGTATATTATACGTTTCTGTTGCTTACCACGACTATCTCAAATATACTTAAAATTAGTATAAAAGAAAAGCTTAAATCAAGGATTTCAAGTTAGCCATAGTCTTGAATCTCTATAAAGGGAAAAAAAAAATTAAAGGTGGAAAAATATTTAACCGACCAACAATAGTTTATGATCTACCATTTTATGTAATTTAAATATATTGAACCTGTATCTCACCATTGACATATTTTAAAATATATATTAATATTATTCTAAAATGATTGTGTATATATGAAATTATATTCTCTAAACTATAATATTAGAATTTAATCTTATTAACATATTATGTCAGTGAATTTATCTAAAATTTAGTTAAATGTATTTATTTAAAACAGTTTTTTATTTTATTTTATTTTTAATGTCACTTATATATCTAAAAAAGTTAATATGAATTAGAACTTTATGTTGGCTAACAAAAAAATTAAGTCTATAAAAAATAATTAATAGGTCTAACTTAAAGTAGAGAAGATTTTAAGATTAATTAAACACTTTAAAATAATTAATGTTAAGGATTATTTTACATGAAACATACTAATTAAATGAATATAAAAAATACTAATTAAATCCAAATATTTATTCCTACTCCACTCTTGAATTGTTGTCAAATATAGATACCTGTATAGTTCAATTTTTCATAGGCACGTTGACATGGAAGACATTCAATATGTATTAATTACACCGCCACATAATTAACAATTTATAGTTATAAAATCATGTCATGTGAGACCAAAGATTTTGTTGTTCCATGAATCTCTAAGGCATATAGAATAGACCCTCTTATGTTTTTAGTAAGTATTCAAAATTTATTTTATTCTTAGTCAACCTTTTTAATAATGATTTATCCGAGTCAACATAGACTATGATATATCAAATTAAATCTAACATAAATAGATCACCTTCCAATGGGTGGCAAATTAAAATCTCTTTGGATGGCCATGACTTGCTGGTATGAGCTGTGTGGTCTGTGGTGGCTACATAAAACTCTACGCCAAGTGACACCCTTCTAAGACCAACACATAATTTTGTGTTTTTATAGTTTAATTTATTTTTTTTATTAACTTTAACGAGAGAAGGTTCCTTATGGCTTGAGTTTTAAATAGAAATATATTATAATATAAAACAATAATTAAATAAGTTTTTAATTTTTATAAAATTATATATATATATTATTTTTTATTTTTGTAAAGAAATTACATTTTTCAGTATATATAAAATTATTCTGCACACACTTTTAGTTTTTGTTGAAATGTCTAATATATATATATTTTTGAAAACATGTTTGGAAAAACATTATAAAAAATTTATTTATAAAAATTTATAATTTTTTAAATGTTATAAACTTAAGTTAAAAGTAACAAAATATATGGACTTTGAAATTGAATTATGATCTCATTTTTTTAGAAGACGTTTTAATAATATTGTAATCATAATTATTAAAAATCATTTAAAAATATTGTAATCATAGACAAAAATTAGTTGCATGATAATTTTATATGATTGATGTTTATTTTTTATCATCTTTTTTATATATA
>JBBPBS010001012.1:317362-358290 GCA_037974835.1 Cicer judaicum
ATATATATATATATATATATATATATATAATCACAATTCCAAAATAAGTATACGAAAATAAAGAAAATCAAACATAATATTACTATTATCTCAAGATAATTATTTATAAAATAAATAATTAAAATAAAATATATTTAAAAATAATTAAATATAATTAAATGCACATTTAATATTAGTGAAACACACAAGAAAATATCACATTAAATATCAACTCACATATACACGTAAAATTGCCTAAATCTTATTCTTTAAAATATTTACACTAATATACTATTATTTTTAGAAAAATATATAAAGTAATAAAATATAATATTTGTTATTTATATTACTCATTTAGTTTAATATGTATAAAATTAACACATCATAGAAAACACACATAAAAAGAAAATTAACCTTTAAATTGATCAACATTTATTCTAAAACAATATAAACACCAAAATAATTATTTTAAATATTTTTTATTAATAAAATAGTTTATTATAAAATTTGGAAAGTTACAAAGCTTCATTTGTTAAAGAAATTTCATCCTCAAAGTTTGTAGGGAACAATATGCGAATTAATATCTAATTAATCACCCTCAAGATTCAAACTTAGACTATAAACATATTTAAGACACTCACTACTCATATAAGCACAATATATCAAAAGTCAATTAGCTTTACATGATTGGATAACATGAAACCCTGAGCTATTTAGACAATTGCATGTAACATTTAAATCATGGATGAAATACCACAATTACTCAGTTCATATACTGCATCTAAAATTTCAATCTTAGATGAAATGATTTTCTAGTTTTACTCTCTTAAAAATAATGTTCGATGAATTACAAACATAAATGCATATAACAATTTAATATCACGTGGTCACTAAATTTTTTTCTTTTTTTTAGAAAAACTAATATGTATAATCATAGTTGAATAAGACCAATATTTTCACATATAATTTCAAACACACACAACGTTTAGATTAATTTCAAAGTCCTATAGGAAAAATTCATTTATAGAATTCTTATAATAGTTTTAGGTGCCAAAAAATTATACTATAGAAAATATAAGATATCAACACATTGCGCTTATTTATTTTAAACGTTAGAAGATCAAACATACTTAATTGAATATTTAATTTAAGTACACAGCTCCATATCAATCCACACCACATAAAACAACTATTAACATTTGACATTGATACCACATAGGGCTTATAATCACTCAAAATTGTGTAAATGACAAATATAGTTTTAACTATTTTAAAAATAAAATTTAAAAATATTTTCAACGATAATAACAACGGGTTATTATTACCTTTTTATTGACGATGAGTCATCGGAGTAGCTAGTCCCTTCTACTCACGTCATCAACTACTTAAGGTAACTATAATTGCAATAATTCAAATTCAAACATAAATAACTAAAAGTATCTTTAATGTGGTTAAAAATATTTTTCAAAATAATAAATACAATTTAAATCCCCCTTTCTTGTGTTTTTTGACCAACAATATCGTATAATACATTTTATATATAACACAAAAATATTAATTTAATGACTTTTCTAATATGACCACAAAAAAGGTGCATAAATCAAATTTATTATAAAAAAAAACGATTTTGTCAAAATTATTCTTATCAAGTTTATTTACACAATAACCTAACAATTACTTCATAATATTCAGTTACAATATATAACACATAACACATGAATCAAATTACTTTAATTGATTTTTTTAAAATAATTTGAATAAAGTTATTTTGACAATAATATATCTCGTGTTTAGTACGGGTTCTCCACTAGTAGTTCCTATAATATTCGTTAATTAATGTAGATTTGAGTTTTCAATAACTCATTTTATTCAAGTGTGCCTTTTTATTATTTTAAAAAATTAAATGAAATTAAGTATTTTTCTTAAAAATTGTGAAATATTTTTTATTTTATATTTTATATATGAGACCAAACAGTATCTTTATATATATATATATATATATATATATATATATATATATATTAAAGTTGTTAACTCTATACATGCAAAAATTTCTCTGCCAAATTTATGGAAATTTTATAAATTTTTATTCTTAAAAGTTCATAATTTATGCATTTATTACTTCTCACAATACTAAAATAGTTATTTGACGTTTTGTTTCTATTTTTCCTCGCCAATTTTTGTACTCTATCCTTCTAAGTATTTGTATTAATTTATGTTTTTTATTTCGCACAATCCAAACAATTAATTTGCATCTTTGTTTCTATTATTTTTTAGTACAACTTCAATACATTTTTTCCTCTTTGTTTCTATTTTTACTTTAGTAACTCCAATATATTTATTTACCTCTTTGTTTTTATTTTTCTTTACTAATGTGTTTTTTCATTTGCCTCTTCACCTATTGTGTGATTTCAATCTTTCTTCCAATTTAGACCCATTTGTCAGCTTTTTTTAGTAATTGATTTGGATACACTCATTTGCCTCTTTTCTTAAATTTCTCTCTAAACTAAATAAAAATAAAGTGGCAAACAAATGTATTGGAAATGTACTAAAATAATATAGAAACAAAGAGGCAATTTAATGCTTTGTTATCGTGTGAAATAAAAAAAAGTAGAAATTAATAAAAATACTTTTTAGTAATTTCAATACATCTATTTTCCTCTTTTATTTTATTTCTTTAAACTATTTCGGTCATGAAACTTTCATGATATAAATCCAAAGTTTCATAATAATATTTTTTTCTTCTTCGTTTATATTAACATTATTTGTACAATTTTATTTTTATCATTAATATTATTTGATAAATTTTTTCTTTCTCTTTTCTTTTTTTTTTGATAGTGGAGTTTATCTTTTTATTTTAGATTGTGGGAAATAGATTTTTGGTTGGAGTTACTTTGAATATGTTAAAGTTTTTGTTTCCACCTGTAGTTGATTTTCATTTCTTTATATGTTACTTTCAATCTGTTACGGTATGTAATATTTGTATTGGTGTAGTAGAATTATTTTTCTTCCAAACTAATTGTATATCTGTAATTTTTATTACTTTAATGTATCGACGTTAAATTTAATTAATTGTCATGTGTTTTAGTTTTATTTTTATTTTTATTTTAAACAATAATCATTAATCGTAATTAAAATATAATTCCCCATTCGTTGCATATGAGACTATCATCTAATAAATATTAAATGTTCGAAATTAATAAATATTAAATGATTCTATCTATTTCATATGAAGCTCGACCACTTATTGGAGAAGAATGTGAAAAGAAAAAAAGATAGAAGAAAGAGAAAAGAAATAAATAAGAAGAAAAGTTGTTAAGAGAAAAGTGAATAAAAATTAAATTGATTTGTAAGTTGTTTGATAGAAATAAAAGTTAATAGAATATAATAGAAGAGAAGAGTTATATTTTATAAATGACATTATTTTATAGAGTGGGGGTATTTTTTGTCATTTTACTAAAATAAAAATTTCTCGAGGCTTTTTCTCTAAATTGAAGAGAATCAATTTATATGTGGGTTCCATAAAAAATAATCTTTCCTTCATTGTTTTAAACCAAACAATGAAAGTACAAAGTTCTAAAACTTTCATTGCTGTTACCTTTCCTTTCCTTCCACATTCTTTGCTTCCAAACTATAAGTAAGGGTTATATTTACCTAAACTTAAATATATTTCTAGTTCTTATAATATAACATTTTTTGCATTCTGTCTCAGCAATAAAACAAAATGTGTTATTAGTACTTTTAGATGTATAAACTTTTGTTTTTGTTATTTTATTCGATCTCTTTACTCTTTACTGTTTTTATGTTAGATTTATTTTTTGTAGAACGTAAATTATTTGATTTTAGTCTTTAAAAAATTATTTACATAAAATTAAAATAAAGATTACACACCAAAATCATACCCATTTATTTTAGATTAAATAGAATTCGTGGTCCCTTAAATTATTTTTAGTTAACTTTTAGTTCTTTACTTTTTTTATTTTTATTTTTTTTAATTTAGTCTTTTATTTTAGTTTTAAGTGACAATTTGATCTTTTATGTTTTAAAATGTCAAAAATATTATCCTTTTTTTTTCAAAACTTCAAAATATTCATAAAAAATTTCAAACAAAATCCATAAAATTAACTATCATCCTCAATATAATGCAAATTTCATCATAATCATAACTTAAATATTTAAATAAACTCATATTTTCATCTCTAACAACATCAAATAAAGAATGAAGATATAAGTTTATATAAAGATTTGAGTTACGAATTTGATGAAATTTATATTATGTTGAAGAATATAATTAATTTTATGGGTTTTGTTTGAAAATTTTGATGAATTTTTTGAATTTTTGTAAATAAAAGGATAATATTGTTGACATTTTAAAACATAAAAGATCAAATTGTCATTTAAAATAACATACTAAATCTGAAAAAAAGAAGACTAAATCGTTAACTGAAATTAAATTATGGGACTACATGTGCTATTTAACCTTTATTTTATGGTTTGTATACTTGTTTCTTGTTGCTGTGTTAGTGGTTTAGGAATCCCATAATTCAAGGATTTGAATTTTAGTGCATGGTGTAAATTCTACCCCTAAAGACAAATACACTTGCTTGGAAGTTTTCCACCCTTACCATTGTATTTTGTCTCTAATGGTTTTATCTATTTCTGCCTCTTGTAGTTTTCTTCATTTTGACTCTGGTGGCTAATGTTAAAATTCTAAGTATTTCTGCCTCTTGTGGTTTTCTTTGTCTTGCCTCTAATACTCTCTCTATATTCTTCTTCCTCTGACTATTTCTCTATTCTTCTTTCTCCGACTCTTTTATTTTATTTCTTCCTTGAACTCTAATCATTGTTCAACATCCTCTAAAAGATGTTTCCTCTAATTATTCCTCCCGACCATGTTGCCTCTAGTCCAGGAAAACTCTAACGACGTTGCGTCAAGTCCATGCATGCTCTGACCAAGTTTCCTCCGGTCCATGGATCATTTGACCACGTTTCCTATTGTCCATGCATCCTTTGACCATATTGCCTCTGTTCCATGCATCCTCTGACTATGTTGCCTTTGTTCCGTGCATCCTCTAACCATGTTGCCTCTTGTCCATGCATCACCTGACCAAGTTTCCTCTGGTCCATGCATTATTTTATCCATGTATCCTATGATATATATGCTTTTGATCATGGATTAAGATTTAATTCCCACTTAAATTTCAGTATAATACTAACTTGTTTATAATTGCTGTAGATAAAGAATGCATTGCATACATGACATAAGATATTGCATACAAAACAACTCAAGTTTAGTATATTCTCATTAATTAGATCATGCATGAGTTTATTCACAGTAGGACATTTAGGTTGTTCCAGGTATCGAACAATAGGTAGAGAAGAACAATCAAGGCAGTGGTTGGGGTTTGGCCATATCACTTTTACCAATCAAGTCCATATTATCTTAGTGACCCATATCAAGATATTGGACGAATTTTCCTTGCTTTTTTGAAAAGATTTGAGGTCATTCATAGTTTTATATTTTTTTTGAAAGAATATTTAGTTAAGCTTTTATGCAAAATTAAAGTAGAGAACTTCATCATGAGATGCATCATAATTTCATACTTTTGTACAGACATGTGAAGGAAATATTTTAAAAACTACCCCTCGATTTATTTTTAGAGTTTAATGTGATACTATATCTCACCCCTTTATCTTTATATCCTTATCAGATGGAGGAACTTAAGACATATTTAATATCAGAAGAAAAATTCTAGACTCGCTGGCATTGAAATTTGATATTTTTAATTTATGTAGATAATGGTCTTGCATTTCAAATTGTAATATATGAAGAATATGTTGAATAAATTGTAAACTATAATTATTAAATATAGTTTTCAGTTGAATTTGGTGATTCTAAATTATTATTCATTATTGTTGCCTTTGTTTTTATTAAGATGTATGAATCCAATTGTCAAGTTCTAGATAATTCGCATTGGGTCTTACATTTTGGTATGAAAGCTAGATCCATTCAATAGGACTATGTGATATGGGTTAGGAGTTAGAATAGTTTACTTCTAATATACATTCTAATTATTAGTTCACGTAATATTAAGTCTGATCAACTTAGTATTTTGTGTATGTTATATAAAAGTATGGCTGAAGGATATAGGAGGAGAGGAAGACCATATAGGAACTTTACCCCTAAAGACAATATGACTCCACCACCTACTGCTGAACCCTAGGAGAGGGTGATGGAAGCTATTCAAATCGAAGCTACAACTACCCATAATTTGGTGCAACAAATGGCAGTGTAAAGAGATGTCACTTAGAGTGCCAATAGGGTGTTCTATGATTTCCTTAAGTTGAAAACTTCAACCTTCTAGGACAACCACAATCCTTTAGAGTCTCAAGCTTTGCTGGATGAGACTAAGAAGGCATTTGAAGTAGTGCCATGCACTGAAGAAAATAAAGTGGCATTTTTTGCTAGCTTGCTGAACGCTGAGGCAGAGTATTGGTGGAGGGGTGCAAGGACTTATCTTCAGACTCAAGGAACCCTAGTGAATTGGGAGCACTTTGAAATGGCCTTTATGTAAAAGTATTATCCAAGAAGTGCTAAAAGACAAAAGGAGCCGGAGTTTGTATTCTTGGAACAAGGAGACATATCTGTTGCAAAGTCTGTTTCTATGTTTGATGAACTTGCCATGTTTTCCCTACATGCCTAGTATACACCAACTGCAAAGTGGAAGATAAACTAGTTTAAGTGGGTATTGAGGTCTAAAATCAAAGGAAATATAGGCTATAGGAAGCTCACCAATTATTCCATTCTATTACACAAGAGCTACATTGTGGAGGACAATTTAAAGAAGGTACAAGAGGAGAGGTAGGCTAAGTGGCAACAAAATAAAGAGTCTGAAAGGTTTGGCCAACAGTTGAAGGTAAAAACTCCTTAAGGAATGAGAAATCAAGTACATACTTCCAATTTCCAAGAGCAAAGAAGTGTGTTAAGTGTGGAAAGGGGAATGGGGGAAAGTTCTTGGTTGGTAGGCAAGTCTGCTACTACTGCAGAAAATCTGGTCATATAGTTCTTTGATGTCCAATGCGTCAAAAGAAAGGAGATTCCAACGCAAGTATATCTAACACGACGAGAGCCTTTTCTCTCAATGATAAGAAAGGTAAGAATCACATTCTGATTATTGGTACTTGCTTCATAAATCAATCTCCTTTGATTGTCATGTTTGACACTGGTGTATCCCATTCATTCATATCCTTAGATTATGTTCAAACATTCAACCTTTCTTTACTTGAATTACCTTTTTCCTTAGTTGTAATTACTGCAACTAAGAATTCAATTGAAACTTCCTCAATGTGTCATTAGTGTCCAATTATCTTGTTTAACATAATGTTTTTGATAGATTTAGTTTGCGTACCCCTTAAGGGATTAGACATTATAGTAGGAATGGATTGGATTTCCAAATATTCAATGATTGTGATTTGCCACGATAAGAAAATTATCATTCTCCTAGGTAGTCCCCAACTAGAGCAACCAAACTTTATTCCATGCCATATTCTTCCCAACTCTTGCAATGTTTAAACAATGGTGGTCAAGACATATTGTTGTTGATATCCTTTAACTCCAGGTCAGAAGTAGAATTATCAAACATCCCAGTGGTTAGTGAGTGTGAGGATGTTTTTCTAGAAATATAACATATTTGCCTCTAGAAAGAGAAATAGAATTCTTTATAGACTTTGTCCCTAGAACATGACCAATTTCCATTACCCATCATAGAATGTCCCCTTTAGAGTTGAGTGAGCTGAAAATTCAGTTGGAGGATATGATATACAAGCAGTTTATCAGACCAAGTGTGTCACCTTGGGGAGTCCATGTATGAGGATGTTTTTCTAGAAATATAACATATTTGCCTCTAGAAAGAGAAATAGAATTCTTTATAGACTTTGTCCCTAGAACATGACCAATTTCCATTACCCATCATAGAATGTCCCCTTTAGAGTTGAGTGAGCTGAAAATTCATTTGGAGGATATGATATACAAGCAGTTTATCAGACCAAGTGTGTCACCTTGGGGAGTCCATGTATTGTTAGTAATGAAAAAGGACGGCAGTATGAGATTTTTTTATATAAATTATAGATTGTTATACAAAGTTACCATTAAGAATAAATATCCTTTACCAAGGATAAATGAACTTTTAGATCAATTAAGAGGAGCTATTTTGTTTTCTAATATTGACATGAGATCATGATATCATTAAATTATATAAAGTCAGGGATATCCATAAAACAACCTTTTGGACTACTAGGTATGGACATTATGGATTCTTAGTTATGAATTTTGAGCTGACCAATGCCCTAGTTGTATTATGGATTATATGAATATGACTTTTAGACCATACCTTGATATATATGTAGTGGTATACATAGATGAAATTTTGATATACTCAAAAATCCTTGAGGAACATGTAGAGCATCTCAAGATAGTGCTACAAATACTTCTAGATGTCAAAAATGAAATTTTTAGGCCGTGTGATCACAAAGAAGGATTGGCAATGGATCCCTCTAAAGTAGAGGCAATATTATAGTGGGAATATTCTAGGAATGTGAATGAAGTTAGGAGCTTCTTAGGACTGGTATGATACATAGATGATTCATTAGAAAACTTTCCCAAATTGCCTTGCATTTGACTAGATTAACCAGAAAATAACATCCTTTTGTATGAGATCATGAGTGTCAGAAGAGTTATCTGAAATTCAAAAATAAAACTGACCATTATCCTTGTGCTGGCGATTTCAGATATAACCCTAAGATTTTAGGTATACTATGATCCATCATTAAAAGCACTAAAGCCACATGAGAGGAATTACCCTACCAATGACCTAGAACTGGCTACCATAGTGTTTTCCTTAAAGATCTAGAGACATTATCTGTTTGGATCATATTTTAATGTCTTTAGTGACCATAAATATCCAAAGTACTTTTTTTGTTATAAGAGGGAACTTAATATGAGGCAAATGAGGTGGTTGGAATTCTTCAAAGATTATGATTTTGAGCTAAGATACCACCCTGGCAAGGCTAATGTGGTAGCAGATGCCTTGAGTAGGAAGTTACTCCACTTATCTCATTATTTGATACAGGAAATGGATCTGATAAAGAAATTCAGAGACCTTAATCTGTTCATGACATTTCTTTTGGGGAATTCTGTTAAATCAATTAGAAATAACCATTGATCTTAGGGAGCAAATTAGGTTGTCTTAAGTACTAGATGGGGAATTATAGGCTAAGATGGAATAAAATAATTTTTCAACGGCAAAAAATGGGACAATCCTGTTTCAAAATAGAATCTATATACCTAAGGATCAAGAATTAAAGAGGATAATATTTGAAGAAGCAAACAATAGCCATTTGACCGATCACTTTAGATCCATGAAGATGCATCAAGATCTCAAGAAGGGATAATGGTGGCTAAGTATGAAGAATGATATGGAACCTTTTTGTAAAGGATTGGTCCCTATGCATAGAAATTAGCGTAGAGGATTGGTACAAATAGAACATCAAAGTCCAACATGTCTACTTCAGCCTTTTGTAGAGGATTGGTCCCTATGCATAGAAATTAGCGTTGTCACCATCCTTGTCAGGTCTCCATAATGCTTTCATGTTTTATATTTAAAAAGTAATCAATCACCGTTATCCACTGCAATTTTTGCACAAACAATCTAATATAAATTATTATATATGTCATTTTGGAATTTAGGGTGTCACACTAAATATTGTTGTGAAAATTACATGCAACAAAAAACACACAACACAATAAAAACATATTTTGTTCATGAACTTCGTAGTTATTCTCATCATGTATGAGAAAAAACAAGAAGAAACTCCTTGAAAGAGCCCCAAGAAGAACAACAGCAATATTGTGTAAATATACAACAATTTTTACCAATTAAAATTTATAAATATACAAAATATAAATTATTTAAAATAATCTTATAAAAAATAGTCAAAGTTACACATATAAAACAATTGTTCTTAAGTACACGTTTTACGTCATATTTAACAATAACAAGTGTTAGAGATAAAAAAAAAATCAATCCTTTTCCCAATTAAAAATAAATTGTCAATCCTTTTGATGAGATTAATAGTTAAAAATACACTCCAAAAAAAGAAAGGTAAGAAAACATTAAAGATTCTTTATATTATTTAGTTAAAACAATTAAGTCTTTTACCTTTTCTTTTTTATATAGGTCTTTTATCTTTTAAAATTTGCACAAATTAATTTTATTTCAATTTTGCTGAAGAACGGTGAGGTGGCAAATCATATCAGCATTATTTGATAATTAGCTTGGTTCTACTAGTATTTGATCATCCTATTATAACACGGACCTTATTTTATTAACGGGTACAAATGCAATATAATCACTAGTATAAAATTGAACTTTTAATACGGTAGATTTAAGTCGTTTATCTGCCACCAGACTTAATAAATGAGGCGGAGATATATTTAAATCCGTGACAATGTTGAGTTAACAATTTGAGGCAGTGACAATTTTGTAAATATGTGAAACATGGTTAACACGGTTATATTGAGAATCGACATACTTTGTGGCTAAATCGGATACTTATAAACGACTTAACAAAATGAGGTGGTCACAATTTTGTAAATATTTAAAACTTGTTTGATGCGATTAAATATCGCGTATATGATTTAAAGGGAATGTAAAGAATCACTTAATATTTTGGAATGTAAAGAATCACTTAATATTTTATCTTCCATCTTATTCACAGTTAACATGCAACTTTTTAGCTTCCAACTTATTAACTGTTGTATTATAAATCTTTTATATTCTTGCATTTACTCAATTCCATTCCACATCCATCGCACAAACTCCATGGTTGGTTGACATCCACTTCTTCACGCTGCTTAGCAACAACGTTTCACCGCCACCATTTCAGGTATGGTTGTTCAATATATTGAATAATAAATTTATATGAATAATTTTTTATAATTATATTGTTGATATATAATTTTTGTGACGTTGATAAAATTATCAGTATACGTGCATTTAAATAATATCATATTATTTTATGGAAAAAAATATATGTTAAATTCATTTTTTTTAACTATTTTTTATTTTACCTTAGTAGTTATTTGTAACAAATGAGTATGGATAAATTTTTACAACTTACATTAAAAAAAAACTTCTAAGAAATTATTTATTGTTGTACATTTTGAAAAAATAAGAAATCATTATAGGATTTGTCATAGTTATACAAAACAGATATGGCATGATGATTTGTTAAACATGACAAATATGTGAGTGTGACTACTATGTCATGTTACATATGTTGAACATCTTAACACAGTTATTTCATGGATGCAAGTACGTAATTTTTTACATGTTGTTATTGATTGTAGTTTTTAATGTTCATATGATAAAAGAAATTATGATTCAACCGATATTGATCGTGTGTTTTTTTTCTTCCAGATATTTGATGACTCGAGATCAATTCACCCGGATCAAAGTGAATAAGTTCAAAAACATCGTGTGGATTTTATTTTGAAACTAATTGAAGAAAATGACGATACTAATATATGTCTATTGAATATTGCTACATTGTGGCTTTGTAATTTTGTTAATGGATATTTGATAATTTTTTCCGTCTTGTCAAGATTAGTTGGAAATGGGATACATTTTATTTGTAATCTATATTTTTTTGTATAAATATGAGATATTGTGATATTGTATATTTTGATTATTTTATATGGTCATATAAAATTGTGATTATAAGTGCAAAACTCTTATTTGAAATTTTAATAAGAAATATTGCAAGGATTAGTAGCATGAAAACAAAATGAGAAATTTATATAAATAAAAAATAAAAAATTATTATTTTAATTATATCTATTAAGTCAGTTGGTTAAAATATCCAACTTAAAAAAATGATGTATTATAAAAAATGATGTTTAAGTCGGTTAAGCTGAATCGACTTAATATGATGAAGCTCTCTTAAGTTGGTTCATGAAACGAGTTAAAAAACACCATATTTTTTAAGTCGTTTGCTGTTAACTCGGACACGAAACCGACTTAAAATGTATATTTTAACCGACTTAAAAAAAAAAAATTCTACTAGTGAATATTATGTGTATGTATGAAATAAATGACAAAAAATAATTGTAATGTTTATTTCAGTTAGAGAATACATTTAAGGAATAGGTTGCGATGAATTATTCATTTAAATAGGATTTTAGTCTTCATAAGTATAGAATATTTTTAGCTTTAAGTCGTTGTAATATATAAAATCTTTTGTTGCCGGTACTTTTAAATATATATTTTTGGGCTTTTTGATCTTTGTTATTTTATTTTAATCCTTTCGTTATTTTTTTATGTTAGATTTAATCGTTATAATAAGTAGAATATTTGATTTTAGACTAAAAAAATCAACTTAAAGATTGACACTATTAGAAATTAGGGTTTTACAGGAAGAGTTTCCTACAACTTTGAGTTAAAAATTTGCAGAAAACATGTTATCTACGGAACTATTTTTCCATGTAAAACCTTCGTGCACAAATCTACAATATCATTCCTGTGAATGTGTTCTCAATGTATTTCCAAAAGTAATGCCACATGCAATTTCGTATGAAAATATAGGTAAATCCGTTTCAACATTGTTTTCGAAGAAAAATCCACGGGAAGTGTTCACAGGTATATTTCCATCATCTACTGGTTTATTCTAATTTTTGGTATATGAAAATTTCTGACTAAAAGTATATGCAAATATTATTATAAATACATTTTTGAAGTATTTAATTGGAATACTATTGAAATACCTTTAAATTCCCCGACAATTTAATAAATACATTTTTAAAGTATTTAATTGGAATACTATCGAAATACTTATGAATTCCTCGATAATTTAGTATATTAATTTTGTCTATTAAACTTAACTCATAGATTTGTAGTGGCTTATCTCATTATAAAATTTATATATAAATGAGTCATATATTTATGTTATTCTCATAAATAAATCAACAAACTTACCCCTTTTCTCTTAATTGTTTGGATAGACATCTTTATAATCAAGCTAAATTTGAACAAAGGATTTGACCCAACATTCTCAAATAGCTAATCCTCCCCTGAAGATGATGGATGAACTTTGGCTCAACTGAAAACCAGATGGTGACATATATTATCTCAAGGATAAAGACAATCAATGACCTTATCAGCAATCATCTGAAGAATCACCATTAAGTAGGATTTCCCATTGTCAACTAAAAATAACATAAGTGCCATGCTCACCTTATATAAGTGCCATGCTCACCTTTCAGAAATTGGATTTGTGGCCTAGTACATTTAGCATGGTTTAATCTACAATCATGCCAATATCCATGGGGATCTGCTGATGGAGGAGCTAAACTAGATTGGATTTGATTACAATTGGAAATGTGATTATTTTCATTAAAAGTTCAATATAGAGCAAGCAATATCAAGAGATCTATTTTCTACATATTCTTTCGAATGAAACTGATTTTCCTAAATTTATCATTTACATTTTCTATCATATCATATATTTTCTTAATTCTCTCATCATAATATATAAAATTATGTAGTATCAGTGTTAATTTAATTAATAAAAATACAAAAGCAGAAGTTGGATTCTAAAATGATGTTAATCTCATCTATCTCAGTGATGTTTGGGGGATGAAAGGTCTTTAGTGTCTCTCCAACCTTTGGTTTAATTTGTAGCAAGGTACAAACCAAACACATTCCAATATGTCCTACTAGACCACAAGCACAATCAGTTGCATTTACATCATCATCATCATCTCAAATATCAAAACCAACCAACTCAGATCCTAATTTCATGCAGCTAAACAATGTTTTAGACCAGGATTTGTTATTGTAACAAGCACTAGTTTTTGGTTTATTGGTCTAAACATAGCTGAATTATACTTTTTCAACAAAGACCATGTCATAAAATTTATTGATAAGAATTTCAAAATCAATGGATGATGATTCAAACAGAAGCAACTTTGTCTCTCAAACATATGGAGAATGGTTGCTTCACTTCCCCTAGACGCGATTTTCCTAATGGTCTACAAGTACTTGATTAGAAGGCTTGATACTATGCCACTATCCCGATGGACAGACAATTCAATTTGGTTATGTCTTCATAGATCCCCTAAACTCAAACCGAGATACATATACGTAATAATTGAGTTAAACGTGATAATTGGTGAAAGTTTTATGGAAGAGTAATCCATCACTAGTGTCAACAATAGCATTGTTGTGTTTCCTCTCCTTACTACGGCGCTGGCAAGTGACACCCTTTTTAATTTTATTAGGACCCTCGTACATGGGTCAAACCCATTGGTCCCCTTATTTTATTTTATGTTTTACTATTATTATTTGTATTTTGCTAAAACACAATTAATAGTTTCTTATTCTCATTTTTAATACTACACCAAACATTATTTAATTTTCAAAACATAACTAATATTTCATAACTAATATATGATAAATTAGAGTAATTAAAATAATAACTATGGTTATACATATTTTTTCAAAACACTCAAATACTACCATCATTAGAAAATACTCAAAATCACAAAATAAATAATATAACATCATCACTTTATATTAATTACTAAATCATAATAAAATTATATAAAATAACAATCATTACTAATATCCTAAGATAATTATTTCTAAAATAAATAATTAGAATAAAATATATTTAGATTTAATTAAATATAATAAAATTCATATTTAATATTAGTCAACACACAAGAAAATATCACATTAATTACGAACTCAATATACATGCAAAATTGCCTAAATCTTATTCTCTAAAATATTTACACCAAAATACTATTATTTTAAGAAAAATATATAAAATAATAAAGTATAATATTTATTATTTACATCACTCATTTAGTGAAATATGTACAAGATTAACACAAAATTGAAAATACACATATAAAGAAAATTAATCATAAAAACAATTAACATATATTCTAAAATAGTTTAGCTCCAAATTAATTATCTAAAATTTTATTTAATTAATAAAATAATTTATTATAAAATTTGGGTTGTTACAATTCTCCCCTCGTTAAAGAAATTTCTCCTTCGAAATTTGTAGTGAACAACATGCAAATTAACATCTAACTAATCACTTTCAAGATTCAAACGTAGTCTATACATATTTTTAACAAATTCACTACTCATTTAATTACCATATGTTAAAAATCAATTAGTTTAGCATGATAGTCTAACATGACACAATAAATAAACTAAACACGTCATATTAAACAACTAAATTATGAAACAAATATCTTAATTTTTCAATGTCGTTTACAGATAAAACTAAGTGTGTGAATTTAGTCAAAGTCTTATACCCAAGATTCATTTATAGAACTCATACAATAGTTCTAGATTCTTATCAAATGAGACACTATAGAACAAATAATAAGATACTAACACAATGTACTTATTTATTTGTAACAAGTTACTTAGAAGGTCAAACACATTTAATTTATATACACACCACCAACCTAATATTTGTGTCACGTAATCAGTTATTAGCATTTAACATTGATGCCACATAAGACTCATAACCACTCAAAGTTGTATAAGAGATGAACATCATTTATAACTATTTCCAAAATAAAATTAACAAGTATTTATAACAAAAATAACAATGGGTTATTGTTGCCTCTTTTATTGATGATGAGTCATCGGATAGCTAGTCCCTCATACTCGTGTAGTCAACTACTTATGGTAACTATAACTTTAGTGATTCAAATTGAAACATGGATAATTAAAAGTATTTTTAACATGGTTCAGGAGTGCGAAGGTGGTGCCACAACTCATACTGCTTACTTCACTATAAAAATTCACTTAATTACACATTCACAATAATTTATTTATAACTTACATCAACAAAAGAAATGACACTTGCATCAACATATAATCAATAATCCTATTGAAGATAAGAACTATTTTGCTTTTAGATGCTCCCGACTACTCTAACTCTATACACAAATTCCCAACAATTAAAAACGCTTAGAAACACACACAAATTAATATTTACATAATCATATAAACATTCACATAATTAATCCAAAAATTAGCACCAAGATTTTACATTCATCTCATAACTCAAATGATGATTCAAATACATGTAACATACTCTCATAGAAGGCTAACAACTCCAAATTAATCACGCTCAAATCTTCTTTTGAATTAATTATCACTTAAAAGTTATGACAAACTAAAACTTAGATTTCCAAGTATAGATAAGATAAATAACTATTTACTAGAAGACTTAAATTATGATAGATTTCCAAAACATAGATTTCCAAATAAATCACAATTAGAAAAACAATGGGAATTCAAAACTTTTCCTTAAATTACTTTTCAATAAATCATATATAAATAAAACAACTATAATAAATCATATTTCTAAATATAATAAAAAATAAATTACATCACATGTTCTTTTAAAATCTGTAAGATTTATAAAATTTTACTCGTACTATATTCGTCAAAAACACATTTCTAAATAATTAATCATTATAAGAATAATTATTTTCAACTTATATTTTGAAAGAAGATTTCAACTATATATATAGATAGATAAATACAAAGTTTTCCAATAAATTAACACAAAAAATAGTTGAATTTATTTTCTGAATTTTTCAAAATTTACACACACAAAAAAATGCAAAATTGTATTTATATAATCATTAAAATAGAGTACATGACACAAAGCATAAGAATACTTGGTTATGATAATGAATTACACTATTTGACAAATCGACAAAATAACATTATGCTCTCACAACAACTACTAAACATGTCTATAAATACATCATTAGTTTCAATCAAGGCACAAAATTGGTCTAAAATATAACACACCATTAATTTTAAAGATTTCGGAGGCATGTTCTAATTTTAAAAATTTAGTACCTAATAAAAAAAATGCAATTTTATAATTGAAAAAAAAATTGGAAAAAAAAATTTAGTCTCTAGACACATGCTAATCTCCATGATGCACTCTATACATACCAATTTTGTTAGGTTAATTCATGTAACCAGAAAAGATGTACATACAGCATGTCACTTTCTCATATTAAACTCAAATATACGTTTCAACAATGACAACACAACAACTACAATTCAACTCAAAAAAAATATTCTACTCATAAAATATATCAATTATAGAATCCAAAATTTAGATAACTTTTCAAAAAGAGTTTCACTATTGAGATAATTATTTTAAAAACTTTGTTTTTTTTTCTTCTTATGTTTTCCTTCTCTTTCTCAATTAGTAGATATTTTATTATTTGATCTTTTTTTTAGTACCATTATAAATCACTAATGAGTTCTTAAAAATTAAAACCATAACATGAAACTAAACTCTAATGAGTTCATAATATCAAAATCAGAAAGTCAATCATTTCAAACAAATATTTCAACACACTTTGATTCAATATTCACACTAGCCCCCTAGTAAAATAAGTTGTAGATTTTTAGCTATTTTGAACATTAAATAAAATCATTAGTATAAAATTATTGTTATTTTATAAATCAACAAAAATTCACCTCAATTTAATTTCTTTAAAATAATCAATAGTAATTCAAACAATATTTATTTACAAAATAAGTCAACTTTAACTCCTTCAAAATATATATTTTTACTCTATGTTATACCAACCTCAAATATTAAAGAATTGTTATTATTAATAATATGAATTTGATTTCATTAGTAAGATCTAAACTTTAATAATCGTGTTACGACAAAAAAGACAAGGTATATCACTTTTGAAATACATGAATCCCAGTGAAACAATCACTAAGAAATGCAATGTTATGCATGAACTTAGACTTTACTTCACAATGTGGAACCATTCTAACTATGAAGTACTTGGTTGAGGCTTGATACTATGCCACTATCCCGATGGACTGAGAATTAAATTTGGCCCTGTTCTCATAGATCCCCTCAACTCAACCTGAGACACATATACGCGACAATCGAGGTAAATGTGTGTTGCATGGTAGCTCACGGCATTTGAAGTGCTACCTCCAAGTCACCTAGGAATTCCCCACCTGAATACCTACATGGTCTAACAATCTTGCCTTAAGGCTTAATAGTAGATTACCATGATCAGGCTTATTCATTTGTACTTCCCCAAAATCATTAGGCTTGTTAGGTCCATGACAAAATAATCTTCACTTCACAAATTCTTAATATTTATTTTCTCCTCTCATTGGCCTATGATACTCCATTAAGATTGTCATCTCAAACACAAATTGGAATCACCATTATTTAATCACCTATGGGGTTACTTCAATTTTTCATCAAAAATTTATAATATCACTATCATTAATCACACATCATTATCATCACATCAACTCGTCACAAATTTATAGCATCAATATCATCAATCATACCTCATCACATAAACTTATCACAAATTTATAATATCACAATTATTAATCATAAATCATATAAAATAATCACAATGAATCCATCTTTTAATATCACATCAGATCACATAAACTCATCTAATCAAATATATACATAAAATTAATTCAATACCCAATATTACAATAATATCAGATACTAGTCCACAAGCAAAAAGTATGTGTTCTTTTGTCTTTGTCCTTTAATCGATCTAACTCAATAGTTTATGGGCAAACGTCAAAAATAAATTATGAGAAGATACTATAAATAAGAAAACTAATCAGTGGATAATATAGCCACTTTTCACACGATCGGTTTGGTGTTGGTTTCATTCAATTTGGACTTACGGTGAATAAGAATAGTGTAAAATAATTACTACAAGAAATTCCCTCATTTGTGGCCAACTTCATAAATATGTTGTGGTCGAAAAAAACTCTCACAAATTAGTGACCGAAAAGCCTCACAAAAGACTAAAATTGGTCTTTAATTGTGGCTGAAAAAACCCTCACAAAAGACTAAAATTTTAGCTGGATTTTGTGGCTTCCTAAGCCCTCACAAAATCACAACGTTGTCATTTTGTGAGGGCTTAGGCCACCACAAAATTCATGAGCTTAAATTGGAGCCACAAAATTCAGTTGTTTACATAATATATGATAAATAAAAATTTGAAACACATGTAAAATTTATTGATTTTAATATAACTATTTTTTTAAAAAAATATTATTAAAATTGATGATATTAATATTTGTTGTTAGTTATTAAAAAGAGTTATAGTTGAGTTCATACGAAAAATTTATATACTTTAATAGTCTCTATTTTTGTTTATATATATATGAGTTATTTTATAAAAAATTTCATTAAACATCATTTAAAATTTTATTTCGGTTTATATAATTATAGTCTTGCTAATAATTTATTATATGAATACATTATATCTTGTCCTATTTAATTATGGGGTGTATAATTTTTTGGTTTGTAAGACATGATTTATTAATTTTGGAATGTTTTATTTGGTTTTGTAGTAATTACTTTAATTAATATTAATATTATATTTTAATATATAATAGTTCTTTTAATTTTTAAATTTAAATATTATATTTTAAATTTTAATTAAATTGTAATATTATATTTTAAATTTAAATTTTAAATTTATATTGATATTAGTTTGTTATATATAATATATTTAATTTACATTTAACTTAAATATTATATTTTAAATTTATATTGATATTAATTTATTATATATAATATCAATATTTAATATTAATTTTGATTTTAATAAAATTATTTTTTTTAATAAAGTAAAACTTTTGTGGTGGCCTAAGCCCTCACAAAAGGAGATATTTTGTGGCGGTCTGGGCCCCACAAAAGCTTAATTTTGAAATTCTGCTTTAACCTTTGTGGCGGCCTAAGCCCTCACAAAAGGAGGAATTTGTAGCGGCCTAAACCCTCACAAATGGCAACAAAAATTTCAAATTTTGTGACCGTTTTGGCCGCCACAAAGGTTTGTAACCACCTTATTTGTGGCTGCCTAAGGCCGCCACAAATGGATCATTTGTGGCTGCTTCCTCCCCTTTGTGAGGGTTTTTGGCCCTCACAAGTTCAATGTATTCTTGTGTTATGACAAAGTCTACAACATTCTCAAATGAAAGAAACAACATTCTCAAATTTGGGTGAAAATAGAGAAAATATTGATACCGGGTATCGATAGAGAAAATAGATAACCCTATTGTTTGACACTGGGGATCGATAAGTGTTCTAGAAAACTTTCTCTATTTTTGCCCAAATTTGAGTATGTTATTTCATCCATTTAAGTCGTCAATTAAACACAATTTTTTAGATTTTTAACAACCCGAATTTCTCCCTAAAATACCCGATTTCTTCGTTTACAAAAATTCTTATTTTACACCGTTCTCCTTCACCGTAAGTCTGATTTGAGTGAAACCAACGCCAAAACGACCGTGTGAAAAGTGGCTATATTATACATTGATTGGGTTTCAGATTTATGGTAACTTTCCTTGACAGAATTTCGAATTTAGTTTTTAGAGTATCTTTTCATAATTTATTTTTAACGTTTACCCATAAACTGTCGAGTTAGATCGATTGAAGGTCAAAGAGTCAATGAAAAAAAGGTTGGTTGCTTGTGGAATCATATTCGTGAGTGAAAGCTTCAAAGTAAGGTAAGGGGTGAGAGAGCGTTTGAATTCATGAGTATAATATATTGTGAGATAAACGGGAAAACCGTATTTCCCAACGATTCATCCGGGGCTTGCTACGTACGGCAGTACATCTTTGAGAGATAAATTATTTAATTTGAAATATGAGAATTGTGAGATTAAAATGTGAAATAGAAATTTTTATAAGGTGTTGATTGATTTAATTTTCGATACTTGTGTGGTAGTTGATATTTGTTATTATTGTGATGTTGAATGAAATTATGTGTACATGATTGCTTAGATGAAATTTTGTGATGTGATAATAAAATATGGATGCATGGTTTGATATATGCTTACGTGATGATAATGATGATTTTTGATTGATGATAGTGATGTTATAAAATTGTGATGAGTTTATACGATCATCATGATTATTTATGATTAATGATATTATAAAATTGTGATGAAAATATTGAAGTACCCCATACTTGATGAGATAGTGACGATTCTTAAATATGGTGCTCTTAATGGAGTAGTCTAAGCTAATGAGGGGAGAAAATAAATATTGTGAATTTGTGAAGTGAAGATTATTTTGTCATCATATAGGTAGAGCCTGAAAAGCCTAGTGATTCTAGGGAAGTACAACTGAATGAGCCTGATCGTGGGGGTCTGGTGTCGAGTCTTAAGGCAAGATTGTTAGACCTTAGAGGTATTCCGGTGGGGAATCCCTAGGTGACTTGGAGGTAGCACTCCAAATGTCGGGAGCTACCATGCAACACACATTTACCTCGACTGTCACGTATATGTGTCTCGGGTTGAGTTGAGGGGATCTATGAGGACAGGGCCAATTTGAATTGTCCGTCCACCGAGATGGTGGCATAGTGTCATGGCCTCCTAACCAAGTACTTAAGAGTTAGAATGGTACCACATTGTGAAGTAGAGTCTAAGCTCATGCATAGCATTGCATTTCCTTGTGATTCTTTTGTTGTGATTGATGTGTTTTAAAGGTAATATTAATTAGATGATTTGATGCACATGTTATAATGAGATGACTATTTTACTTGAGTGACTTTGATGTTATAGTATGATACTATTTAATTAAATATTTTGATATATCATAAAGTGATTATGATATGGTTCTATTATGATTGTTTGCGTGTTCTTCTTACTCATATTATACTATTAACATGATTTCAAAACTCACCTCCTTCGTTGTTTGTGTTTGACTGGTTGGGCCCTGCGTTTGCAAAATCGCAGTTATTACAGGTTAATGAGTCTTGAAGTTCAAGTTCGGGAGGAACCCCGCTCTGATAGGTGATACCGGGAATAAGGGTTTTAATTTGTATTTTACTTATTTAATTTGAATCAAATTTTTGTATGAAAACCTTAGAAGTACTAGTAAGTTTTTAGAATTAAATCAAGTAATTATACTTAAATCAAGTCCATTGAGATTAAATTGTTTTATTTGGGTAATAAAATTTGAATTGTTGCATGTGTACTTTGAGAAACGTGATGTCCTAAATTAGTTACAAAAGTTTTTATTTTCTTGAAAATATAATTTTATTTATCCGCTGCAAATTTTATAGGAATATGATATAAATTATTATATATATATATATATATATATATATATACATACATATATATATATATATATATATATATTATTTTGAGATTTAGGGTGTCACATTAGTGGTATCAGAGCAAGTCTGTCCAATCAGGCCGATTGGGTCGAATGTCGATTCTGTGTTACGAATGTCAGTCGTGTCAATTGTATTTTATTGTGTAATAATTATTTTCACTATGATGTCTTCCCATTATATAATTGTGTTAAGGGTTATGTGCTTTTGTATTATTATACATATTTTTGAGATTACTAATTAACTGTTTATTATTTGCTTACTCTGATTGTGTTATGGATCATAAATTCTTACCTAAGTGAGTAAATAAACCATAAAATTACTTGTTAAGATTTGAGTTAATTTTAATTGTTGACAAGATTATGTTAGTTACTTGTTTCTTATTGCTTGTCTATTGAACTATGATTTTTGCACTCTTGTTTTATATGAATAGTTGGAAGTAATAATTTTGATTGACCAGCTGTATGTTTCAAGTTATTAATCTCATTCAGTTAATTTTAGTTATCAAATGTCATACCTCACTAGTTAGTTGTTTTAAAGTTCGAATTTCACCCTTAATCAATTTAAAATATTTAATTTTGATGTGTATTTATTCAAAGTGTTTGATCTAATAACTAATTGATTGAAACATTGATTTTCTTATGGATTATATGTTTAAAAAATCAAGTATTGACTTTTACTAGGTACAAATTATTATTATTCTATTGAAACTCAATTTAGAGGAAAAAAAAAAGTTGTTTCATTCTAAACTTTGAGTTAGATAGGAAATATGTCTCTTACATTTAAAGTTTTAATTTTGACTAAAAATTTATTATTTTTATTTTATGTTTGCTTGTGTTAAAAAAAATCGATTTTAAATGGTGAATGTTAAACTTGAACTTTAAGATTCCTCCTACCAATTGAGCCACTAGCATAATGGCTAGTTTAGGAGGAACACAAGCAAAATCGTGAATGTTCGTGAATGTTAAACTTGAACTTTAAGATTCTTCCTACCAAGTGCTTGTGTTCTTCCTAAACTTGAACTTTAAGATTCATTAATCTGTAACAACTGCGATTTTGCAAACGCAGTTCCAAGCCAGTCAAACACAAACAACGAAGGAGGTGAATTTCGAAATCATGATGATAGTAAAATACAAGTAAGAAGAACACACATACAATCATAATAGAACCTAATCATTACACAAACATTCCATCAAGAAAATATCACATTAAAAGTCCAAATCACTCAAGGAAAATAAAAAAAAACAATCATAACAAAACAATCACAATAAAATGCAATGCTATGCATGATCTTAGACTCTACTTCACAATGTGGTACCATTCCAACTCCGAAGTACTTGGTTAGGAGGCTTGATACTATGCCACCATCCTGGTGGATGGACAATTCAAATTGGCCATGTCCTCATAGATCCCCTCAACTCAACCCGAGACACATATACGTGATAGTCGAGGTAAACGTATGTTGCGTGGTAGCTCCCGACATTTGGAGTGCTACCTCCAAGTCACCTGAGAATTCCCCACCCGAATACCTCCAAGGTCTAACAATCTTGCCTTAAGGTTCAACAACAGGCCACCACGATCAGGCTTATTCAGTTGTACTTCCCCGGAATCACTAGGCTTGTCAGACCCTACCTATATGATGACAAAATAATCTTCACTTCACAAATTCTCAATATTTATTTTCTCACCTCGTTAGCTTAGACTACTCCATTAATAGCATCATCTTTATAAATCATCACTATTTCATCACATATGGAGTACACCAATATTCTCATTATAGTTTTATAACGTCATTAATCATACATAATCATAATCATCGTATAAACTCGTCACAATTTTATAACATCACTAATCATACATAATCGTAATCATCATATAAACTCATCACAATTTTATAACATCACTATTATCGATAAAAAATTAGCATTATCATCCCACATACATATATCATACCACACATCTATATTTTACTATCATATCACATAAATTCGTCTATCAAACATATGAATCAAATTCATTTGAAATCAAATATCATAATAATAGCAAATACCGCGCACTTAACGAAATTAAATAAATCAACATCTTATAAATATTTTTATTTCATATTTTAATCTCACAATTTCTATATTTTCACATTAATCAATTTATCACTCAAAGGGCTACTGCTGTATGTAGCGAGCCCCGGATGAATCGTTGGGAAATACAGTTTTCCTATTCATCTCAAATTAAACGCTCTCTCACCCTTTACCTTATTTTGACGCTTTCACACACGAATATGACTCCACGAGAAAACAATCTTTGTTCTTTGACTTTTTGTCCTTCAATCTATCTAACTCGACAATATATGGGTAAACGTCAAAATAAATTATAAGACGATACTAAAAAATCTAAATTCGAAATTCAGTCAGAGAAAATTACCATATATTAGAAAACTGATCAGTGGACAATATAGCCACTTTTCACACGGTTGTTTGGATGTTGATTTCACTCAAATCGGACTTACGGTGAAGGAGAACGGTGCAAAATAATAAATTCTGTTAACGGAAAAATCAATTATTTTACGGATAAATTGGAATGGTTAAAAATATGAAAATGAGTGTTTAATTAACTAGCTAAATGAGTAAAACAACATACTAAAATTTGGATGAAAAATGAGAAGGTTTGTTTTTTCTACAATTATCGATCGTCGGTATCAATTTCTTCAATTTTTCCTTCAATTCCTCCAAGGAGCGGCAAGATGTTATTATTACTTTAGGCAAGTACTATATTATAGTAAGCAGGGAAACGAGGATTTTGTTTTGGCAAGCGACATATAAAAAAGCAATAAGCAAAACCTAATAATAAGCTAATATATATATATATATATTTAAGATTTGTTATCTTACCATGCCTTCATGTACCAATCAACTTCTACAAGTTAGCGTGTCTTATATATTTTAATCTATCATTATTTATTTATTTATTTTAAAATATATTAATAACTAAAACTCTCTCATCCATAATAGTAATTACAATTATTATTATAACATTTTTCAAAATAAACTCATAAAAATATTACTATCTTTATAGAATAGTCAAAACGATAAAATAAATAAACATAACATCAATAATTTTATTAATTACTAAATCACAATGAATATTTATAAAATCATAATGTCATAGGAAATATATAAAAAAAGTAAAGGAAATCAATCATAGTATTAGTAATATCTAAAGATTTATTTATAAAACAAATAACTTAAAATAGAAAATAGTTATAAATAATTGAAATATAAACTACATGCGTCTTAACATGAGTCATGCGCCCATAAAAATATTACATTAATTGAGTACGCATATATGCACCTAGAATTGCATAAATTATTTTTTTTTTAAAATATTACAGTAAAATACTATTATTTTTTAAAAATATCTTAAATAATAAAATATAATATTTATTATTTATAACGCTCATTTAAAATAATATTTATAAAACTAACACATCATAGGAAACACCCATATAACGAAAACTATCCCAAAATTTATCAACATATATTATAAAATAATTTTAACATTAGATCAATTATTTAAAATCCTATTTAATTAATAAAATAGTTTATTATAAAATTTGAGGTGTTACACGATTAAAATAAATCACATGAATTTTTAAAATCTATAAAATTTCACTCGTACTTTAATCTTCGAAAACACATCTCCAAATAGTTAATCACTAAAAAATTATTATTGTCAAATTATATTTTGAAAGAAAATTTAAACTATATTTCCAGTTAATTAACACTTGCAAAATAGTTTGAATTTGTTTTCTTATTTTCTCTAAACTTACAAAAAAACTAAAATCGTATATTTATATACATTAAAATAGTATGCATGATACAAAGCATAAGGCATACTTGGTTTTGATAATGAATTACACGACTTGATAAATCTACAAAATAGCAACTTATAGATCATTCCCAAGTTCTATCAAGCCATAAAATTGGTCTAAAGAATAACAAACCAGCAATTTTAAAGATTTTAGATGCCTGTTCTAATCTTAAAAATTAGGCCCCTGATAAAAAATATGCAATTTTAAACTTATATAACATTTCAAAAGGAATTTCATTATTGAAATAGTTGTTTTAAAAAATTTTTTATTTGTTTTTTCCTTTTATTTTTCAAATCTTTATCAATTACTCTGTAAAATATTTTATTATTTGACCCTTTTTTTTTACAAGTACCATTGTAAATGACTAATGAGTTCTTAAAACATAAATTCTAAAATCAGATTAAACTCTAATAATTTTATAAGATCAGAATCTATAAATGAACTATTTCAAACAAGTATCATACAACCAAAAACATCACAATTCAATATTATAGCATATCACGAGCCCCTATAATCCAATAAAATATGACATCAACTAGACTAACCTAACAAGAAATTGTTGGTGGAATGACCTCTATCCTTAAGAAGTTGTACAGAATATTATTAACCAGATTTTTCAATTCCTTCCTAAGTGATGAACTTAATATTAAAACCAACTTGTTTAATATTAATTCCAATTTAACAATAATAGATTCAAAACTTATTCAAAATTGAGATTCAAGAACACATGTATTATCAAGATAAAGAGTATAGAGATAGAGAAGTGTGCATCAGGGATTTTTATACTATTTCAACTATCTATTCGATAGTCTATATCCAGTCCCGAAATCACTTACTGATTCCAGCCTTTACTAGAAATGATTTGAGTATGTTTACAAACTTTCCAGCACTTCAATGGCTATACATCTAACTCAACATCAATCTACAACAACAACCAATTTATCCTTAAGAACTAATCACCAAGCTCTAGCAAGATCAGATTGAGATCTCTTTTAGATGATCACACACACTCTAAAAGATGACCACCAGTTTCACAATACTGGATTTCCACTCTCTTTTTTTTACAAAGATGGTTCTTTCAAAAAAAGACTAAAAAAACACTTTATTCAATCATAATGAATTCTCACTAAGTATTTGCCAATAATGTTTGTGAGTTACAACAATTTTTCTCAACAATTCTTTCAGCTCTTTCTATATTTTTTTTGTAAAAATTGTGATTGAGTTAGTTTATATAGTTTCAGAAAAACTTCAGACAAATCGATTTCCCAATTGATTTTATTAATGCGTATTACCAGATCCATCGATTTCCTAATCGATTTTTCATTTCTTGTTTTTCTTGAAATTCTTGAAATAGATGAACTAATCGATTTGCTAATCGATTTTTTAATGCATATATCAGAAACTGATACTCAGTTCATATCAGAGTCGATTGAATAATTAATTATAATTGTTTTGTTCAAAATGTGAGATCAAACAATCGATTACTCAGTCGATTCACTTTCATTAACATAATCGATTTGGCAATGGGCTAATTTCTCTTCGTAACTCAGAAACTTAATCAAATCGATTTTCCAATCGACTGATGTATCCCTGTAACTTAGATATTTAATTAAAATCAATGTGCCAATCGATTATGCAATATGTTTCTGATAAATATTGAATTAATTCATTCATGCAATCGATTAACTAATTGATTAGTAGAAATCTTGTAACTTAAGAAAAGTATATCAATCGATTGTCCAAATGATTTTTTAAATCATAGAACACATGTCTGATAAAAACATTTAAGTAATTGATTTGCTAATCGATTAACTCAGTGAAAACTTTGTTCTATGAATTAGAAAATCGATTAACCAATTGATTTAATAGATTTGCTAATCGATTAACTCAGTGAAAACTTTGTTCTATGAATCAGAAAATTGATTAACCAATTGATTGATTAACACACTTATTTTATGATTTCAGTTTTAATTGGCAAATATTAGATGTATGAAATCATAATGATGAATCTAACTAATAAACACTATGAACAATAGACAAATTTACACATAATCTTCCAGCCTTGTATGATACGATCAACATTTGCTTGATTGCTTGAGATCCAAGATTTGTCCAAGTGTAGTGTTTGATTTTTTCCTGAAATGTATCTCAACCCAAACTATTAGATTAATCAGATAATGCATATACATTGTATGTTTGGAAGTTATATAAAAATCATAGTCAAGGAGACATATATCTTACATAATTTTTTTTGATTCTTTTAAAAACAACACATAGTAAAACATGAGCTAAATTTTTAGCTACTTTAAACTTTAAATAAAATAAGTAGTATAAAAAAAGTTATTTTTATTTTACAAAATTTTACAAAATAACTCATACATGTGACACTCTAAATTCCAATATAATATATATATATATATATATATATAATAATTTATATTATATTCTATAAAATTTTCAGCGGATAAATAAAAATATATTTCCAAGAAAATAAAAACTTTATGTTTAATTTAGAATATCACGTTTCTCAAAAATAAAAATAAAAACACTTTAAAATCATTTTATCCATTAAAATAGTGCAATCTCGATAAGCTTGATTTAAGTATAATTACTTGATTTAAATCTAAAAACTTACTACTACTTCGAAGGTTTTTATAAAAAATTTCGATTCAATTTAAATAAGTAAAATACAAATTAAAACCCTTATTCCCGGTATCACCTATCTAAGCGGGATTCCTCCCAAACTTGAACTTCAAGACTCATTAACCTGTAATAATTGCTGTTGACACCTAATTTTGTCCGATTTATTTTTTATTTTTTACTAAAAAAGGAAATAATAATAATAATAATAATAATGACAATAATAATAAATATATAAAGAAATATAAAAATAAAAATAAATAATTAGGAATATAAGCTCTAAACAATCACAAGTGTTTTCGATTCTTGTTTGCCTATAATTCTTGTTCAGACTATTTTCTAAAATAAAAAAAAATAATAATAAGAAATAAAAATAAAGGAAATTGAAAAGAAACGAATTGATTGTCATAAAAATCGATGCAATGATGATCAAAATAAATGAAAAAAAAACATAAAAGAAATTGATTGATAGTCATAAAAATCGGAATAATGGTGATCAATTGAATAGACAAGAAACCGAAGAATAAATCAATGGCAATAAGAATCGGTATAATTGTGGCCAATTAAAAGAAAAGAAAACCGAAAAAAATAGATTAATGGTAATCAATTGACAATTATTCTCTTGTCTTTTGCAATCTACACCCAAAAGTCTATAAATAGTCTCCTACAAGAGGGCAAATAGGGGAGGAAGAAAGCACAAACTGAGAGCAGACAAAAAATAGAGATTAGTTAGCAAGAGAGAAGGAGAGAATCTGATCTTCAAGTAATCTGTCTAGTAAGGTACCATTTCCTTATTCTTTTCTCTAGTCTGCGTATTAGTTATTTTGATTTTACATCTTTTTTATATATATATATATATATGTTCTCTTTCTATTGTTTTTTTTTTTTATATAAATAAGTTCATATGTTAAGCTGTCTTTTATTTTTTAATCGTTTGATCCTAAAATTGCTTTCTTTTGTAATATAAAATAATAAAAAATATAACTAACTGATGTCTATAGATAAAAAAATAAATTTCATCATATTATAATTTAATAGAAAATTCATTATCAAATAAAAAAAATTATAACGGATAAATGTTTTTACCTTTAAGATTAGAATTAATGGTTGTTGCCGCCGAATGAAATTCATCCTCGCTCGCTGCACCATATTATTCACTTTCAATCGTTAGTGGTCTTTGTGTCGCGACAGATCCGACAATGTACGAGCAAATTATTTGATAGATTATTTCAACGTCGTGTCCATTTGTCTTGTTCACATACCGCCACGTTACGAATTTTTTTAAAAAAAAATTAATTTTTTTTTTACTTATTATTATTACATTTTTTTATTTTTATTTTTATTTTTTAATACGTATATACATAAAAAAAATAATAATAATAAAATCAGTCAACACACAAATATTTTCTACCAAAGAACTACGTATGTTTTGATTTCCCTATTGCACTTGGGGATACGTAGGAGCAAGGTCTTCCCCTTGTCAAACTAAATTAATAAAAAAAAAAAAAATTTTCTTCTTTCATTAATGTAAATAATTTTTTTTTATTATTCTTTTTGGGGTAAAAATAAATAAATAAATAGTTTGTATATAATTAATTATAGGGTAACCGTTTTAACGGACGTTGTAGGGGTGATAATACTTCCCTACTCGTAATCGACTCCCGAATCTGAATTTATGGTTCAAAAATATTATTTTAGGTTTTATCCAATTTTTTTCCTTTAAAAAAATAAAATTGGTGGCGACTCCTTTTTTTTTCGCGGACAAAACGGACGCGACAGCTGGCGACTCCGCTGGGGACTTTTGAGAGTCAAACCCAATATAATTAATTATATATAGTTATTTTATTATTTATTATTTTATTTATATTACCCCTATTGTTTTATTTTATTTTATTTTATTTTTTATTTTGTTATATTATTAACATAATTAATGTATTTTTCTTTACACCCTAACACGATTCATACACTTATGAGTGGGCTCTACACCCGGGCTGAGTGCAAAACTAAGATAAGTTAGAGACTGTGTAATGATAATCTTCTGGATGTACATCCTGTTTGGTTGTCATGAAAGTCTCACCTAGAGTTGACATTTTCTAGAATATTGCCATTTTAATAGTTTACCTATTAATTGGCTTAATATTTTAGAATTGAGTTGTGTGCTCTAGGAACTAATTTAGAACTATAGAGCTACCCTTAGTAAATGTTCACATGAAAAATGGTATAAATAACACGTACATACGAAAAACTTACTCTCTGTCATGTTCACTACCTGCTAGTATACCCAAGTTTTTTTTTTCCTCATCATCATCATCATTTTTTTTTTTTTGCATAATATTCTTTATCATGGTTATTGTTTTAAAAAATCATTATCTCATCATTTTAAAAACCATAAAAATTAAAGCTTGTTGTGAATAACTTTAACCGCAGGAAATATGGGATCAAATGGTGGTTCAAACATTATTCCATTAAGAAAGACCTTACCATTGAGATTTCTTAAACCGGATGTAAACAACATTAAGAATCTTGCTCGGAAGTTGAAAAAAGTACAACGTGTAATCTTTATGGGGAAATTCGGCAAAATTCTTGATTTACTTGAAGTTAATGTACAAGTGGATGCCCTTACCGCATTGGCCCAATTCTATGATCCTCCTTTCAGGTGTTTCACTTTTAAGGACTTTCAGTTGGCCCCAACGTTGGAGGAATTCGAACGCATAATGGGATATCTGATGAAAGGGAGTAAACCTTACCAATACATGGAACACTATCCATCACTGAAAACAATTGCTGAAACATTTGATATCCCTATAAAAGAAATAGAAGACAATAGAACCAACAAAGATAATTTGATCAGATTTCCGATAAAATATCTTGAAGAGAAAGCAGTCAACTTAGCAAGAGATGGAAAATGGGATACTTTCATGGATGTGCTTGCCTTAATTATATATGGAATTGTTTTATTTCCAACTATTAAGGATTTTGTGGATTTCATGGCGATAGACGTCTTTTTGGCTTACAAGCATAGAGGGGAGAATCCAGTACCGGCAGTTTTGGCTGACATTTACTGCACACTCGACCTCCGTCATGAGAAAGAAGGGGGCCTAATCCATTGTTGCTCGCCAGTACTCTATGTTTGGTTTGTCAAACATATTTTTCAAGACATGCATCAATTAAGAACTAAGAGCAAAAAGGAATGGGCCAACGCTCTAGCAAATCTCAACGAAAGAACAATTCAATGGTACTCCAGAAGTCAAGATATAAATGAAGTGATTTGTAGATGCGGTGTTTTTGTCGATGTTCCCCTCATGGGAACCAAAGGGTGTATAAATTATAATCCCTATGTTGCATTGAGACAATTGGGTTATCCTATGACAAAACCTCCAATAATGGATGTAACAAAATCGTTTGTCATTCATGGACGAGATGCTTATGATGCTAGCTTAATGAGAAGAATACGAAAGTCTTGGGGAGATGTTGTTAGAAGAGGTCAAGAATTAGGGCCTAGAAGTTGTGGTACTGGAGAGGAATATCATAATTGGGTGAAAAAGAGAGCATTAGAGATCAAGTTGCCTTTTCATAGCACCATAATTACTCCCGAAGTAGTAACAACAGAATCTTTTTTTAGTATTGAAGATTTGAAGGCCGACTTAGCTCTCAAAGGACAAGAAATTGAAAAATTACAAAAAGAATTGGATATGGCTCACCAGGCTTATAGAGATATGGAATATAAGAATACTCAACAAGCCCTTATCCTTGAGAAAGTACAAAAAAGGGCAAGAGAGGAAGAAGAAAGCAAAGAGAGAACTCGAATCTGTTTGCGGGGTGCGAATGAAGAGTTAAGACTCAGACGTCAAGAAAGGGATGATGCAGTGATTGAAGGTCTTAGACTTAAAGAGTTACTAAAAAAATCTGGGGAAAAGCATGAAGTCATCCGTCGACAAGAAGCAAATCTAAAGCAATAAATAGAGAGAGTAAGAGCGGAATGTGAAAGCAAGATCATGGTAGAAAGGCAATGTCAAGAAAAGATTATTGAAGCATACCGAGTTGAGCTTGCAAGAAAAGAAGACGAGATGTATACACAAAAAGACACTATCGAGAGACTTGTTCAAGATGGAATGTTTTGGATGGACCGTTTCTCCAAACTAGTTTATTTGACCAATTCTGCTATCGAAGATATTCCACCATTATTAAGGGCCGCTGATGGGATGGATAATCCTCTCTCTACCCCTCAAGAGATCTCTATTTTTATTGAACATTGTAAAAGTTTAATCGAGCAAATGAAAAAATTGATTGCTCATTAAATCTGTAAATTTGTGTTTAGGTTTCAGCTTTCGTTTTATGGTAAAACTTGTATTTTTCTAATTTTCAATAAATTAAATTTGACATTCATGTACAATTACATTTTCATACATCATGTTGCACACTCATGCCATATTCTTTCACAGAAAAAATAACACAACAAACAAAAAAATTGGTGCTACGACACCGTTATCAGACACGATCTCAGTCAAAAATCATGGATGAGCTAGAGCAAACAGAAATAAGAGAAGACGTGAACCAACTCAAGGGGCAAATGACCAAGATCTTGGAGATTCTACAAGCACTTGGAAATAAAAATGATGGGAATCCTTTGGTAGACAAGGGGGTGTCACAAAACACTCTAGTTCACCCAATAGGAGCTGCTCCACACCTTCACGCTAATCATCAAGAAGGGAAGACACAACAATTTCCACTTTATGGTTTGCCGCCAGGCTATACCCCATCCATAGACACTCATCTCCCCAACAACAATCCGCTGGTTGTGGCTACAAATCCACAAACTAATATCAGCGAATTCCCTCAAGTGCAACCTTCACCCCTTACTTCGGGATTTCCTGGAACTTCACCACAAGGAAAAATTACCGAAGCTACGCCGGTGATGTTAAACATACATCATGAACCTCGACCGCTCGAGAACAATCAATCCCAAGAAAAATGGCAAGCCTTGGAAGAACGCTTGAGAGTTATTGAAGGGGGAAACAATTATGGATTTGATGCTTCAGACCTATGCCTCGTTTCTGATGTTATAATACCACCGAAATTCAAATTTCCTGAATTTGACAAATACAAGGGAACAACATGCCGCAAGAACCATCTTATTATGTATTGTCGAAAAATGGGTTTTTGCGCTCATGACGAAAAACTACTAATCCACTTCTTTCAAGATAGTTTGACAGGAGCCTCCTTGAGTTGGTATATGCACCTCGAACGAGCTCATATCGGCTCTTGGAAAGATTTGGTGGATGCCTTTTTGAAACAATACAAATATAATCTCGACATGGCTCTTGATAGAATGCAGTTGCAAAATATGACAAAACGAGACAGTGAAACATTCAAGGAATATGCCCAACGATGGAGGGAGTTAGCTTCCCAGGTTGAACCCCCTCTATCTGAAAAAGAAATGGTGACTATGTTCATAAACACTCTTCAACCTCCGTTTTATGACAAAATGATAGGAAGCGTTTCATCAAATTTTTCAGATCTCGTCATCATAGGTGAAAGAGTAGAAATGGGATTGAAAAGCGGAAAGATTGTTTCTGGCTATACCGGATTAAATAACACAAAAAAATTGCCCGCAAGTGCGAATAAGAAAAAGGAGGAAGAAAGTCATTTTGTGGCGTCAAACTCAACTAATCCTTCTTTTGTGCATCGCCCTTACGCCATTGCAAATTCACAAAGCTCGGGTACCCTAAGTCAACACTTACAAGGGAATCAAGATTCACATGAAAGTCAGGGAAAAAACTATCGTGGGAGGAAGTTTGTACATTTCGACCCAATCCCTATGACTTATGCAGAGTTGTTACCGCATTTGGTTAGCAATTCTATGGTTGCACTATGTCCAGGAAAACCCATACAACCACCCTACCCTAAAAGATATGACTCGAACGCCACATGCGATTACCACTCTTGGACTGTAGGACACTCTACTGAAAATTGTCTAGCTTTAAAATTTAAGGTGCACGATTTGCTTAAAGCTAGATGGTTGAATTTTAAAGAAAATGAACCTAGCGTGAGAAATAATCCCCTACCAGTTCATGGTGGACCGATAGTGAATGCAATCGAAGAAAATCACCAATTAATAAAGGAGGTTGAGAAAATTAAGACACCGATGAAACTGATTTTTTATCAACTATGTAAATTTGGATTAATCCGAGGAAATATCAATGGGAAATCAAGATGCAATTTCCACCTCAACGAAG
Source organism: Cicer judaicum (assembly GCA_037974835.1). Lineage (NCBI taxonomy): Eukaryota > Viridiplantae > Streptophyta > Magnoliopsida > Fabales > Fabaceae > Cicer > Cicer judaicum. The sequence goes on from JBBPBS010001012.1 coordinate 352,338, forward strand.
ATCATTCCATAGAAGAATGCAAGGAGTTCAAAAATGAACTTCGAAAATTGATAAACATAGGCACCATTCAAATAGGTCGTTGGGAAAAGAATGACAGTATGATTGCAACCCAATCAGAAGAAAAACTTGGCATAACCATCCCAAAGCCATTGGTCATTCATTTCACTAAGGAGGAAAGTGTGAATGCCCCTGGTGATCTGAGGACCTTAATAGTTCAGATACCAAGCCCTTTTCCATATAAAGACAACAAAGCGGTACCTTGGAACTATGATATAAAGGTACATCTAGCTAAACAGAAAAATAAAGATGTTTCTAGCTCTAAAACCACCGATGTCACGAATGTGTCAGGGATAGGAGGAATGACTAAAAGTGATCGGATATACCCCCCAGAAAAATCACAAAGAGAAATGATAGTGGCGTTTGAGAAGCCATACACAGATAAAGGGAAAAATAAAGTAATTGAAAAAGTCAAAAAGGAGAAAATAGAAAATGAGAAAGAGGTTTCTAATGAAGAAGCTCAAGAATTTCTCAAAATCATCCAACAAAGTGAATACAAAATAGTCGACCAACTCAACCATACTCCCACAAAGATTTCATTGTTATCCCTTTTGATGAATTCTGAGTCCCACCGAAAGCTATTGATGAAAATACTAAACGAGGCTCATGTCACTCACGACATCACTTTGAACAAATTTGGAGGCATCATAAATAACATCACTGCCAACAATCACCTAAATTTCACAGATGACGAGCTGCCAACCGAAGGAAGAGGGCATAATAAAGCACTGCACATATCAGTAATGTGCCTCGACCATATAATATCAAGAGTCCTCATTGACAATGGCTCATCGCTGAATGTCATATCAAAATCGACATTAGCAAAACTACCTTGTGATGGTACATATATGAGACCAAGTTCCATGGTTGTTAGAGCTTTCGATGGGAGTCGCAGAGAAGTAATGGGTGAAATTGAACTCCCAATTCAAATAGGCCCGGTCACATTTGAAATCACGTTTCAGGTGATGGATATTGTACCCGCCTATAGTTGTCTATTAGGAAGACCATGGATACATTCTGCCGGTGTAGTGCCATCAACCTTACATCAAAAGCTGAAATATATGGTAAACGATCAATTGGTAATCGTGTCTGGAGAAGGAGACTTGTTGGTGAGTAAGTTGTCCACTACGCCTTATGTTGAGACAACAGAAGAAGCTCTAGAAACTGCCTTCCAAACACTAGAAATTGTGGACACTGCTTATGTCGAGACGACACCTATAGAACCATATATGTCAAACACGGCTATTATGGTGGCCAAGTTCATGTTGAGCAGAGGACACCGTCCATGGCATGGGTTGGGAAGGATGAAGAAGGGCTTAAAGAACCAGTGGAACTTCCTGAGAATATAGATAAGTGGGGTTTAGGCTACAAACCCACCAGGGCTGACAAATGGAGATTAGTCAAAGAGAAAAAAGAAAAAAGATTAGCTCGAATTGAAAATCGTGAACCAAGAATTGAAAGGATTCCCATCTGTGACATCCAACAAAATTTCCAAAGTGCAAGACCAACAAGTGAGATCCATATTGCAGCAGCTGAAGATGACATGTTTGATGGGGAGGCTAATTGGATTCGTCCGTGTGGTGCAGGAGCAGAAGTCCGGAATTGGAAAGTAGTCAAGTCACCTATAATATTTAATGCAATTCCCATGTAATTCTAAAAGCATTAATATTGTTACTAAGACTTTAAGATGCTTCATTATATTTAGTATGGTCACAATGTTGTTTTCTCAATACTTTAAATTTCAATAAATGCATTCTCATTTTGTTTTCTTATTGTTCTTTCTTGCCACTTTCATTTTTTTATTCATTCGCCATTTTTTTTCTCTCTCCTTCTTTCTCCTTATCCTAGCCTTGAATCCTGCAGATTTGGGAATAGTTCATTCACAGACGACTGTACTAAGATCTCGCAGCATTAGCTTAACCATTTTGTTAGTCAGATAATGAAGAAGATTATGAACCCCCTCTAGATTTGTTAAGAGCGGTAGAATGGGAAACCAAGGGTATTGTGCCCTTTGAGGAGCCGATAGAAATTGTTAATCTAGGGACAGAAGAAGAAAGGAAAGAAATTAAGGTTGGCACCATTTTAAGGAAAGAAGTATATCACAAATTAATCCAACTCCTACATGAATACAAAGATGTTTTTCCCTGGTCATATCAGGATATGCCTGGACTGGATACTAGCATAGTGGAACATAAATTGCCCTTAAAACCTGATTTTTCTCCGGTCAAACAAAAATTAAGACGAATGAAGCCCGATATGTCATTAAAAATCAGGGAAGAAGTACAAAAACAATTTGACGCAGGATCCTCGCTGTGGCAAATTATCCTCAATGGATAGCCAATATTGTACCAGTGCCAAAAAAGGATGGCAAAGTACGAATGTGTGTCGATTATAGGGACCTTAATAAAGCCAGTCCTAAAGACGATTTCCCGTTACCTCACATCGATATTTTGGTTAATAATACGGCTCGCCATTCACTTTTTTCCTTTATGGATGGTTTCTCTAGGTATAATCAAATTAAGATGGCAGCTGAAGATATGGAAAAAACTACTTTCATCACTCCTTGGGGAACATTTTGTTACAAAGTAATGCCTTTTGGTCTGAAGAACGCTGGGGCAACCTACCAAAGAGCTATGGTAACCCTATTCCATGACATGATACATAAAGAAGTCAAAGTTTATGTAGACGACATGATTGCTAAGTCACAAACAGAAGAAGAACATATTATTGATCTAAAGAAACTCTTCGAAAGACTTAGAAAGTTTAAGCTAAAGCTCAACCCTTCCAAATGCACTTTTGGTGTGAGATCGGGCAAAGTATTGGGATTTGTGGTTAGTCAAAGGGGAATAGAGGTTGATCCCGATAAGATTCGAGCCATTGCAGAAATGCCTCCCCCGAGTACAGAAAAAGAAGTTCGCGGTTTTCTTGGGAGACTAAATTATATTTCAAGATTTATATCACAACTAACTGCTACTTGTGAACCGATATTTAAACTTTTACGGAAAAATCAACCATTTGTGTGGAACGAAGAATGTCAAAATGCATTTGAAAAAATCCGACAATATTTGCAAAAGCCTCCAATTCTAGCCCCACCAGTTTTGGGTCGACCATTGATTATGTATCTTACAGTCCTCAACGGGGCCATGGGATGCGTACTAGGGCAACATGATGAAACAGGAAAAAAAGAGCATGCCATTTACTATCTAAGTAAAAAATTTACAGATTTTGAAACAAGATATGCAATGTTAGAACGTACTTGTTGTGCCTTAGCATGGGCGGCTCGTCGCTTGAGGCAATACATGCTCTGCCATACAACTTATTTAATATCCAAAATGGATCCAATCAAGTACATTTTTGAAAAGCCGGCTCTCACAGGGCGAATTGCTCGATGGCAGATGTTGTTATCAGAATATGATATTACCTATGTTACTCAGAAAGCCATCAAAGGGAGTGCCTTAGCAGATTATCTAGCTAATCAACCTGTGGATGATTATAAATCAATGCAATGCGAATTCCCAAACGAAAGCATCATGGTTTTGTCTGATGAAAATGATGATGGAAAATGGACCTTGTTGTTTAACGGGGCCTCAAACATAATGGGGCATGGGATTGGGGTTGTTTTAATATCTCCAAAAAAAAGGTTCATACCTATTACAGCGCGATTGTGTTTTGATTGTACCAATAATGTGGCAGAATATGAAGCTTGTGCCATGGGAATTTTAGCGGCTTTGGAATCAAAAGCGAAAGTTCTAGAAGTATATGGAGATTCAGCCCTAGTCATTAATCAGCTTAACCAAGAATGGGAAACCCGAGATAAGAAGCTAATACCTTATTTTACCTACATAAAAGAATTGTCTTTAGAATTTGACAAAATCACATTTCACCATGTCCCTCGAGAAGACAATCAATTGGCTGATGCTTTGGCTACTTTATCATCTATGTTCCAAATAAATAGAAACGATGAAATCCCATCAATTAAAATGGAGAGTCGAGATTATCCAGCCTATTGCCATGTAATGGAAGAGGAAACTGACGGAAAACCGTGGTATCACGACATCAAACATTATCTTATAAATAAAGAATATCCTCCCGGAGTATCGGAGAATGAGAAAAGAACTCTAAGACGGTTAGTCGCGAGCTTTTTTGTGAACGAAAATATTTTGTATAAGAGAAATCACGATATGGTACTTCTCAGATGTGTTGATATCAATGAGGCGAAAGAAATTCTACAAGATATCCACGATGGCTCTTATGGGATCCATATGAATGGACATGCCATGTCTAGAAAGATTCTTCAGGCTGGATATTATTGGCTCACCCTAGAAAAAGATTGTTTTAATTATGTAAAGAAATGCCACAAGTGTCAAATATATGCTGACAAAATCCACGCCCCACCAGTGCCCCTGAACACCCTTTCAGCGCCCTGGCCGTTCTCAATGTGGGGCATAGATGTCATCGGAATGATCGAACCGAAAGCATCAAATGGACATCGCTTCATCCTGGTGGCAATTGATTACTTTACCAAATGGGTAGAGGCCGCTTCATATGCCAATGTAACCAAAAATGTGGTAGTCAAATTTATAAAAAGGGAGTTAATATGTCGTTATGGTCTACCAAGCAAGATCATTACTGACAATGCCACAAATCTAAATAACAAAATGATGGATGAATTGTGTGCCACCTTTAAAATTCAACACCACAACTCGTCCCCATACAGACCAAAAATGAATGGTGCAGTCGAAGCAGCAAATAAAAACATCAAAAAAATTATTCAGAAAATGGTTATAACGTACAAAGATTGGCATGAGATGTTGCCATTTGCACTACACGGGTATCGTACTTCGGTACGCACTTCAACTGGGGCAACCCCTTTTTCCTTAGTATATGGGATGGAGGTTGTGCTACCTATTGAGGTAGAAATCCCCTCGCTAAGAGTATTAATGGAAGCTAAACTAAAGGAGTCGGAGTGGGTACAAACACGTTTTGATCAGTTGAATTTGATTGAAGAAAAAAGGTTGGCGGCCTTATGCCATGGGCAATTATACCAGAAAAGATTGAAAAAAGCGTATGAGAAAAAAATACGTCCTCGAGAATTCCAGGAAGGAGACCTGGTACTAAAAAAGATCTTGCCAATTCAAAAAGATTATCGTGGGAAATGGACTCCTAACTATGAGGGCCCATACGTTGTGAAAAAAGCTTTCTCAGGTGGAGCTTTGATCCTTACGAATATGGATGGAAAAGATTTAGCTCTTCCTGTAAACTCAGACGCCGTAAAAAAGTATTATGCGTAAACAATGAATACCTGCTAGGTTGAAAACCTGAAAAGGCGACCTAGGTAAAATTATGGTACAAAAAAAATATACCCGCTAGATTGAAAACTCGAAAGAGCGATCTAGACAAAAACTAGGGTAAAAACAAAAAAACAAAAAACAAAAAAAAAACAAAAAAACAAAAAAACAAAAAAAGAAACAAAAAAAAGAAACCCGCTAGGTTGAAAATCAGGCAACCTAGGCAAAAGTTAGGGTACACAAAATATCTGTTGGGTTGAAAACTCAAAAGGGCGACCCAAGAGAAGTAGAAAATTAACGACAAAAACAAGGATAGATAATATGTACTTGAAATGACAATACCAACAATATGGATCATATTATGGCACGAGAAGTTAGTACAGTCTACTTTTGAATTACTAGTAACCAAGTCGGGTCTTCCACCCATTTCTCTTGTTTTATCGTATGTATATATATATATATATATGTATATATATTTTCTTTCAATATATTGATATATACCGTTGTCACCTTTATAATTTAACTATTTTTTTTTTTTTGTTTTTTTAGAAAACAAAATGAGAATGTATTTATGATTATCATGTATTGGAAAGTAAAACATTACAATA